>JAUTXW010003702.1:180000-616477 GCA_030620095.1 Kuschelorhynchus macadamiae | reverse complement strand
CTAAAGAACGAAGAGTACAGCTGAACTTCAAGAAAATTTAAAGATAAGATATTGATTTTTATTTTAAGTATGACTATTTTTAAATTTGTTATTGACCTCCCAATATAATTCACCACGAGCCGCCACTGTATTGGTAATGCTTTTTTTTAGTCGTTGACTTAGGGCTAGAACTAAGCAAAATCAAGTAGTTTAGTTGCCTGTATCAGGTAAAATAGATCTTAGTCTTGCGACTGACTCGGGGCGTTTTCTAATATTAACTATTATTCTAAATTAAATTTTTTTATATGAGGTCCCAATGGATTGCAAATTCGCACATGGGTTTCTTCATCACCACATCAACCTTATACTCGGCGCCTATAGATAGTGCGGTCCATCGGGCAAATTCAGGAGTTCTCATATATAAGATCAATAAAATAAATTTTACTATCATGCATTCGGTTAGCAGAAAGCCAACAGAAACCGAGAAAGAGGGATTAATTTAAAGCATATTTAAAAAGAATTATATTGATTTATGTTATTTCTCAAGTTTTGCGAACATTACTTCTGGACTTACTTTTCTAAGTGTGGAATATGTTAAGCATGATTTATAATGGATACTAAGTATCCTAGAGTTAAAACTTTGAACATAAGGAAAAGTCGTGGATCTGAATAAACACTAAGGATAATACGGTTAGGGGATATTTTATACGTATTACTAAAATTAATTAAAGGTTGGCGTTTCCGTCATTTATGATTAAAGTACTTACTTACTGTTTTAGTAGAAATGACTATAATCTCCTAAAATAACCCCTAGTTTTAAACAAATTAGAGCAAAGAAAAATGTTTTTTTTTTATTATTTAGATTAGAAAGAAAGAAATTTCGTTACTATTCCAATAGTATTTGTGGCAAGGCAATTAAACATGGTCATTCCTTAGTTTAAGATATTTAAAGATTAACCTTAAGAAAAAATCTGAAAGTTGAAACGATACCAGAAGAAAATCTCTAAGAAAATATTTTAGTTAAAGTCTTTCGAATAAATAAACTTACTGGGGCTTTATTTAACTTAACCTAACCATTATACTTAACAGTATAATGGTTAGGTTAACGATTTAGAAATGCTTTTGGAGGTTCATTCAGAGTAAGTTTCCCTTAAGGAATATATCTGCGGAAGCTATGAAATGAGGTGAGAATTTGGGGATTAGGACAGTTATCTAGAAAGCTTTTCCATAACTACAAAATGTAGTTAGGAAAATCTTAGTCCGAAAACACTTATACTTGTATTACAACCCCACATGCATTTTTATTGTATGCAATTACTTCTATCGATATTAAGAAATCATGTTTCTTGGGATTAGACCGGGTCAAATTGGAATTACTATCTGATGTTTCGCCTTCAATTGCACGGGGCATTTTCAGGAATCTTCACTTTACTATTGTAATTCTACAGCTCTGAACTCGGAGAGATTCAGGAGAGCTTTTATATCCGACTTGTGATCGCCGAACAATGATCCTGTCTTAAGATCGGTTTCCACCCGTGATGTAGACCGTTACCTGTATCCCTATTGGAGTTTTCCGTATGTTTAAAATTTTCAACAGATTCTCTAATTTTTCGTTTATAAAATCCTGGAACCGACGCTAGAACTTTGGTTTCTTTTACATTTATAATATGACCAGTGGTATGCTGGTGTTCACCTACAGCAGACTTAACAATTTGTTTATTTTTAAAACATCGCTCATGTTCCTTAGAGCGTCCTGTTTCTCCCACATACACTTTTCCACAGGAGCAAGGAATTTTATATACTACTTCTGTTTGAAAAAGCACAACATCTTTCAAGGATCGCAAGCACTGTCCAATCTTATTATGTGTATTGAAGATTCTACGTATGTTCGACCGCCGAAGTAAACGTCCTATTTTGTCTGTAGTGCCATGTATGTAGGGAAGAATAACACTACCTAATGGGGGCTTTTTATCGTTCTCCTTTCGCGGAGTTGGATTACTATATATTTTAATTGAACGCGTAATATCTTCAGTGCATTTGCTCTCAGAGCTTCGGTTAGCTTCGATGTTCCGGTATTAGAGAATCCTGATCAGAAATCGAAATGGCTCTAAATAGTAGTGATTTGATAACTGATTTCTTTTGTGCTGGATGGTGGTGGGCAGTTTGCATTTAAGTATCTATTTGTATGCGTCGGTTTTCTATACACAGAATGTCCTAATGATGTACTATTTTCCTTCCTTTGAACAAATACATCTAGAAAGGGAATCATTCCACTGGATTCAATTTTCACTGTGAATTTAATTAAATTTAACGTGGTCCCGAGAAATGATGAAATTTTGCTGTCTATGAAGCCGAACAAAGAAGTAACATCTATATATTTAAACTAGGGTTTGGTTTTAGTTGAGCGGATGTTCGAGCAAGATATTCGCTAGCACAAGTGATAGACGAAATCCCACATCTGTCCCCTTAATTCTAGAAGTAATAATTTGGTTTTAGACCAGAAAAGAATACTGAAGGCGCAAATTTCACTTTTTTATTGTTTGGAATCTAAGGACGTGAAAGTGAAAATATGCAAAACCTAAGGGGGTGATTTTTTTTCTCGATTGTAAACATTTTACTTGGCCGTCACTTTGTTCCGCCATTTTGAATTAGTAACACAGTTTTACTAGTTGATCCCTATACCATAATTAGTTATCGCACAGCATTTGAAAGCAATCCATCAAGTAGTTTTTTCAGGCTGAATATTTAAATATTTTATTATGCGGGCATTTTGTTCCGCCTTCTTGGATTCCAACATCATATTTGATATTTGTGCAAAATATGAGATAAAATGGATAATTAGGTTTTTAATAATAATTTTTTTAACATTTCACTAGGCCGCCATTTTGTTTCGCCATACTGAATGTTCACCAAAATATTACCAGGTCATCCCAATATGACCCTTAATTTTGTATCATAATTGGAAGTCAATCGGTAAGCAGTCTTTAAGCTATGCCGCGAAATAACAGACAGACCGACAGACTGAATTGATAAAATATATTTTTTTAGCATCTAGGGACGCTAAAACGCGAAGATATGTAAAACCTGTTAGGGTGTTTTTTTCACGATTTAAACATTTTATTTGACCACCATTTTGTTCGGCCATCTCGAATTAGTACTGCAATTTTACTAGTTGACCCCTATACCACAATTAGTTTTGGCACACAATTTGAAATCAATCCATTAAGTAGTTTTTTGAAGCTAAATCTTGATAAAATAAAAAATAAATACTTTGATGTTTGTGCACAATTTGGGATAAATTGGACAAGCAGTTTCTTTTTAATATTTCACTAGGCCGCCATTTTGTATCGCCAAATTGAATTTTTACTAAAACATTACCAAGTCATCCCTATACGACCCTTAATTTTGTAGTCAATCGGGTAAGTAGTCTTTAAGCTATGCCGAGAACTGACAGATAGACAGACAGACCGACAGGCGGTCCGACGGAATTGATAAAACATATTTTTTGGCATATAGGGACGCTAAAACATTTTATTTGGCCGGCATTTTGTTTGGCCATCTTGAATTGTTGTAGCACAATTTCACTAATTGATCATTATACCACAATTAGTTATGGTACACAATTTGAAATCACTCCATTAAGCAGTTTTTTCAGGCTGAATTTTAAAATATTTTGCCATTTTGTTCCGCCCTTTTGGATTCAAAGCAAAATGTTACCAGTTGGTTCCGACATTATACTTGATGTTTGTGCAAAATTTGAGATAAACTAGTAGTAGTTTTTTAGGAATAATTTTTTTAACAATTCACTAAGCCGTCATTTTGCGGTTATGAAATCGGCACCTATATTTTTCTTTAACTCTTCATAGTAATATAGATTCATATTTGAGGAGCACACAGTATAAACTTCAGTTACAGTTCGAAAGAAAAAAGCTTCTTAAATTAATTATAAATTATTATATGAAATATAATAAATATAAGCCTTGCATGTCAAACTAAGTTGAAAATTAATTTAAAGCCGGGATTTATCATTCCTCTTAATTTAAATTCTACACAAACAGCTCATTAGATCTTGTCAAGGGATTTTAGCAGAAACCTTAATACACAAAACAATGTGTGGATAGATTAACGTAAAGCTGATTTACATTTTAACGAAGATTTTATTTAATTTACGAAACACTTGCATGTGTTCGCGTCTCCATCAGACTTGACATAAGGGCGCTGGATTTGCCTAATATAGAGTGAAAAGTCCCGAACCTATAGCAAACAGACTTAGGAAAATCTGTTAGGAAAATATTGATAAGAGAATCATCTTTGGCAAAAGTTTAAGTGCTTCGACATAAGCAGATCGGTCACCAATTTATAAATGAGGATTACAGATTTTACTCTAACGTATGACGTTTTCCTTAAGAGCACTTTGTGGTTTTAAACCAGTATTGATTTCTATTAGGAGAAAATTATTTAAAATAAAAGCTGTAGTGTTTGTTGTGTAGTTTATAGATAATTATTACATCTGTACGATCTCTCAAATATTTGGACCTGATGCTACATACACACCTTTGAAAAGGGAAATATTGTAAATTATTCGTTTGACCGTCCCTCCTAATAGTTGTAATAAAACCTTGAACCGCGAACCTTGGGAAAAGTGAAATAGGCTACACCATTAGCCGCGCGTGGCGGTTCGAATGATCTCGTTGCGTTTCTTAGGCATAATAAAATACGCTGTACTAAGCTAGGCTGGACAGTCCGAATTATCCTGTTTACCTTAAAGCTTGACGAAAGTACCCGAAGATTTCACAGCTACCGAGCGTCAGCCGAACGTGATAACAAATGGAATATGAAATCACAATTTGGGTCATCAGCCGGTCTCTTCTCATAATTCGACAGATAGGTCGCGGCATCACGTCGGCATGCGGAAGGTCAATTGTTCAGAGGTCTCGCGGTCGTTATTTTAACTCGATATTGTTTCGGACGTTTTTAATGGATGAAAATTGATTTATATACTGTTTTCTGTAATATATATTTTTTTATTTTTATGATCCATGTGTGAGTTGGAAATATACAGGAAATAAAATGTTGGATGTGACTAGTGCAAAGAAATAAACAACTAAAAAGTGCTTACGAACTTAATTTTGCAAAAATAACAAATTTCAAGGCGGTCTATGTTTGAGTTGTGAATGTAGATGAAATAAAATGTCGGTAGTGCAAAAAAACTAAAGAGTGCTAAGTGCGACGAAGGACTCGTCGGACTCATTATGGTGCAAACCGGTGCGATTTCTGCAGATCACATGAAATGTTTGGTGAACTATGTTACGGTCGGAAGTGTTGATATTCGCACTCAGCTAGACACAGCTTATAGAAAATCCCTTAAGTCCGTTTTACGTGCTGCAATTCTTTCTTGCAAGTTGCAATAGTCTTGAACAAAAGCATGCGCAGTGGCAAGACATTTGTACCTTTTGTTAAACTGCGCATACCTTTGTTCAAGACTATTGCATATTGCAAAGAAGAGTTGCAGCGTGTAAAACGGCCTTTAGAGATTTTATTGAAAATGTATCCAAAAATCTTTATATTTTAAACAAAATTATAGATTGTGTAAAATTTTGTGGAGCTGGCACTACGTGGCCATGATGAAACGGCTTTGTCTGAAAATCCAGGGGTTTTTCGAGGGGTTATACGTTTTGTTGAGGAGTTGGGCCACGATAGACCATCCGCTTTGGCAATGTTAAGTATCGAAAAATCGTTTATAAAAGGAATGTGAGTGCAATTTTAACGAACGTGTCATTCAGCATTTTTCCAATTCTAAAGAACGAAGAGTAGACCGGAACTTCAAGAGAATTTAAAGCTTAATTTAAAGATAAGATAATTATTTTTATTTTAAGTGCCTATTTTTAAATTTGTTATTGACCTCCCAATATAATTCACCACGAGCCTCCACTGTCTCAATCCATTAGTAATAAATTCAATGAGAAAAAAATCATTGTTTTGAAATAATTGAATTCCTGCATTGTGCAGATAATACTCAACCAGATCAAAATGACAAAGCTTGGAAAATTCGTGAGATTATGGATAATTAAAAGACGCGTGTTTAAAGCACTTTGTACCCAAACAAGATATCAATTACGATAAATATATGGAAAGATACTACGGCAAACACTCTTATAAACAATTTATCTGAGGAAAACCCATCCGGTTTGGGTACAAAATGTGGTGTTTAAATACAAAAAAGGGTTACTTAATATATTTTGATTTGTATAAAGGAAAAGCTCTAGGTCAAATGCATCTGCTGAGATATTATATGGCAATTGCTCAGCATCCCTAAAAATGATGATAAAAGAAATGCCTGTAAGAAATAATCATTTCCTATATAAAATATATGTAGATAACTTATTTACAAGCGTTTGCCTACTAAAAGATTTAAGAGACGATGAATACTGGTGTACAGGAATACGGAGGGAAAAACGCATCCCAAAATAAATCACGCTTCCTTCCAAGGCAACTCTTCAAAAAACTTCAACTCGTGGAGAGCACCATTCCATACTTAGAACTACTGGAATTTTATTTGTCAGATGAGAAGACAATAATACTCTTACAGTAGCATCAATCAAAAAATTGTGGTGAAATTTATTTATATGGCTGATAGACGTCTCAATTCAAAAATTGTGAATTTTGTACAAAAAAGCACCTAGTGACAACTTCAATTTAGTCGAGAAATTGTCAATTCTTACCTGAAAAAATATACCACTGTACTAGAGAGAGCTCTAGGAATAGGCTACCAAATCCTGAAGTGGTTTGGTAGTTTTTTGGCTAATGGGGTTCAGCGTGTTAGAATCAGCAACTATGTTTCGTGTAAAATACCGGGCTTTTCGGGTGTTGCCCAGGGCTCTCATTGTGGGCCCCTACTTTTCTTACTATTTGTAAATGAATTTAGAAAAGTGCATGCTATGATGGAGTGTGATTTCCTTGCGAGTGTAATATTTTCAGATTGGAAGAGAGAAATTGAAAATCCAACTTTTTATTCTAGTATTTTATTCTCCGATGTTTCACGAGAGACGGAATTAATAATTTACACTGTTGGGGATAATCCATATGTTGTGAAAGAAACCAAACATCAACATAGGTTTAGTATTAATGTGTGGATTGGTATTTTATTTATTGTCTACGGACATTAAGCCCAATATTAATACATAATATAATATAATTTTCATTATTATTCTTAAATAATAAATTTATATAACAAAAACATTCGATAAACTCCAAGTTCTTAAAAATAAAAGAAAAAAAGAAAAAAAAAGTATAATATTGCATACAAATAATAAGGGAAAAAAGGAAAACAAAATCAGTCTTTTCGGGCATTAAAGTGGGAAAAATTTCACCCGTTAACCACAGTCAACAACATCATAAACAATTTTTGAGCTGTCTCATAAAAGCAGCACGATGAGCAAAACAGTCCAAATCATTAGGGTGTCTATTCGCGAGCCTGGCGGTGCGAGAAAGAAACGAGTGGAAGCCATAATTTGTTCTATGAGGTGGGACATGAAAGGATGAACTTTGTCTAGTTTGCCTATGTTGCACATGAAGTCCAATCTTATCAAGGAGAGTAGGGCAAAAACTATTACCGTGAAGAATATCGTAAAAAACCCTCAGATCCTTTTGCAGCCGAAGAATTTGGAGAGTAGATAAATTCAGATCTGATTCTAATTGAATGTAATTAAGGTCATTTTGACGGTTTTGTTTAAATGATATATATCTTAAAAATTTATGTTGTACTCTCTCAATAGCCCGGATATAAACATCATAATGAGGTGACCAAACACAAGAACTATAGTCGAGATGTGGCCGTACTAATGCGCAATATAAGAGCCGAATGGAAGATATATTCTGAAAGTCACTTGAGCAACGCTTTATAAAGCCCAACATTTGCAAGGATTTAGAAACAATTGATGAGATATGGGGAGCAAAATTTAATTGATTATCCAAAGTGACACCAAGGTCTTTAACCTGTGAGACATTTTCGAGAGCGGAGTTGTTGATATGATACACAAAATTAGTCAGATTCCTACCTCGACTAAAAGCTATAGAATGGCACTTCTTAATATTTAAGTCCATCCCACTGTGCCTGCACCAGGCAGCCAACCGGTCTAAGTCAGACTGAAGTTTCATACAGTCATCAGTGCTATGAATTTTCCTATAGAACTTCAAATCATCTGCGAACAGAAGAAAATTGCTATTATGAAAACAAGTTCCTATGTCATTTATATAGATATTAAAGAGTAATGGGCCAAGATGTGAACCCTGTGGCACTCCGGATGGTACCTGAATTTCATAGGACTTAAAGTTGTATAACCATTTGAGACCTGCCAGTGAGGTAAGACCTCAGCCAACCCAAGAGCACCCCGTGCACCCCCATGACCTCCAACCTATGATGGAGAACCTTATGATTGACCCTGTCGAAGGCTTTGGAGAAGTCTGTGTACAGGGCATGCACCTGATAACCCTCCTCCAAGGATTCCGACAAGAAGTCAGTAAATGACAAGAGATTCAGTTCTGTCGAGCGGCGAGGAAGGAACCCGGTTTGCTCATTAATGAGTTGACCATGTAGACAGGAAGACAAGTAATCACAGACCAAACCTTCAAATATCTTTGGAATTACACTGAGAATGCTTATGGGTCTGTAGTTGGTCACCTGGGCATTGTCACCTGATTTAAGGATAGGGGTGATAAAGCTTATCTTCCAAAAGGTGGCAAACATACCAGAAGATAGGGACACGTTAAATACAAAATACAATGGACGAGCCAAGATAAATGCACAATGCCTCAAGAAACTGGGAGGCAAGCCATCAGGCCCTGGACCTTTATTAACGTCCAGTACTGATAACTTAGAATAAATATCAGATATTGAGATGCTAAATCTAGATAAGTTCAAAACATTAAAAGACATTGAGCTATCAGGTACATGGCAAGTGTTGTTATTGTACATTTGTGAGAAATAATCCGCAAACAAATTTACAATTTGCTCACCAGATGAGCTCTTAATATTATTATAAGACATTTCCATGGGAATACCCGAACATTTCTTTTTAGAGTTTACAAATTTCCAAAAGTTTTTTAAATTGGACCTAAGGGAAGCTTCAGTAGTTAATACATAATCTCGGTAACACTGCCTTTTTAAAGTTTTACAGTTGGATCTAATATTACAAAAGCTAATATAATCTAAATGTAACTTAGTCTCTAAATATTTCTTATGAGCTATTTTCTTGCGAACAATCATATCCTTCAATTCATGTGAAAACCAAGCTGGAAACTTTTTCGATGAGTATTTTTTCAATGGTACAAATAATTCTATGCTCAGGTATATGATTTCATAAAACATATTAATCATATGATCTAGAGTTTTATTGAAGAACAGTGAATCCCAGACAAACTGGGAAAGAAAGGCTAAAACTGCATCGCCATCCATCGCGCTAAAGTCTCTGTAAAATCCATCGCCAGTGAGTCCACTGTCACTGCAATATGTTCTGAGTGAAAGAGTAAGATATAATGGAGGGTGATATCTGTCGATGGGTGTCAGAAGTGGTTCATCTGCATGGATCACAACTATTTCTTTGTCCTGTACGAAAACTAGGTCCAGTATAGAATTATTTACATTCTGGATAGAATTTACTTGGTAAAGGTTGTGAAATGAGCACATATTAGACACAATTTCAATGGACTGCACCTCATTTGGAGTGGCAATTGGCATGGGTAAACCAACCGATGCCTGTTCTTCATATGACCACTGTCCACATGGCAGGTTGAAATCTCCCATGATACAGAACTTGCATTCAGGGAACTCATCAGACAGTCTCTCCAAACTGTCACTAAAGGTACTATACTTAACAAAGGGGCTTCTTGGTGGGAAATATGCAGTGCTAAGAACGCACTTGTTTGACCCAGCTCCAATTAGCACGAACAGTTGCTCAATGTCGTTACCACCTGCTATCAAAGCCCTACTTGGAATCTCTTTACGAACAGCAATTAGGACACCCCCTCCCCTAGAATAATTGCTTGTCTCTGCTGATCTGTCCCTCCTGTACACATTGTAGTCCAGAAGGTTTAATTCATTATTGTGGTAGTCACTTGTTAACCAGGTTTCATTAAGAACAATAATGTGGTAATGAGAATAGGAGACACTTTCTAGCAGCTGATTAAGCTTAGTACGGAGACCTCTAACGTTCTGAAAATAAACCAGAATATCAGATGTAGAATTTGTAGGTGTTAGTTTTTTGCCATAATCTTGGGAACTCCATTAACATATCTTAAGATCAGGTCAGGTTCACCGTTCTGCTGTCTGTGTTTCAATTCACTTTTGAGATTATTTAAATTTATGCGTTGTTGGCTCGTGAGGTCCATTTCAAGGTAAACTCTTTGAGTTCTATCCAAGTTTAACTTCTTTTTGTTTTTCATGACTAGACGTACATCATCTTGATTACGTAACGTTAATTTTAGGGAACGATGGCCGTTTTTGTTCCTCTTTCCAATTCTTACAGCTTCTGCTACCTGGATATCAGAGTTCACCAGGCCAGATACAAGATCTCTTGCCTTAGCTAAATCCTCCTGCGGACTACATTCAGGAAAATTAAAGACCATAATATTGGTAGCTCTTTTCTGTCATTCTGTCATTTCCTGCAATACATTATTACTCAAATCAGGCTGCTGCATAGGGACTCCAGCAATACCAGGTGATGCCTTGAAGGACTTGATGTCAGACTTGATGTCATCAAGGGAGCTCTGAAAACAGATCTTAAAATTTTTCATTTCGTTATTTAGCTCCTTGATGCAGTATGTACTCTAGAACTTTTTCCGTGCTATTTTTAATGTTAGCCAGCGAGTCCTCGAGAGAAGAAACACGATCTGATAACTGTAGAACCTGTTTTAGATGGGGTATGCATGTCTTACACATGTAAGTAATTACCCTGCTTGACATAACTATTGCCCGAATCTCTGTTGCACTGACATCAGAACAATTTTTGCACATAATCGTCTTGCAATAATCACAAGGGTATCCAAAGAGTTCACTGGAATTCTTGGAAGGTTCTTTGAAAATACAGTACTGTGAGCACTTAAAACACTTTCCAGACATTACAGGGCAGTGTTCTCTCCTGGATGTTATTTTGGCCGAATCGAATCGATATCGATACTCTCGCCCAGCACTAGTCGGTCGTGGTAATAACGGTTATGGAGAACGGGTAGACACGGATGTGAGCCACCACCAAAACGAAACCAAAACAATGTGGATGACACCAACCCCACCTGTAGATAACCGAAAAATACTGGGAAAATACGGCGATTTCAGAGAATTCTTTATACTTCCCATATAACACAACGCGTAAGCTATAATTGCATCTCAGGTACGGATTCACTAAAGGCGTAAAACAAGGTTTGTTTTATAATTTTGGCACACGATAAACTCGAAAACTTCACCCGTCGGCTGTCAACGTTTTTATGTTAAACAACAACCTAACCTGTTGAGTTGCCAGGTCAACACAGAGGAAGAGGATTTAAATTTTCCTCACAATATTTTACCTACATTAACAGAGGAAGTTCAATGGATTGATAGAGGCGGATTAGTTGAATGGCCAGCTAGGTCGCCAAACTTAAAACTTGCGATTTTTGTATATGGGAATTTCTCAACTGCCATGTGTATTCCGTTCAAATACAAACGCGTGAGCAGCTCTGGTTGCGAATTTAAAATGCCTGCAATGGGTTCAGATAAATGCAGAATAGTTATATACGTATCAGACGTAAAAATAATAATTACATTATGGCTTCAAACTAACTGTCATCAGGTGGGGCATTCATTAAAGTTTAAAATAATTCATACATACTTTTATTTTTTTATTAATTACTTATTATTAAAAAATTTATTTTCCTTGCATCGACGCATAAACTTGCAAATTGCTCGTGAACGGTTATCTCTAGAGTTGTTAGAAAGAAAAATTGAATAATTCGTTTTTTTAATAATAATTTTTTTTGACGTTTCAGTTGGCCGCCATCTTGTTCGGATATATTGGATTTTTACCAAAATATTACCACGTCATCCCCATATGACCCTTAATTTTTCCTAAAATTTGAAGTCACTGTGATAAGTAGTTTTTAAGCTATGCCGCGAAATGCCGGGCACACAGACGGACCGACCGAATTGATACAAATATTTTTTGAAAATTTATCTATAGACGCTGAAACCTGAAAATATGTTAAACCTGTTTCGCCATCTTGAGTTAGTTAGTGTTACCAGGTCATTCCCATATGACTCTCAATTTTTGGCGAAAATTTGAAGTCAATTGAGTAAGCAGTGCTGCGAACAGACAGATCGACGGAGTTGAAAAAACATGTTTTTTGGCATGTAGGGTCCCTGAAACGTAAAGATCTGAAAACATATATCCCTTTTACGAGGGAAGTAAAAATTATTTGGCCGGCATTTTATACCGCCATTTTGAATTCGTACCACAACTTTACCAGTTTATCTCTATATCTATATAGTAAATAATTTTTTCAGGCTGATTTTTTAAATAATTTATTAGACCGCAATTTTCTTTTGCTTTCTTATATTCATACCAAAGTGTTAACAGTTCATTCTTATGCAACATTTGATTTTTGTGCAAACTGAGAGGAAATTGGATAATTTGTTTTTTTAGGAATATTTTTTTAGCGTTTCACTAGGCCGCCATCTTGTTCCGGCATATTGGATTTTTACCAAAATATTACCAGGTCATCCCCATATGACCCTTAAGTTTTGCTAGAAGCCAATCTGAGTCATTTTTAAACTATGCCGCAAACTGACAGACGGACTGAAGGAATTGATAAATCTTATTTTTTAGCATCTACGGACGCTAGAAGCTGACAATATGTTAAACCTAAGATAGTGATATTTTGCACGATTACAAATATTTTATTTGACCGCCATTTTGTTTCGCCATCTTGAAACAGTACCACAGTTTTACTAATTCATCTCTGTACCACAATTAGCTATGACCCACAATTTGAAATCAGTCCATAATTAGGCTGAATTTTCAAATATTTGATTAAGCCGCCATTTCTTTCCGCCATCTTGGATTCGTACAAAATTTTACCAGTTGATTCCTACATAATACTCGATTTTTGTGCAAAATTTGAGTTAAATTGGATAAGTAGTTTTTTAGTAATTTTTTTTTAACATATTTCACTAGGTCGTCATCTTGTTTTGCCATATCAAGATCATCCCCATGTAAGCCTTTTTTTGACCAAAATTTGAAGTTAATCGGGTAAGTAGTTTTTTAATTATGCCGCGAAAAGACAGACCAGCACTTATTTCCCTTTTATGAAGGAAATAAAATATCCCCCTGAAAAAAAATTACTCATTATGTAGAAAATAGTTAATGGTAATTATCAATTATTTTAGAGTTTTATGGAGAGTTTGACACAACTGTTCTATATGAGACTATTTCATTACTATTACTACTATTCCATCATGTTCATTCATCCATGTATATGTTTATCTATAGAATACTCAAAACCGGACAGCCACCGTACTTAAAAACTATATTTAGTAGTTTTTTACACTCACATAATACTAGAAACACAAATTGATCCTTAGTACCTCAACATTAAACAACAAGCTTCCAAAAATCATTTTCATACGTTGCAGTTCAAATGTGGAATAAATTATCAAGTCATGTTAAGGAATTTACGCACGGAAAATTTGCATCCTATATAAAAAATATCTTCTGGATTTGCAAAAGCATTAGTACTTTCCTCGGTATTTTCCTTTTCGTTAGATCAAATGTCCTCCTGGTCGATCCCCTCATTTGTTTAGTAGTAACAACTTTTAACCTAAATACTCCCTACAGTGTCAGTGTCGTGTTGGTTCTTCTTCCTCCTCCTGTCCTTGCTTGGGTGCCTGCTTGCCTGTTGTTTCCCTTTATTAGTTTTTTGTCTTTGTTAGTTATGTTGTAATACTTTAAAGTGTAGCGAATCGTAGTTGTTAGAAACAAATTTGCAAATTATAGTAATTAATTTTTAAACCGGGCTAAACAGGTACTCTTTGGGTACATTGTGTTATCGGTTGGGATAATCGCGGTACTGTCCATCGTTACTATCTTTTAAGTGTTATTGGGAATTGTAATGATGTATTATTTCTAATAGTAATAAAGATATTTGTATTTGTATTAACTGTTATAATATATTACTTATTAATTATTGAAAAAATATCTAAACGATTAGAGTTTTCCTTTCCTAAAAAATTATCTTAATTTTTATAAAGATATGGAGGAAAGGATTTAAGAAAAATTGTTTATTTTTATATCTAAATATCAAATCATATTCAAAATTTGCATTTTTTTTAACTATTTGATTTTATGAATACTAAATTTGAGAAGATATCTATTTTATAGCTCAAAGAAATCTAATAAAAGCAGCTTCAAAAACTAATTTTATATTTCATATACTGGGTGTTTTATATATATATATATATATATATATATATATATATATATATATATATCCAGAAATATGTTAAGGGTAAAGTTGTTAAGAATTATTTTTTATATCTAAATATAAAATCATAGTTCTCCATTCAAAATATAATTTTTTCTATATTCTTTTGATTTTATGGATCCTAAATTTGAAAAACGAGGATTTTTTCGTAGGTAAAAAAAATCTCTGAGAAAACTTCTCATTTCCTAAATTCAGCTTAAAATATGTTTTTTCAGAAAAAGTCAAATTTTTGAGGGTTTCAAGAAAAACAAAACTTTTTATAAAGTGTAAGTAAACCCACAAACAAAAAAGTTTTTTTCTTTCGTCAAATCAATCAGGGGATAACGTGTATATACGGTGAAACTTGGAATTCCCTGGCGGCAGACTAACGGTCTGGTTGTGTAGAATTATGTTTTTATTAAATTAATATCACTTTGCGAACATGCTTTCTGGAATACATTATTGACAACAATTGTAATCATAAATTAAGCTGATGACACATTTGCTCTATAAGATCATAATCAGATCTAAAAGATTATATTATATATACTTTGTAAAATAAAATAATAAAATTGCCTTAACAATTAAAAAAGAATAAACACTCGAACAAGATAAACACATACATACCTATATTATTACAGTACGGGAATTGGTTAATTTAATTTAATAAACTTTATCAGTCAATTAACATAGTTACTGTTTTTACTAACGTGTTAATTTATTTTACATTTCGATTAATGAATATTATGCTTTTGAATATGCATCAATATTTACAGCTGTTATAAAACAACGCATTCGAAAACTAAAAATAATAGATATAGGCACTGTTTGTAATAGTGAAATACAGGGTATTCCAAATGTCAACCATAAAACTCAGCTCATAGAATGATCATTTAGAATTCAATTGACAATATAATATCTTATTATCCAGTTGCGGATAGTTTAGGACTATTTGAAATTTGGAGTTTTCCCAGAATTTACTTACTGCCTCCCTGAAATAAAACCGAAGAAATTCGATTCTAAAGTTTTGTAAGCGACAAAACGTGTTAGATCCTGAACAATCGTACGGGCACTAAGCACCCGACCGCCATAAGAAGTGCACATGAAAACTTTGTGTGGTTATAATTTGAATAAACTCGACATGATATGCAAAATGTGAGTAACAAAGTAATCATTTATGAACTTTATCAAGCTTAAAGTAGCATTTCGGGCTTATACTTTCACCATTGTCTTCTATTCACTCGAAATCGATATTTGTCATTTACAGCATAAGTGTCATTTCTCCTATACCGCTCAACGTAATTTTTTAACGTCAATTTCGATGTTTCTATTTAGTAATATAAAATCAAATTATTATTTCCAATAACTAATTAATAATTTTTATAAGATATAATATTTTTAGCCATTAGCATGCATAATTTGCCTCAAAATCTGTTTTGAAAATTTGATATTATAAATGACAACATGACTGAAACCAAGATTTTGTGCCTATTATTTCCCTCGTAAAAGGGAAGTATTGTAATAGTGAAAAAATCACCCTCAGAGACTTTTTAGGTCTTTCCGTTTCAGAGTCTCTAAATGCCGAAAATCATGTTTCCTCAATTCCGTCGGTCTTGCCTGTCTGTCTGTCTAGCGGTCTGTCTGTTCGCGGCATAGGTAAAAAACTACTTACCCGATTGTCTTCAAATTTTGGTCAAAACTTAAGGGTCATATGAACATGACTTGGTGGCATTTTGGTAAAAATCCAATATGGCACAAAAAAATGGCGGTCTAGTGAAATGTTAAAAAAATTATTACTAAAAAATCACTTATCCAATTTATCTCAAGTAGAAGTCAACTAATAAAATTTTGGTAGAAATCCAAGATGGCGGAACAAAATAGCGGCTTAGTAAAACATTTACTGAAAAAACTATTATTGCACTGATTTCAAATTGTGTACCATAATTAATTGTGGTATAGACATATCATACAAACTAGTGAAACTGTGGTACTAATTCAAGATGGCGAAACAAAACAACAAAATGGCGGCCAAATAAAATCACCCTCTCAGATTTTACATATTTTCGGATTTTAGCATCCTAGATGCCAAAAAAATATGTCTTATCAAATCCGTCGATCCGTCTGTCGCGCCAGTTTGTCTGTCTGTCAGTCAGTTTATCAAAAATGAGATAGCTTAAAAACTACCCAACAGATTGACTTCAAATTCTTGTTTTTAGTCAAATATTAGGGATGCCGGAACAAAATGGCGGCTTAGTGAGATATTAAAAAAATTATTACTAAAAAAACTAATTATCCAATTACCCCAAATTTTACACAAAAATTAAGTGTTACATAGGAATGAACTGGTAATATTCTGGCATGAATATAAGGCATCAAAACAAAATGAAGGCCTAGTGAAAAGTTAAAAAAATTATTATTAAAACCTAACTATCCCATTTACCCCAAATTTTGCACAAAAATCAAGTTTTATGTAGGATTCAAATCGACAAATTTTGGTACGAATACAAGATGGCGGAACAAAACGGTGGCTTAATAGGATATTTAAAAATTCAGCCTGAGAAAGCAACTTAATGGACTGATTTCAAATAGTGTGCCATAACTAATTGTGGTATAGAGATTTAGTAAATCTGAGGTTTCAAGATGCCTGAACCAAATGGCAGCAAATAAAATATTTTGTAATATTGGAAAAGGTTTTAGAATTTTCCGGTTCCGGCCAAAATATATTTTTATTAATTCCGTCGGTCTGTCTGTCTGCCTGCCAGTTCGCGGCGTAGCTTAAAAATTAACAGATCAGAGTGATTTTAAATTTCAGTAAAAAATAAGGGTCATATGGAGATGACCTGGTAATATTTTGGTAAAAATCCAATATGCCGGAATAAGATGAGGCCCATTGAAACATTCAAAAAATCATTACTAAAAAAACTATTTATCCAATTTACTCAAATTTTGCACAAAAATCAAGTGAATCATGAAATGAACTGGTAGCATTTTGACAGTCTCTATTCGGACGCGAGAAGGAAAACTTCGAAAATGCCAAATGTGATTTTGGCGAAGCGTCAGCAAAACTGTTCTTGCGCTAAAGTCGAATCTCTTATTTATGACATGATTGATGCATTTTTTATTTTTTTATATTATTTATATGTTTTACTATATTTACGTTTTTAATGTCTCATTCTATAATTAATGTCACTAGATTGTGTAAACCGGCAGTTAAAACATTTTTAATGAAACTTGCTTAGTTTTGTATCTCAATCCGAAAGACAGACAATTACTTGTCCAATCGTTACCAATATTGGATTTGGAAAAAAAGAAATCTTGCGTGGCTACCCCGGAGCCCTGAGTTGAGCCCTAAGTATGGCTGTTTTTATGAAAGCATCTGAAATACATTGTATATAAGGAAAACCCCACAATCAATGTCGGTTTCATTAACCGCGACGCGACACTGAATACAAGAAGGAGTGAATTTCGTCAACTAAGGACAGTTTGTGCAAAATGGTGCACATATAAAAAGTTGTCACTAAAATTTTCTTCAAAATATATCTATAATTAAAAAAGGTAATTACATTACTGATTAAATTCTACTAAGAAAAATATCGTTGTGTAAATCCTATCAAAACAAAGCTATAGAGGATGTGTTTTGTAACGGTTTGAGTGATAAAACCAAGCAAATTTCATTATAAATGTTTTACTTGTCGCTTTACACCATCTAGTGACATAGTTATATGGCGATATCGGAAAATCGGTTTGGAATTTTTTAATAAAAATTTGATTGAAGTTAATTGAGAGGCAGGGGGTCAAATTCTAAGATATTTTTGACAGTTATCCCCTCTCGACAAAAACTACGTAAGTGCCTTTAAAATCTTTGCATTTGCTTCACTGGTTGCCTAGTTACAAATTCGAGAAAAACACAAAATAACATTTTATGATTCTTTTAGACAGGATTTGCAGGCTCGATTTAACATATTTTCTGGTAGGGTTGGTGGTATTACGATACCTTTGTTTTTTAGAAATCCCCACAAGGGGTGCTGATTTTCCTCGTGATTTAAAAGTCGATAGGGGGCTATCGAAAAAATGTATGACTCTGCCTCCAACTAAACTACACCATGTGTCAACTGACCAAGGATTCTTTTTCGCTACAACTCTTATTCAGTGTGGATTTTCAGGTGCCCAGCAGTGCATATCAACACAATACAAAATAAAACTTGCCTGACCACAATGATTAAAGGTTGCCTCATTAGAAAAAATAATGGTTCTTAAAAAATAGTTGTTTTCTTGAATTTTAAATCTTAGCCAGTTACAAAATGTTATCCGGTTTTGAAATCTTCACTATACAATTCCTGGCGAAGAGTGACATGAGAGGAGTGAAAATTGTACAATTTTAAAATAGTCAGCACCGATTTTTGGCACATCCCTAATTCAGTAGCAAGTTGTTTGTATCCATCATGGGGATTTAAATCAAATTATCTCAAAATACCAACTGCCATCTCTTCATTGGTTTTTGTATGTGATCGAAATCTTTTTTTTGGCACGAAAATTTCCGGTAGTGCGTTTCTTGTTTGTGTTTTTTTTAATGCGTAACTAGGCACCCAGAAAATCAAATGCAAAGATTTAAAGGTTATTTACATAGTTTTTGACAGACAATCGAATTTTCGAAAAAAATATAGCATTTCATTTGACATTTCTAAGCCGCCATTATGTTATAATAAATAGGGTGTCTCATTTAAGATACGTTGATACTTCTACACAAAAACCAAACAACTTTTGTATTTAAGTTTTTATACTAACTCTTACATGAGGTCACGTAGTATCCCATAATAAATAGACTATCATGTACAACGCGACCAATCTTGATGGCATTTTAAACATTAATAACTTTTTTATTTTTTCTTATTGGAATGAACCAAAAACCAAATTGTAAGGTTACATAAAAAGTCAATCAATCAGTATATCAAATAAAATAAAAATTGTATTATTGTCAATTTTTTTTAACGAGACACCCCGTATATCATATATCCACAAAATGAACCTCTTATAAATATACCAGGTTTGCTACGTTTATTTTTAAAAACACCCGAGAAATTTGAGAAAAACCCTGCCTTAAGAAGGAATGTATTCCCGTCGACTCCATGCACTATGTAATAGAGCGTTTTCCATCCCTCTCTAACATACTGCCTCTTAAGCCAGGCTTATGCTTAAATGTCTCGATTAAAAGATAAATATATCAAATTGGTTTTAGGTTAATTCCAATAACTTGGAAAGTAAAAAGTTATTAACGTTTAAAATGTCATCAAGATAGATTGATCGCACTGTACATATGTCTGTTATAATATACCTACTTACCTTATATAGAGACAGCTTGAAAGAAGTTTCAAAGTCTAAGCCTTCTTTGTATATAAGTTTGGCCACAACACCATTGTCTTCAAAATCTTTTATAGGTGTATAAATCTTATAAGCGTATTGAAAGTCAATGATATTAACATAATGCCAGAGCCCGGAAAATCCTAACAAAAGAGAATTCCAGCCTATGCGGAAGTCAGCCTGAAAAGTAAATTTTATTAGCTCTGTTGAAATAGCAACTGAAAGATTGAGAGATTATCGGTCAGACCATGTACCGTCCTTTTTTATATTGCGTTAAAAATTACATTTTTGTTTGTATTGGACAGAAATATCTCTTTTTTCCAACTAAAACAGGGCTTGATTCTCTTTTTATATTTTACAATTACCGTTATTTCATAAATCTTCTTTAATTCGGAGAAAAATCGATTTTCCAGGAATCCTTTCTCTTGGAAATGCTTGTTACTAAGACATGTTTCTGTTATTTTTAACATACTTCTAATAAAACTAAATCCTACAAAGCTATTTTTGTTACTCAGATTTAGTCAATTAAGAAATCATGTTTACTGTCCCATGTTTTGTCACCGTTTGCATGAGACTTGTTCAGGGTTCTTCTACTTCACGAAACCTGAATGAGCTCGTAGAGTTTCAGGCTGCGGTACACTGCAATATATATATATATATATATATATATATATATATATATATATATATATATATATATATATATATATATATATATATATATATATATATATATATATACATATTATATATACGAATCGACAATATACACCTCTACGGGGAGGAGATCTTCAAGACAATCAGGACGTATGAGCAATTGAGTAGTAAGAAAACTAATCGTTTATGTGATCTAATGTTTCAAATTAAGTGTCGCGACAGCGATTTAGCTCCTACTTTTACCCGGTTGTCTTATCATACTAAAACTAGGAAAACTAACACCATACTTCGAAATGCTAGTAAGGCTTGATTAATAGAACAAATCCATCAAACTAGAAAACAACTAGCCGAGACAGAGAAAGAACTTTTAATATAACACCATAAACTAAGTAAGCATTCACCCTTTATTGTGGAATCGCATAGAAACGTTGGCTTTTTGGCGAACAGAATCAAACAAGACTAATAAAACTGATAAACTTTCAAAAAAATATGACAAACTTCTAAAAAAGTCGAAATAGTCACAAGCCTCATCAGTAGACGTCGATAAATTAAGGATAAAAGCTTAAAAACGAAAAATTATTTACAATGTACACTATTTATATGTTAGACGAATGATACGTCATTGAGAACTTGCTTGTTTGGCGACTCTGCTGATGAGGATGGATATAACAATTCACCCCATTAAGATGGAAGTTCACGCAACTTTCAGTTCCTCTGCTTGTTGAGGCATCACATCTGGCGCAAATTGTTTATTAGTTCTTTTCAAAATATGATAAGACCTTTTCGATTATCTAATATTAGTATACCTATGATATAAGCGAGAGAGAGAGTAAAGGCTGGACTAAAGGTATTTCTAGTACGAAAATTATTCTAGGATCTAATTGATATGCCTTTAATTCTGTTATGTCAAGATATTGAGCTACGGTTGAATAATACATCGGTAAACGAAGGCTATTCTTCTGCAATGACTGTGATATATGCTTTAGTGAGTCTACTAAATCATATGGAGTGATAATTGAACTGTGCAAATGGTTTAAACGTGCAAAAGTAAAAGCGTTTATAGCATCGTTTAAAGTGTTTTTAATAAATGAATAACTTTCTGTTAGTGATGCAAAAGTCTAGGATATCGAGCTGAGATTGATAGAATTTCAAATAATTGGAAATATCCATAATTGATTTACAAGTTTCTCTAATGTCATTATTAAAACTTTCCTTGTCAATTTGAAGATTTTGAATGATTCCCTTAAAGTTTTTAATGGCGGAGGTAGTTACCGATATTTGATTTTTCACAAGGTTTTCGATTTTGTATCCATCATGGGTTAAATTTTCTATGCACGCATTGTAATGTTCACCATTAGAGGCATATAGATTACCGGATATTTATTTCCGGATGCCATTAATAAAACCACGTTTTTCCACAAAAATGTATTTTTTTCAGTGCCATTATTTCAGTGTATTTTTGGTTAACAGCGTCCGATATTTGTTTAAGGAGGCTAACATGAATTTGAACGTGCGGTTTAAAGACTTTCATTCGCGGTAGGTAGTGTTCAATAAGCTTTCTATAATTTTTTTTTATTGTTGATTATCTCGATAATTTCGAGGTCTCTGTAAACAAGAGGGGTCCATTTATAATTTGAGATTTTTACGGCCATTACTTCATGAATGAAAATTCCTAATTTACATTTTGGTCGAAGCGCTCCTCGGTTTTTTCTTTTATAGAGGTATTGTATAGGATTGTTTAGATTTCGCATAAATTTGAAAATAAGATATTTTTCATTATACAGGATTTCGTGGGTCTAGATGAAGTATGTTCAAAAATAAGTTCGTAAGTTGTGAAACCGTGAATTTTAATGTTAATTATAAGTTAGAACATTAAACACGTGTTCGTCAGGGTTTTCAGTTTGATTCATCGCATCATTTTGCTAGGCCTTGTGTGAAATCTCTCAATAGAGCCGTTTGATTGTGGGTGTCCTACGCTTTTCAAGTCTCAGAACTTTTAATGAGGTTTTCTACTTTTTATTTTTAATGCGTCTAAATATCTCGTTAATTCTGCGATGAAAGTTGATTTTTCCGCTATGATAATGATCTAAGATATGAGGCATTTCGTCTTCACTAGGGATTTTTCTAATATTTTGGCAAATAATTTTATATTTTTGTCTGCAAAAATGTACTAAAATATTTCAAGAATGGGATGTTTAAGTATTTTTTTAAGGAAATAAGTGCAGAAGATGTCAAGTTTTTCTTGTTCTGTACAAATAATGTTAGAGAAATTGCTTGACAGTGCCTGGAGGGGAATAGTGAAGAACTTCAGATTTTTTGTTGATTTGTTGCAGAAAACATTTATTCGTTTTGGATTAAAATCCATAAATACCTACAAATGAATGATATTCTTTGGTTATTTTTTTGTCATAGATTTTAGTAACGTCAATCGGGTCTTCAGGATTTGTTTCATTTGATGCGAAAACAGATATTGTTGTTTGAATGTTTGCGCATTTGTGGAATTCACTTTGACTTGAGATAAAGCGTCTGTTAATTTTTCCCGATTTATAGAAAATTCCACACTAACACTTCCCTAATTTCATCAGCCATCTAACCTAACCTACCTGCTACCTGGATCTTTAATTGAAAGTAACCAAGTGAGGGGATGATGATCTGTGACTAGAATGAACTTTCTCCCAAATAAATATGGAGAGAAATAGTTCACGGCCCATACTATTACAATCAGTTCTCTCTCTATAGCTGAGCAGTTCATTTCGACTTTACAGAACGTCCTGGAGGCATAACCAACGGAGAATCTCTGGAGGGGAAGAGTAAAGTACTTCCGATTTTTCGTTGATTTGTTGCAGAAAATATGTATTCGTTTTGGATTAAAATCCATAAATACCTACGAATGTATGACATTATTTAGTTTTTTTTTTGTCATAGATTTTAGTACCGTCAATCGGGTCTTCAGGATTTGTTTCATTGAATTTTCATTTCATTTGTTTGAATGATTGCGCATTTGTGGAATTCACTTTGATTTGAGATAAAGCGTCTGTTAGTTTTTCCCGGTTTATAGAAAATTCTTTACTAACACTTCCCTAATTTCATCAGCCATCTAACCTAACCTAACCTAACCTACCTGCTACCTAGATCTTTAATAGAAAGTAACCAAGAAAATATTTTACGGCCCATACTATTACAAGCAGTTCTCTCTCTATAGCTGAGCAGTTCGTTTCGGCTTTACAGAACGTCCTGGAGGCGTAACCAATGGGACCTTTTGGAAAGTACGGCGCCTATGACAAAAACGTTAGCATCCGTTCTTAGTAGAACAGGTTCATCGAAATTTGGATAGATGAGAATTGGGTTAGAAGAAAATTTGATATATTTTTTCAACATTTGGGTAAGGGGTTTCAATTTTAGAGCTTTTGGTTTTGGAAATTTCTGTATACAATCGACTTTAGCGGGATTAGGCTTAACTCCGTTCTGAGTAATTAAATGACTTAGGTATGCTACCTCGTTTATCTGGAACTCGCATTTGTCGAACTGTATTTAAAGATTTGCTTTCGGAAAGAGTTTCAAGACATCGGATAAGCGGGTGATGTGGTCATGAATATATTTAGTAATCGATATTTATTAACTATCGTGGATTTTATTTAATTTGCGGTAGTCTATGGCTACTTTCCATTTTTTGGTTGCCTGAAGTTTCTTGGGGAGGACATAAACTGGAGATGACTAAGGTGAAACGGAAGGTTTTATGATGCCTCGTTCTAACATTTTATTTACTTTAGTTTTTACCCCTTCTTTGTAAATGTGGGAATACCTGTATGACTTGGTGTAAACATGCTTTGCACCAGTGGCCTCAATTTGAGGTAATTTGATTGGTAAAGGTGAGACATTCGAGGTAAAATATCTCCTCGAATTCCGCGAAAAAAATATCGCCTCGAATTCTACGTAAAAATTAATAATGATTTCTTCTTCTTTTTCGTCAAGATGTTCTACACGAGGATGGGATTTAATGTTGGGAATGCAATTATAAGAGATGGCGGTTCTCAAATAAATAAATAGATGGTGCCATTTCTTTCCTTGATGTGTTAGTCTAAAAGAAAGAGAACGGCACCCAAAGTCATTCTGTTTACATAAATCCAATATATGCGAGTAGATATTTAAATTTAAGTTCTCACCACCATACCTCAGAAACAATAGGTTATCAATCAAGTTCATAGGGTTTTGTCAATATGTGTTAATGCAAATTTAATTCCAAAGGAAACTGACGGAAGTTTTAAAATCAACAGTTATTGCACTGTAAATATAACGCGTTCGACTGAATATTACAATAATCCCAGACCTCAAGTATTGGATACTTAACCATCAGTAGTGCTCCTTTACCTTTTGTATAAGGTTTCTCAGATAAAATGTCTAGCAAAGATGTATAAGTAAAAACAGGTGGTTCAATATGATGTCGCTATACACCAGCACTCAACAGGATATACGAATAATCTAAAGTAGTGGTCGCCAACCCGTCGATCGCGAGCTACCGGTAGCTCGCGAAGTCATTTCTGGTAGCTCACAACATATCTTGTAAAAATCATAGAAGCGTCCATAAATGTTGGAAAAAAATCACAGTATGAAAACAAGCAGCGGCAACACTGCGTTGAGTACTCTGGACAGCTGCTAAAATTGAAAACATAAAAACGATCTACATTGCTTTGAACGCGATAAATGCGCATGTCGGGCATACAACGCGTTCAGTTTAAAATTAAAAGGCATTAGATATGTTAGTACACAGAGTGGGCAATAAAAAAGAAAATGGAAAGCCGTAGTAAGTAAAGTAAAGACATACAATATTTATTCGGAATTGGAGGAACAGTATTTTTTAACAGAAGTTAAAGGTAAAAATGTATATTTGTTATGTAATGCCTGTGTTTCGGTTGCTAAAAAAGGAAATATTGAGAGGCATCATAAAAGTGCACATACGAATTTTGAAAAATATTTCCCGTTACATGCTGCCAGCAGGAAAGAAAAATTGAAACAATTAAAGAACCAGTTAATTGGACAACGGGCGTTTTTAGAAGCTGCAGATTCCTTATTTTTCAACTTTAAAAATAAAGACGAGATAGTTTTAGCGATAAAATCTATGCAACTTTCTGATGAGACGAGTGGAAGTAATGAGCCAGGATATTTTTTCAGAGTTAAAAACTGACCTAAATAACTCTGTTTATTTCCCTCTTCAACTGGATGAATCAACAGATGTGGTTGACACCTCCCAGATGGCCGTGTTCGTCAGGATGGTTTTTAGTGATTTTATGATTAAAGAAGATCTTTTGAAGTTTATTCCACTAAAAGGATATACCACTGGACAAGAATTATTTTCCCATTTAAACAATTTTATATCCTTTGAGAAAATTCCAATTACAAAACTGGTTGGCTTGACAACTGATGGGACTGATGGTGGGTTGTGATAAGGGTCTGGTAGCATTTTGTCGTAAAGATGAACGCTTTCCACAATTTATGTGTTACCATTGTATTATTCATCAGCAAGCATTATGTGGAAATGTTTTAAAACTAAACAGCGTCATAAAATTGGTAGTAAAAATTGTAAACAAGATTAGAGTTCTCGAATTACAAAGAACATTATTCAAAATCTTAGTCGATGAAATTGATTGTCAGTACGGGCATCTACTTCTTCACTCTGAAGTGCGATAGTTAAGTAGAGGACGAGTGATAACACGTTTTAATGAAACCATAGTTCATCTGTCATAGTTCAATTTATAAAACAACGCGGCGAACCGATTCAGGAACTGGAAAATTCAATTTGGCTTAGAGATTTTGGGACGGTAAATCTCATGTAGAAATAGTTTCTAACTTGAAGGATAACTTCAAAATCGGTTTAAAGATTTCAACAAAATGACACTGGTGGCTCAATTTGATATTTCACACTTCATTGAAATTGATATCCAACAGTCTGCAACTTGTGTTATGCAGAACTTTGGCGAAGACATCTCTGCAACTGAAATAGAAGTGGTTGCAGTTCAAAGTGACTTAGCATTGAAATCGTTAGTTTCAAGTACAAAATATATCTGGCCTATAGTAAATAAAAGCAAATATTCAGTTCTAAAAGTGATCTTCTTTTTCCAATATGAAGTTTATTAAGAATAAATACCGCACTCCCCTTACAGTGAACATCTGGATAATTGTGTTCGAATGGCTGTATCAAATTACCCTGCAAATATCAAAAACATTATCGATGAGTCCAAATGTTAACCGTCTCATTGAATGCACGCATTTTTTATCATATGTTCTTGTTTAAAATTTTAATTATAATTTTTTGTTTACTTTAATTAAGTCGTATGTTACATGCTAATATGGCTATATGAAAATTTTGTGTATTTTTTAGGTATTTATTAGTATTAGTTAAGTACCTATTAATTACATAAAAAGGTACTTTTGTTAAATACAACTGTGCATTATTTCGTTTAGGCATTATCAAAGTAGCTCAGCACCTTGAAAAGGTTAGCGACCACTGATCTAAAGGATGCCAGGGCCATTACAGCAGTCTATGGATATTATAAAAGAAAGATTAGAGAATCTATTGAAATCATTAAGCACCCTGGAAATTTCAATAGAGATACATGCATTCTGATGATTGGTTTCCACGCGTGATATAGCGCTCATAGAAACCAATCATCACGGTGAGTTAGGCTTCGGTAGACACAGGACGGGTATAAATACCTGAACTGTGCTTCTTCGAGCTCATTCAGTATTTTGAGCCCATGCAGTGAAGATCCCTAAAATGCTTTGTGCATTCGCAGGCGAACCATCGGACAGTAATTGTAATTGGACTCAGTCTAAACCCAAAAAAAGACCAGATTTCTTAATTGAATCCAGAAGTGAAAGTTTTCGTGCTATATAATTTAGAGACCAATTTAACGTTATTTATTTGTTTATTTATTTATGAACATTTAGGGTACAAACAGAAAGATTCCATGACAGCATCCACTAAATAATATGTTCTAGTGAAATACAAATTACATACTTATAAAGATATAAAGACTACAAATACCCTTCCTTGATAACACTAAACAAAGCAAGTATCTAAACCAAAATTTAATAGTTACAAAACTTAATAGTTAATACAGAAATACTATAACCAAATACAAATTAGCAGAAAGACACTCAAAAGTATCGTCAGTTAGAAAGACTCTATAGCCAAACCTTAGGTAACAACAACTATGCCAGAAATATATAATTTTATTCTTTTTTTATAATTTTGCAAAAACAAATTAAACAAATCTACATCTTCAAAATTGCAATTATTAAAGTTTCAGACAATGCGACATAATGGGGAATTAAGCCCCAGGTTTGTTCTTTGGTAAGGAACTACAAATAAATTTTGTTTTCTAAAACTCCTATCAGGGGCATAAAAACGGATTTTACATAACAAATCTGGAGCATCTATCAGGTTATTTAAAATTTTAAAGAGAATAATTAAGTCGAACATAGTTCTTCATAACTCTAGTGGTAATATTTTAAAATAATATCTAATGGGAACATAATCATGTTTTTCAATAGGAAAGTTAAACTTAAAAGACAAAAATCGTAAAAATTTCTTTTGCACTTTTTCGATTCTCTGAATATAAATCAAATAATTTGGGGTCCACACTGGTGAAGCAAAGTTCAGTTTATTGTAAATAAATGTATAATAAAGTGAAATAAATGCCTGTGAATTCTTAAAATCCTTGCAGTTTCTCTTAATAAGTCCCAATAATTGGAATGAAGAATTAATCATTTTTTCTATATGCGTCCTAAAAGACCATTTGCTGTCCATTATGACCACCAAATCCCGAATTTGGTTTACAGACTTTAAATTTACGTTATCTATGGTATAATGAAATTTGATAAAATTTATATTTTTGGTAAAATAGTGTAGCACTTACTTAAATTTAGATTTAAGCTATTATGCTCGCAATACACCACCAAGCGATTAAGGTCTTCCTGCACTCTCTCACAGTCTTCAAGTGACTTAACTAAATTAAATATTTTCATGTCATCAGCATAAATTAAAAACTTTGAAAACCTGAAGCAGCTCTTTATATCATTTATGAAGATATTAAATAATAAGGGGCCCAAATGGCTACCCTGAGGAATTCCTGGTGTTATCGTTATCGGCTCTGACTTATAGCCCACCATAGTCGTTTTAGAGGTTCTACCACTGATGTAAGAGACTACCCAACGGCAGACATCCGCACTCACTCCGATCTCACTCAGTTTGTTTATTAAATTTTATTGATCGATTCAATCAAACGCTTTGCTGAAATCAGTGTAAATTGCATCTACCCGCCATTGAGCATCCATGCATCCAGTCACGTAGTCAGAGCAGCACAACATATTTGTCTCAACTGAACGGTGCGGATAAAAACCATGTTGTTCTGGTAAAACTAGATTTTTATGGTGCCTAACATCCATTCGTACACAATTTTTTCCATGACCTTCGCAAAAACGCTCAACTTACTGATCGGCCGATAATTTTGAATATCTGTTCTTGTTCCACCTTTGAAAATTGGAACAAATGAGACAGAATGTACTTATTTTATTTGCTTTTTTTTTTTTTTTTTTGCAATAGCTGACATATTAAGACTACTTTGTTTTCGATGTTTTATCTTATGTTATCCGTACAAAGTTATATCTTAATATATATCTTAATATTTATGTTATTATATAAGTAAAGAAACTATAATTAAGCTGAGAACGTGTGCGCTTTCTAATCATTGCCTATGATATTTCCATCCATTTTTTATGTTTATCTTGTTTGTGTAAGCGTGTACGTGGGGATAAAGTGTCTCCTCTTTAGTTTTTATTTATATATGTCTCTTTTTGTTATAGGGTTGGAGGGGTTAATGCGGGGCGGAGGTGCGCCGGTTGTGCGGTGGGTTTTGTTGGGAGAGACTATTAACGACCATGGCTAATTTTGCTCGTAATAGGATGTCGGACAGTGGGTTTGGTGTCGGTAACGATATTGACAAAAATTATAATTTTTTGCTTGGACATTTAAATGTTAGGTCTTTGAATAATGGATTTGATGAATTTTCAAATTATTTATTTCACTATTCTTTCGATGTGCTCTGTCTTACAGAAACATGGCTGAATACAAATACTGACAGTAGCTCTTTGGATATACCCGGGTACAAGCTTTTTCGAAAGGACAGAGAGAGCAGGGGTGGTGGGGTAGCGATATATGTTAAAAAAAAACAGTTAAAAATTTTAGTTTAAATTCTATCTATAATGATCTAGAAATTATCGGACTTTCTTTCAAATTAAAAACTAAGTCTTGTTTGCTTCTTAATATTTATCGTCCGCCTTCTGGCAATATTCCTCTCTTCTTGGATAATTTAGAAGACATTTTGTCTTTGACAGTTCCTGATTTTGATTATATATTAATAACAGGAGATCTAAATATAGATATTTTAGCCCAGACTCTCTATTCTAATAGATTAAAGACTATTTTGGAGACATTTAATTTATCTCAACGTATTTCTGAACTAACTAGAATAAATTTACATAATAAAAGCTCAAGTTTAATCGATACGATTTTGCAAACAAAACCTTACTGTCACTTAAGTCGGGGTCTTTACCAGTCTCTGAGACATTGACAGATCACAATCTTGTTTACACAATCTACAAGGAGGCCACCGTCAGTGATTCAATAAAGTATGTAACATATCGTGATTACAAAAATATCAATGAACACGCATTTATGTTTGAGGGTGCCTGTATTCGCTGGGAAGAATTGCACTATGCCAGAAACATCGATGAAAAAATAAAAATTTCAAAAATCAGAATATCCTAAATCACATTAATAAGCATGCACCTCTAAAAACCAAAAAATACAAAGAAAAGCCCTTTATGCCGTGGATCACTAACGACATAAAAACACTGATTAAAATAAGAGATAGAGCACATCGTAAGTATCAAAAAAATAAAACAGTAGGTCAACTTCAATATTACAGACATCTTAAGAATTTTACTAAACATGCAATTTTAAGAGAAAAAATAACATACTTTAATCAAATGGCTCTAAAAAAGGGACGAGAATTTTGGTCTACTGCTGATAAACTTAATTTAAAGCGTAACAAAAAATTTAATGAACTACCGGAACAACTGATCAGTCCCTCAGATATACACGATTTTTTTCAAATAACCAATAACCTACCAGATACGACTTTTGAGGAATTGATAAGATTTTACGAACACAATCGGCTCTCTGATAAAACATTTGAATTTCAGCTCATAGACGAAATGACACTGCACAAAATTATCTCTTCTATATCTTCTAATGCTGTTGGCGAAGATGGTCTATCAATCAAGGATATAAAACTTTGTTTACCTTTTTGCACAAATCCGCTAATTAATATCATAAATACATGTATTCTTGAGAACAAATACCCTTCATTATAGAAAAAAGCTATAATTAAACCAATTGCTAAAGTTGAAAACCCTACGGACTTTACAGATTTAAGGCCCATCAGCATTCTACCAGCTGTGTCTAAATAATTAAAAAGCACATTTCGATTCAACTCTCTCATTTTGCAGAAAACCAAAATATAATTCCTGAGTGCCAGTTGGTCTTTAGAAAAAGTTTTAGCACTTGTACAAGCTTAGTAAACATACTTAATAATATTCGTCAAAACAAAGAGAAAAAAAATAGTACCTGAATCGCTCTCTTAGACTTTAGCAAAGCATTTGATACCATAAATCATAGTATGTTATTGGCCAAGCTACGCTACTTTGGTCTATCAGAAAACGCTCTTGAATTTTTCATAAATTATATCAATAATCGAGAAAGCCGTGTATTAATTAGTAGAGAATCGCGTAACCTAAGTTCAGATTTTCAACCAGTCACTCGGGGAGTGCCTCAAGGTTCCGTCTTATCTCCATTGTTATTCTCAATATATATGGCAGACATGGGCAAAACCGTGAAGCACGCGAGACTTCAACAATATGCGGACGATTCTCAAATATATTTACCAATTAACCACAATAACATCGACATAGTGCATGGACTCCTAATTTCCGACCTAAAAAACATTGACAACTATGCAAAGGATCACAACTTAAAACTAAATGCTTCAAAATCACAAATTCTTTTAACGCTAACAACAGTATCAGAAAAAATATTGAAAATAATCTAAATATACATCTAAATAACAGCATAATTCCAATTGTCAATCATGTAAAAATTTAGGCGTAACTTTTGACAGTGCAATTTCATTCGATTTACATGTAAAAATGAAAATAAAGGCAGCATATCTCTGTGTTAGAAAATTATATAAATTTAAAAAAGTACTTCCCTCCAAACAAAAATATTTTTTGTGTGAAACTCTGGTATTATCATTGTTTGACTACGGAAATGTTGTTTATGGGGATTCCTTATCATCTCGTACTAAACAAATGATACAGAAAGTTCAAAACTCATGTATCAGATTTTCCTACAATATTCCTTATAGACACCATATTACCTCTTACTTAACTAATGAGAAGATATTAAACATGAACAATCGCAGGAAGTATCATGTATTCTTTTATTTATCGCGTAATTAAGACAGGCATACCCAGTTATTTGTCAGCAAATTTTTCGACTTTTACACACACGCATAGTACTAGATACAATCGGCAGTTTGTAGTGCCGCAGCATAGAACTTCTGCCTTTCAGCGCTCTTTTACATTTGTCGCTACTCAAATGTGGAATAAGTTATCGGAAGATGCAAAAAATCTTTGCCTTAAGGACTTTTCAAAACATGTTAAAACTAACTTATTATATGAACAACACTTACTATAGATTAGTTACCCAATATCCGATAGTAATTAAGTTCTATATTAACTATGTATATACTCAATGTACCGTCTAAATTGTTGTTGCTGTTGTGATTTATCATCCTTGGTAGTAATCTTAGACTTAGAATTAAGACTTATTAACTCTATCTCCCACACCCCACCGCACTACGTCGGCCAGCTTTCGCCTTCTTCTCAACCTCTCGTTTGTCTCACTCCATAAACACATTTAAAGAATAAATAATTTACCAATATTTTTTCTTGCACGCTTGCACAATCATTGACAAATATTTGTATTAATTGATTAATTATATATACTAATTATTAATATTGTTCATAAAGGTTTTTCTTTAGGGTAGCCTCACATTGTGCACCTTGCTTAGGGGCGCAATGTAACCGGTTTTATAATCGAGAGGCTGTCCAATTTGTGGAATGGGTTAAACAATTTTTTTTATACCAATACCATGTTATAAATTGGTGTATCTATTTGACAAATAAATGTTTTTTGAATTTGAATTTGAATTTTCCATCTATTTGGGAAATATCCAAAATGCAGAGATTTATTATAGATTATAGACAATTGTTCAGACAAGCTATCAGAACATTTTTTTACAAATAGGGGTGGAATTCCATCGGGACCCATTCCCTTCTTTATGTCAAGAGAACCGAAAAGCTCCTTTATTTTATTTGAATTTATAAGAGTTTTATATTTCCTATTAGAAGTTTCTGTAAGGTCCCCTACATCTGCAGCAGGAGGAACATGTGCTATATAAATACTTGAAAAATATTCCCCAAAAAACGAACAGATCTCCTGTCTACCCTGCACGACTTTACCATTAACTTCCATAGATGAAGGGTCAGAGGAATCGCCATTCTTTTTTTGAGATAAATACTTCCAGAATTGCTGATGGTTAGCTGTTATGTCATGCTCAGTATTGTCGAGAAAATTGCGAAAGTACTGGTTTATAACTTGTTTTGATCTCGATCGCAAAATACGATAAAGATCGTATGAGTCTGAGTCTTTAAACATTTTTCATTTTTTGTGCACTTTATTTTTTCCTTTTATTGTCTTAATTGTTACTGTCCTAAAATAGACAGGAAAACGATTACTTTTAAGAACACGTTTTGGCACAAAACGACCTAAAATCTAAAAAACTTGAGCATACAATATATTTACGGCACTATCCAGATCTAGTCCATCCAATAAGTCATGCCAATTAGTGGTTGAAATTTATCTATTTGTTAAATTGTAAGGAGCCCTAGAAAAATAGAACTTTTGCTGTTGCGTATTATGGTTTAATTATATAATAGTAGGAATCTATGGGAGACTACGTTTCTGATTTAGTGGAGGAAACTAAGATATTTAAGAAACTAAAAGTATTTGTAGTCCGCTGAACTAAAAAAAAATAGCATTATTTAATTTTCAGTATCAAAATGTGCAAATTTATAATTTATGTGTTAGTGTTAAGTTGCAAGAAAACTTTGACATAAGACTGAAGTTCAGATCATTTACTAAACATTTTTCTGTTGGTAGCCGTTGTTGCATAGAACAGTTTTACATAAAGTTTACGTAAAAGCCGCACGAATCTATTTGTCTAGGAGAAAAACAAAAAATTTAATTTAAATTGGCTAATCTAATTAGTATATCATAATTATTGTATTTGTCAGGCAAAATATATGTGATTAATATTTCCTGTTAACCTATATGTGTACATAAATAAGCCTTAAACTTATAGATTAATAAAAAATGGTATGCACTTACCTCTCCTGTGCGTAATTTTGCTACAATAAGAACTCTTTGAAGAAATTCAACAGGTGTGGCTAGCAAAATTTTAACATCAAAATTTGCTAAATCATTTAAGACGCACAACACTTCTGTTCCCAAATTCCCCGTCGGATACGTAACAAGTGCAACCAAATGGCGCTCTTTCTTAGACAGTTTAAATCGGCATTGATATTTCTCGTCTGGCGTCGTAATGTTTACTACGAACATACTATCCATGAGTTTTTTAAACTTTCCTTCCACGTCGACCAGCATCTTCTTATGATCAAGATCAACCTCCGCTACTCCACGTAAGTACTTATCTGATGTGTAGTAAATTTTGCTAACCAGCAAACCCTTCTTAAAACCATTAAATGGGGTGAGAATTTGGATAGTCCCTGTTAGATTAGAGGACATTTCATTCATAAGCCGTTGCCATTTACTGTCGATGCCAATTAAGAATTCAGGGTTATACTAAAAAGAAAAGATAATTAGTTAGCAATTAGTCAATACATACAATTCGTGAAACAGTATTTTCGTGTTAATAGAACATACCTGTTCAAAAATTAGTTTCCAGAAAATAAAAATACCGTTTTTATATTTTGCATCTTTATTTCACATAATTAGATTCGATTAAATAATGAACTGCATAAATAGTGTGCTTTCGACAAATATGCCCTTTAGATTTACTATTTATAATTTACTTTTTAAGTCAAGTGTATATGTAGCAGGAGTTGGAATTAAATATCTGTATGTGCATTCAATAAGCAGCATATAAATTATGAACACCACAAGGAATAATATTTATTAAAATTTAAATATAAGGAAAATGAGGAAAACAATTATACCAATTTAGCCAGGAACATTTTATAACCTAACAATTTTAAATAATTATTTCTGCAAATACAGCCAAAAGATGCAAGATAATGAAAAGAGGTGTTTTAAACACAACCTCCAATTTGTCAAGATTTCTGAAGATGGAGGCTTTACACTGTGTATTAAATTTTCTAAGACTTGGCAAGGCTCTTAGAATTTAGATTATGCAATTCTATTCAGAGAAAAGTGTGTAAAAGTCTTATGACTGGTTTTCTTCACATTTGCTTGCAACCGGCTTTTACACCTGGCGTTTTTTTACATTGTCATTTGCTAAAGGTTATAATATGCCAAACATTCAAAACAACGTTTCGAGGGGTCCGGCGCGGCGGCTTTTCTGCCAAGATTTAAAATACCCCTGTTATATCCTGACCCTGCTTTCCTTTATAATTTTGCCTCTAACTCCCAACGTGTTTTAATTTTTAAAATTGTGGATTTACTTTTCCCGTGTCCCTCTGCTAGGGATAGTTCACCAGGCATTTTTATATTTATACACAGATGTAAAAAATTATCTCGAAAAAGATTATTGTAACTTTAACAACTTGACAACTAAAGTAATTTTGAAATTTTTCTGGTGGCACCGAAAATCCTACTTTCACAAGCATAGATTAGGTGTATCATTTTTCTCTGTACAGAACTGTACAGGGTGTCTAATATAAGATGCCCTATCCCCTTATCTAGGAAACTATAAAAGATAGAGAAAAGATTTAAGGCAAATATTTTTTTTTTCTTTTGAGGTTTTATTTTATTGTGTTTCTATTTATACAGGGTGTTGCATTTTGCCTGAGCTGATGTGAACATACTTATTTTAAATAGGACACCCCGTATATTATTAAAGTTTAAGATAGAGAGTTTCAAGACGAGTTCAATGATATATATAAGTATGGGTCTACAATGCAACGTTTCGAACATACTTGTAAATTTTGCTGACAGACGAGTTTTGACATTTTAAAAAAGTTACAGCGTTGCCATGTTTCGCGTATAGCTATTTCTTGCATTTTTTTTAATGCAACCCTCGGTATATTATATTCAATTTAAATAGAGCATAAAACACTGATTTTAATTATGTATAACAATATGGGTCTTTGACTCACCGTTTTGTACTTATTGACGATAATTTTCAGGATGTTTTTTAAAAAACAGATAGTACTTAATTTATGTTTTTTCTCCTTGACTATTATTTTAATAAAAGTTTTACTATTAGGAATCAGAAGTAGTATTCAAATTTTAAAGTTTTTTTGGTTTTTAACTAGTACATGCAGAAAAACTTTGGACTTGCCCTTTTTTTGGATATTATTAATTCATCACATTTAAATTTATACAGATTTTTTTTATGATATATTAGAATGGGTGTATAATGCTACATGTTGGCTTTATAGGCATTTATCTTAACTTTTCGACTTTTTTTAGAGTAATGGTTTTTAACATTATTTAAATTTGGTTAATAAAATCTATTATATTTAAATTACCGTTTACGTATTTCTTAAAATGTATAAAATTGCTGTGATGCTATATTTTCGTATAATATTTTTCTAATCCAATCAACTGTATGTTATTTTAAATCTAAATAGAACATTAAACAGGTCTATAAACGATAGATAATAAGGAGGGTCTACTAATTAGTATTACATACCTGGGGGATCATTTTAAGTTTTTTTAGGTTTTTCTTATGTTCTGGCATCTTTTTATATTATATTCTGGCGTCCCTTTTATATTTTGTACCGAGGGGGCCGAGGAGGAGGTCCGAGGTCACAGTTTTTGTTAAAAAAGAATCCCCAATACATACTTGGATTAACCTGTTATAGGGTGTTTTCTGAATTTAGCGCCCCTTTGCAAAAGCGCCTTCGTACCATGCAAGAAATCGCCCCCCGGTAGAACCGGTCCTGCATATATTAATAAAGCGGTTGACGTGTGAATTGTTATATAAATACTCACAACTTGTTATATTAATGCTCAAATCGCTTCATTTTTTTAAAATTGTGTGTCAAAAATGTTTCCTTTGTGACTCTCCACGACATGCTATTGTAAAACTTCTAAAATTTGTAATAAAGCAGACATAAAATACTAAACACTTGTTCTGAAATGTTTCCGAATACTGGTTTATACTAAAAAAATTTCGAAGAAAAGTTTCAAATAATCGAATTATTATTTTAACGTTATTTCACAAAGAGTGCCATGGACGTAAAAAGAGAAGAGAAATGTCATATTTCATATTAGATTGATTGCAACAGTAATAATTGGTTTACGAAAAGCTAAAAAATATTTTACATGTTTTCAGAACAAAAACGACTAGATTTATATAATTGTTATATAAAAACAATAGGAGTTTTGCGTTAAGAATTAGAGAATATCACCTACCTACAAAGGCAAGTGACAACTAAAATAAAAAAAAATCATTACGCCGGTTTACAAATACGACGTTGTGCCCACTCAAAAAATTTTCTGACCACAAAGCATTGGGCGGGAAAGACAGACAAGAGGCGGCGGAGACATAGAGCCCCCCTTAGCTTCGCCACTGGTGAGGCCATGCCCAGCGTTTTTCTGCCGCTCTGTATGTTACCGTCAAAATATAGCTTGCTTAAAATCAAAAAACTTTTGTATATAACATTTTCCCCTGTTCCGAATGGATTAAGAAATAAAATGGGGGTGCCACTTGGCTGATTCACGTTGTATAATTTCTTTCTCTAAAACACCGGAACCAGAATCTACAAAAATTGCTTTAAATAAGACAAAAGTACTCTTTGTGTTATATTATATTCCTAATAAATCGTAGGTATTGCCATCTCCCGCCAATAGCCAACATCCCCACAGAAATTTCTGCCAGGATTAAAGAAAGCTTTCATAGATTTTACTTCATGTTTATGTACTGTTAAAGGCATGAGTTAATTACAGTGTTGGCAAACACAGTATAATTGTACTAGTTCTAGCACAATCAACTATATTACTTAATTATTATATATAAAATTGCGGGTTTTGAGGTAAGTTTCCACAGCGCAGAATTCCCGACAGAAAGTTGATCATAGCATTGAATATAGCATGTTATTTTCCGGAAAATGCCCTAAATGATGCATGAAGAGATTTGGAAATCGCTATATTCACGATTTACCATTCGATGAAGATAAATCAATACAAGCCGTTCAAATTTGCAAAACTGCAACACTTAGAGCCAAATGACAAACCCCGACGCATGGAGTTTTACATGCAATTATTGGATCGGCATTTTGAAAATAATGTATTTGAAAAAATATGCTGGACAGATGAAGCTACATTCACTACTGCGGGAATATTTAATAGAAAAAATTCCTATTACTGGTCTCAGGACAACAAGAAACAAATAAAAACAATAAAAAATTTGGGACGAATAAATACACATGTTTGGTGCTGTATTTATAAAAATGAAATTAAAGGACCTTTTTTTGTGGAGGGAAATTTAAACCGCCAGAGATTCATTAATATGTCACAAGAAAATATATTTCCAATGTTGGCAGCCGACCGAGTCGGTCAAATCATTTTTCAAATGGATGGTGCCCCATGCCACACTGGTGAGGAGATAACTCAGTTCATAAACAACTATTTTTCAGAATTGATTGGGCTCAATGGAAATGTTCTCTAGCCCCCAAGGAACTCTGATCGTACCCCCTTGGACTATTTTTTGTGGGGCACTTTAAAAGATAGGGTGTATAAAGATAGATACCAAAATGTTGACGAACTCAAGCAAAAAATCCGCCAGGAAATTCTATTACTCAATCAAAGTGGTTCTGTAGCACGAGCAATAATTGTGCAAATATACATGTATTGCTGAGAGCGGAGAACACTTGAAAAATTAACTAGGCAATGTCTGATTAAAGATACATTAAAAAATTACTTAAGTGTGTTTTCCTATAGGGCCAATGTTATGCCTAAATAACTGTATTAAAATGTGTGACCAAAAAACAAATTTTTTCACATATAGCTTTCACATATAGCCAGTTACAAACCCAAAACATTTAAACGTTTGATCGTGCAGTAAATCTAGGAAATAAAATATTAAGACAGACTAAAAAAATATACTTAAGATCGCTTCTTTTAATAAATAAATTAATATATTTAATACCTTTTGGGATCTAAATATAACATTTTCTAAATTACAAAGTTTGAAAACTTTTTTACGAATAAATAATATATAAATTACATCCTGAAAATGATCGTCAATAAGTCCGTAACAATGAGTCAAAGACCCATATTATTATACATAATTAAAATCATTGTTTAAAGCTCTATTTAAATTTAATATAACATACAGGGGGTTGCATTAAAAAAATGTAAAAAATAGCTGTTCTCGAAACATGGCAACGCTGTATCTTTTTTAAAATGTTAAAACTCGTCTGTTAGACCGTAAATAGAATGGACCTTTATCTTTTTTTCGGCGTAAGCAAAATGTAAAAAGGTTAAAATTCCCTGAAAATATGTTAAAAATTTTTCATGCATCACCAAATGTCATGGTCCCGATATAGGGTATGACTAGGGACGTAGGGATCTAACTAAATAAAATATATATTTAAAAAAAACACCTAACTTTTTATTTACATATTTACAGATGGTCGTTTTTAAAAGTATGATTTCTACAATTTTCACTTTAAGAGAAAAATATATAACTTACATTAATTGGCCCATTGACCAGGGGAACAGCACTTCCAATAAAAACATTCTGACCAAATCACTAGTTCACTTTTTGATTCTCGTTGACCGATTTCACTGACTCGCTAATTGATTCTCATTTTTTTTTTTAATAATCCCCCTCTCGAGGATTCTAAAATCTTTTTATAGTAAACCTCAGCTGGTCAGCGATTTTCGTGTTTATCTCTTATGTAGAGCAATTAGTTAATTGTTTTATTAATCGTTATTAAAACGGCCAATATTATAAACAATTCTGGGCGAGTTGCGGTTTGCAGAGTATTGACTTTAAAACAATAGATGTGTAATTTAGGCCATTGCAAAATATCTTAGAATTACTTGTTTTTATGTATGGTATATCGATCGTCTTTTAGCATTTATTTTATTTGAGATATAAGAGATATTATTCTTGTACTTGATATTTGAAAGTAATATTTTATGCATATAATTCTGTGCTTGACAATATTATTAATGGAAATAATCAAATGTTTTCCAAGCATGATTCTAGTTTCATATTTGTAACAGACAATATGTTCTCTAAGATACCTATACATGAATGAATACACATCAAAAATCACCTCAGAATAGAGCAATTTGGTAGATTGTACTATAATCAATGGATTTAGCTAATTCTGGTCAAGACCGTCGCACAATACAATACCGAAACAAATTAAAGACTCCACTAAAGCCTTATAGACACTTTTTTTCTTACAAAATAAAATTTGAGGAATAATTTCAAAATAATCTTTGTTAGGCTTTGTTATAACGTGATAATTCAATTTAATATACTTCTCCACACAGATACCCAGATACAACGAACCTCAGTTATATTAGCAGCAAGGTTGTCAACAAATATGCTCTGGAATTTGAGATTGGTAAGGGAAAATTCAAGATAATTAGTTTTACCTATTTCCAAAGTAAGTTTAAATTAAAAACTTAACGGCACTTTACATAACAGTCTTACTTTCTCTAAATTTACTTTAAAATTAAAATCCTCTGCCTCTGGTTGATTATCTCGCGATTTATTAATCTCGAAGTACATGCTAAGAAATGTTCCTTACTATATAGACAATATAAAATGAAAACAAATTTTACAAATTGTGTGTTTCAACATGAAGACTTATCTGTCGATCGATTTTTACACACGATATCAAGAAAAATATTTTTTAGCAAAAAAATAGTTAAGTCGCTATAAAAAGATAAGGTAAACTTTTTATAGACGCGTAATAGTTTTTCAGCTTTCGAGGCCTCGTCAGCACGCCGAGCTTTACAACTAAAGAAAATCACAGCGAAGTTGGCCAGGAAATGCCCTTATTTACGTTTTATTTTTATTTGACCAAGCTTTCGAAATATATTTTTCCTTAAAATTTAAACAATTTAATTTGGTTAATATGTTTCTAGACATATATATAATAAAAACAAAAAAGACTTCTAGGGATTTTGAGAAAAATGGTTGGTTAAATCAGATATTTCTACATACAATTTTGATGTTAAACGTCAAATCACAATAAATATTTTTTTTCGTTACTAAAGTATCACAAAAAATCGAAAGTTTCAAATTTATAGGTTATGATAATGTTTATATATAAAAAATTATGTCATAAGAAGGATATTGTTTAAAATTTAGGTCAAAATGCTAGGAGTATGTATATGAAAGCAAACTTTAGAACCATTCATATTATTAATTATAATTGTTATTATTATTGCTATTATCATTAGTGGAAGATTTTGCTTGATCTAAAAATAACATATAAGAGTAAATTGAACTTAAATTTTCGATATCTGTTTTTTTATTCATTGCCAAAGGTTCTTTATTAATTTCTGCCATTTCTAGAAATGTTCTTTTGGTGGTATTATTTTCTACGTGTGACATCAGTATCAATTGCATGTTCTGATAGTGCGCAAGATCTTTTTTTTTTAATCTTGCGTCACTTTTATGTAATTCATTTCTTTTGATAAAGTTCAACCAATATATTTTTTATTACAAAGATTACAAGGAATACAGTAGACACAATTCGATTTGTTTGAAACCAGATCGTAAATTTTTAATTTACTATAAAGTGTTTCAATGGTTTTTATGTTTTTTTGAGATATTTTGATTCTTTCATTTTTAAACATTTTAATATATTTTGGACTTAAATTGCGAACATAAGGAATTGATCCAAAGAAAAAATTAGTTTTAGGATTTAAATTTTGATTTTGAGGAATATTTGTATTATTGACTGTGCGTAGTACTTTTTTTGTTATATTTCCAGGATAAGAATTATCTATAAGTATTTGTTTTAATATAACGAAATTCTTTTGTTTTAAAGTTGAATGGGAAAGTTTTTTAATCCGATTTTTAAGTTTAAAATTACATTTATTTTCATTTTGTTTGAATTTGAGTTTTGACATATAGTTTATGTATATTCCTGGACTAGTAGGTTTTATATACCAGTCAGTGATAACTGTATAGTTATTAAGTCTAATAATTCTTGTTTTATTACAGTCATTTTCTTTTTCAATAGTAAATTTTAAATTAAGATCATAGTTATTAAAAACTTGTAAAATTTCCTCACGTTTATTATAAGCTATAGAAATAAGAATATTACTTACAATTTTTTTTTTAAAATGTATTTCGAATGATAATAAAGGTTGTCAAGTAAGTCCTCTATTACATATTAGGCGAGTGTTGGAGAAATAAATGATGATCACAGTGGACTTCCTAAATTTGTTTATAGAAACAATTTTCCTAAGAAAAAATATTTTTATCAAAAATTGTTTCAATAATACTTCAAAAGTTTTACTGTGATATTTTACGGTGATTTTGAATGACGATCTATATTTTAATTATAGAATTTTTAATTAAAATTAGTGGATTTTTGAAAATAAAGAAATAACATCTAAGCTAACTAATATGTAATTATTAGTAATACGTTTATTATTAATGAAATTAGAAAATTCAAAATAATCTTTTAAATAATACATATTTTGGGAATAATAAGATTTAGTTAAAATGTCATAAAAAAAGAGAGTTAATTTACTATTTGTTGAATTAATTGAAAAAATACTAGGTTTTAAAGATAATGTAGGTTTTTGATTTTAGGGAGACAATAAGATTTTATTTTTTTGCATTCTACTTTAGTGATCATATTACAAGTTTTTAAATTGTTGATTATATCATTATAGGTTTTTTTATTGAAACTGTCGTATTTCTATTAATTTTGGTGTAGGATTGGACATCATTAATAATTTGGTGAGAGAGGGCAGAATAGTCTGCTTTATTGATAATAACAGTTATAAAAAACACAAATTATTTATTGCGACTTGAGGTTTAACATCAACATTTTATGTAGAAATACCTGATTTAAACAATCATTTTTCTCAAAATCCCTACACACTATTCGCAATAAAATTGCCTAGAAGTTATAACGAAAGCGGGTTTCTACGTCTCAAAAAATATTTCATTTTCATGCAATAACGAAAATGCAACTATTAGCACCCTGTACAGTTGGTTCTGTGAAAAGGTTTAAAGTATTAAAACACTTTTATACAGGAAATGTTTTTGATCGACCCTTGTTATTAACTTAGAAATAAAACCTTGTTTAACGCATTGTAACTATCTTAACTTTTGGGAGGTTCGATATTCCTTTAAATAACTGTTTTAAGTACACTCCCTTGCCTTCAAAGTTTCTAATAATATTCGATTTTTTTTGCAAAAATTGAGGTTTTTCTTAATTTAAAGGTCATTTAAAAAAAATGGCCAACAAATAATAAACGCTATGTCTTCTTCCACGCTAACGTGAACGAACTTTCTAAATTTTGGTTCACGCGAAACCAGATGTGACGTCATTAACGGTCACGCTAACTAATATAATATATATATATATATATATATATATATATATATATTTATATATATATATATATATATATATATGTTTCGTCGAGAAGCTTGGTAGCGCAATGGTAGGGTTCACAGCCCGCGCCTTATAGATTGTGGAAAAAAGCGCGCCGTAGTGCGCCAATCCAATTCCCAGTCTATATTAAAACAAGGATTTTTTTAAACAAAGTCTATACTGTTATGTGACTCTCCCCGTTAGCTTAGTACAGTTTTGTCAAAAAGCATTCATTCACCCGTTTTTCTTATTTATCGTGAACCGACTTTCTGACGATTCGTTCAAGTTAGCGTGGAAGGAGCAAGGACCAATAATAAAATGGGCAGACATTTGACTCGTTGGCATTTTATTACCTTCATTTCTTTCAGAAGGTGATATCATAAATAGATACTTCAAAATATTTACAAGATTAAACAAATCGTTTGAACAAGCGATGGAAAAATACTTTATAAGTAATAACGGAAAGTTTATTTTCGAGGCATTGAGAGAAAGTTTAGGCATTTATACGAGTTGTGCGCCCTAAAGGCGTTGGTTTATAACTTATTATAAAAAAGTAGATAAAATTAATGCATTTGTTAGTATTTACATTATTGTATTGTATTGCAGTATTGCTCGCCTAACTTTATTTTACTAAAAAATATGGCTTTAATAATTAGGTACTGGAATTCTAGTGGAAAAGAATGTCTCAGAAAAGCAGTATTGTGGATAATTTTTAAATCGAAAAAAAGAACATTATTTAAAAAGCAAGTTTAAAACTGTTTAGTGCTTACCATCAAACGGACCAGTGTATCGTAATTAGTACCATTTTGTGAGTGTTCTAGAGTGGTATCAATATTGGGAATATGATCCAAGGTGCTTTGGACAGAACAGCTATATTTGCATTCAAACTGAGAACTTCTGGAAATATACTCTCCAAACAGATTAAGAGCTACTTTTTGTCTTGGATCCCATGTGAATGCACCATTTAAAGAATATTTATTATCTAAATGGTAAAACCTAAAATACAAAAAGGATTTATGACCCTATTTAAATTTACTTATGAAGAAATTTGGCTTTTTTTGTTATTGTAATTTTATCGTATTATTTTAAATAGGAAAATGCAGCATCAACTTACACTCCATTCAGCACCATATTTTTCCAGGAATCCAGCGGTGTGTTAACTCGAGAAGATATTTCAAAAAATATTTCGTTTTCGTATCTGTATTTGACGTTTAAATTAATTGCGAATGATTTTCCGTCATCCCAAGAGACACTGGCCAGCATATCGATGTAACCCTCTAAAACAGCAAGTTTGTTTAATTTATTTCTATTAAACCCATTTATGCAGCTAAATCAGATTTTGTAAAATATACAGCGGCTAATTGCCAACCGCCTCTGAATTTGTTCCGCTATCTTTCTCTCACTCATCTACTTTTTTCCCAAAAACATTGAGGTTCGTAGATCCATTACATATGCTAAATTCTGAATATCAGCTATCTTAAAATTTCTACCCGAAAATATATAAAACTTTTCATTTCATACATATAAATCCAATGTTTTTTGTTATCTTCAGGCATAACATTAGTTATACAATATTTCGTATCCAGATTATGTTTTATAGTTTAAAATTATGTTAAGGTACAAAGTATCGAGTTATGTTGAGAACAAGGTCTACAAGCTCAACTTTTATTAAAAAATATTAAATAAAACAGTTTTATAGGTGTCTCTGAACCGCCAGGATTTGCTAAAAAATAAACAAATGACAATTCGGGAGTAAAAAAGTCGGTAAATTTCCTGGAACGTCCCACGTTATAAATGTTTCCTTTTATTAAGAATAGTGAAGTGTGAGCCAATTTAATTCCACAAATTTGTTCCACCATATTCGATCAGTACCAATATTTTACTAGTTTATACCTATGCTACCTATAATTTTTGGGAATAATTTAAAGTAATGTAAATAAGTAGTTCTAACATTGAAGTTTTTTAAGATCGCCATTTTATTCTGTCATGTTGAATTCATAACAGTTTATTCCTATATCGAATCAAAATTTTCGGCAAAATTTGAAGTCAATTGAATAAGAAGATTTTTTTACGTTGATTTTTTAAATATCTTGTTTCGCCGTCTTTTAGTTAGGCCATCCACAATTTTACCACTTAACGCTTGCACAAAATTTGAAATTAGTCGTATTTCAGGCTGATTTTTTAAACATTTTATTAGGCCGCTTTTCTGTTTTGCTATCTTGGATTCGTAACAAAATGTTACCAGATCATTTTTTTTAGATAATGAAATACATAATAATACATAAAAGTAAATAAAAGTAATACAATTCAATATTATCTATGTAGAAACTAATTAAAAGTAGATAAAAGGTAACCTACTAGATGACCCAAAAGGTAGGATTTTGATTACTGAATAATCAGTCTTCCAATCCTACCTCACGATTAACGGTTTTGATATGTTTTTCAAATGATTCGTATTTGAGGTTTTATTTTATAAGGAATATTACTATAAATTATAGATTTATATTTTTCTGTTTGATGAACAGGAATTTCCCAAGTTATTTTGATTTCTAGTATTTAAATTATGAATATTATCTCGAAATTGATTTTTTTCATATAAATAGTTAGGCAATTTGTTTAATTTTATTTTATGAATAAAACAAAATAAGTAGATTTCGCATCTAAATTCTAATTTAATTTAAAAATTCGAGATATATGATCATATTTTGTTAGACCAGTTGCATACCTGATACAATTATTATGTAGAATTTGTAATTAATGTTTATCATTAGAACTGATTCTTTTATGATAAATTGAACCACAATAATCAAGGCCACTTCGAATTAAAGAATCAAGTTTTAGTTTAGTGTTTGTATTTAAAAAATATTTATAATTGTATAAGATTCTTAGTTTAAAATAGGCATTTTTAACGATTTTTTTATATGGATATTAAAATATAAATTTTGATCAAAAATAACACAATAAGATTTCTCACTGAAGTAGCTAAAGGTATTCCTGTATGTAACTCTCATGAGTAATTTTAAAATTAGAATTGGTTTTTATTAAAGTATATACATTTTCTGGACCAATTAATAATAATTTAGATTTATTTACATTAATTTTTAATCCATGGTTTTTAATTTTTTACATATATTAAAAATGTCTTCATTTATTAAATTAATAAAATATATTTGTAAAATTAATTTTATGATAAATTTAAATGTCATGTGCAAATGTTAAAAGGTTGCCATGTACAATTCATTTTAATTAAAAAAAAAATTTAAAATTTGAAGTCCATCCGGTAAGTAGTTTTTAGTTAAACCGCGAACTGACAGACATACCAACGTAATTGAGAAAACCTATTTTTGCATGTGGGGAATTTCACTAGGCCACCATTTTGTTTAGCCATATTGGATTTGTTGCAAGTTTTACCAGATCATCACCATGTGACCCTTAATTTTTGACCAATTCAGTTTGAAGTCAATCGAACAGACAGACAGCCAGACAGACGAACAGACCGACGAAGATGAGAAAATATGTTTTTCTACACCTAGGAACCCTAAACCGTGAAGATCCGTAAAACCTTGGGAGATTGATTTTTTCGCATCTCCAATACTTCCCTGTTAGTATGGAAGTAAAAAATGAGCATCGACTTAGTTATTTTAAATGGAATCCTCCAAACAATGCCGATTTTCTCAAAAAAAAATCAAATGGTACGGTATGACTTTAATATCACGATTTATTTTGTAGTTATGATGGGCATTGAATAGTGAAATAAAGAATCCAGGTTCGCATTTAAATTAAGAAAGTTGATGATGGTCTTTCGAATCCGAAACGTCAGATTGAAAAATTAACCTAGCCGCTTTGTAAAAAGCAAAAGTGACAATGGCAAAGTGGAAATTATTTTCATCTCTCATTTCGATTAATCCTGAAATTTTAGGAAAACTGAAAAAAAAAGCTCCAATAGAAACTTTAATATTCTTGCATAACTAGAAAGAACAAAACTTAATAAAGGAACAAAAAAAAAACTAAACTTAGTCTCATAATCACATAAGCTTCGCAATAAAATAGCTAAATAGTTTTGGTAAAAAGATTAAACGACGTAATGAACTAACAATGAACTTACAGTTAATATATTTAAAATTACCGAAAACTACTTTTGCAAATGTTTAAAATGCTGGTCGTCATTGCCAATTCCTCTGTCGATTGGACTGCAGCCTTCACTTCTCCCCCCCCAGTATCTCTATAGCATTTCCACTTTGCCATTGTCACTTTTTCTCCTCTAGAAAACGGCAAGGTGAATTTTTCAATTGGACGTTTCGGATTCGAGAGACCATCATCGACGTTCTTAATTTAAGTGCGGACCTGGAGAATTCTGAAACAACGCCATCTAAAGGCCACTAACAAAGTCATTAGGGTACAGTTTATGGCTCCGCGAGTAGAGAAAAAAAAGCAATTTTTGTCGATACCAAGTTGAATAAAATCGCTAGTTCCAAAACAGATATATCAACATTCGAAAGTAAAAATATTTGATCTTCCACAACCACATTTATGGACACAAATGGTCTGAAGCAAAAAAAGGGCGTAATTGGTTGAAGAATAAAATGCTTATATTTTCAACATACCAATTGGGGAAATTAAAGAGCAAATTTCACACCGGTACTTTATAGCCAATCAGATGCATTTATTTTTTAACGTTACCATAGCAACGGGTCGGATTTCCGGACATTTTTTGCCTCCAGGGTAAGCTGGATGTGATTACACTGGAAATCTTTTTGACATATGTCATGTGATAAACCAAAACATTTACATTATTGCATTATTGTTTAGATATTTTATTTCAAAGTTTCGGCTTTTAATAATAAAACAACTTCATACGGTCGATAACATATCGTCGCTGAAGAGTGTTAACCTGCCAACTACACTTATAGGGTATTTTGCGATTTTTATACCATCAGAAAGACAAAAAATATTCGTTTTTGTTAGAAAAACCAATATCTCCATTTTAGATAAAATTATCGTGTTATTTGCTTCCAATAATTCCTGCTTTCTCCACACATTTTAAATTTGCCGCCGAAATTTGCCTATTTCCGCAGTTGTCGATATTTCATAGAGCAATAAACACGTTGTGTTTTGTATCTACATATTATTTAAAGATAATTAGTGCTTTTTAACAATATAAGCTAAATAATGTATTGTTTATGTGTACATTGTAAACAGAAGCTATTTGTATTTTCTTTTTGAAATTCAGGAGTTAGAAGTAGCCGTTAGAGTTATGAATTTACAAATTATTTTTACTAAATTTTTATAATAATTATTATATTAATTAAGAATATTGTTTTTTTAACTGGCAAATTAGAATTCAAAAACTTTTGTTGATCAAATAATTTTAAATAAACATATTTCACATTCAACAGATTGATGCTTATCTGCAACGATAAAAATTCTAAGTTTTAACTAAAAAGGATTTAAAATTTTGTGTGCAGATTTAAAAAGTATAACGTTTTTGCTTTTTAACGAAAATCATACGTTTTTTTTTCTCGTAGATGTCTAGAGGGAAAATGATGGTATTAATAGCAGTACAAGACAAACCGCCTGAACTGCAAATTACTGATTGTAGCACAGTAAATACCATTGCAAACACTAGTTTTCAAACTGAAAATAAATGCTTAGAAGAGCTCCTAGCCGAATTTGAACACACAGAGAGTACAATTTTTTACAGTAATCCATTTAGTTCTCAGAATTTAACTGTAGTCGACAATGTAGACTTAAAAACACAAATGTTGACAATAATCGACAGGTTGAATACAGTAATAGTAGAGTAATACTTGAACACTCGGACATGCCGTTAGAAAAAAACTGTTATTTTAAACAATATTAACCAGACAATATTAATTCCTCAAAATACAGCAACTAGTGTTGAAGAGGGAATGTGTCAGACCATTGAAGCTTCATTTCAAGTTAAAAGAAACGACGTTGCTTTTAATGTGAATGATATTATCAGATGATAGTGACCACGAAGTAAGACTAGTGCCCTATTCAGAAAGCTCAGACTCCGATTCAAGTTTGCCCCAAAAAGAAAGAAACGTTCTCAAGTTAATAAAAAGGAGTGGTTTTTTGAGAAAAATAAAATACGACGAGAAAAGGGAGAAACTTTCCTTGGTCGCATAAAGGCTGATGGCAAATGGAGTTATGAAAAACCCAAAGAGGCCAGAAGAATGAAGACCAGATGTAGTTGTAAAAATAAATCTAGAAGTTCATTGAAATGTGATACAGTTTCCGAAAGTGGCCGAAAGAATATTTTCGACTTATTTTGGAAAAAACTTACGTGGGGAGAAAAGAAAATCTATGTAAATGATACTGTTACTGTTGTTCCAATAAAACGTCATAGGGACAGGAAAGTCCCAAAGGTTTCCAGGAGATCACAGTCAGCTGTCTATCACCTGAAAATTAACGATATTAATACCCGAGTATGCAAAACCATATTCTTAAACACTTTGTGCATTGGGAGGTGGACAGTTTTAAATTTTAAAAACGGTCTAAAAAATAATGGGGTGCCAAAGGAAACAAGAACAACAAAAGATCATGTGAACCCATTTGCAGATAGAAAAGAGGGACTAAACGAGTTTCTAAATTTACGTCCGGTAATGGAGTCTCACTACTCCCGGTCTTCCTCTTCTAAAAAATATATCTTGTCAGAGTGGTCGTCAAGCTAGGCACTATATAATTTTTATGTCTCCGACTGGTGTAAAGGAAAAAATATTGAAGCGCTTCCACGGACGAATTTTAATGAAGCGTTTGAGTTAAGAAATTTGGCGTTGTTCTGTCCAAAAAAGAACGAGTGTGAAAAGTTTGCAAGATATAAAGTGGGTGCTATTTCAGAAATAGACCATAATCTTCATATCAATAAAAAGCAGGAAGCTAGACAGGAGAAAGAAAAGGACAAAGAGAAAGAAACGTTCATCTTTACAGTAGATCTACAAGCCGTTTTAATGGCACCCAAGTCAAATGTTAGTACTTTATACTATCGAACAAAACTTCAAATTCACAATTTGTGCTTTTATAATTTGAATAATCATGATGGTTATTGTTTCTATGGAACGAGTCCGAAGGTGGAATAAATGTAGAAGAATTCGCTTACATTTGGATATACTTTTTAAACGAAAAAAATATCCCTGTCGCACAAAGTAACGGTGTAAAAATAATTATATACAGTGACAGTTGCACATATCAAAACCGCAACGCAGTTATGGTAAATGCTATGCTTAATTTGACTGTAACATATAATATAACAATAAACATAAAAATGTCTACGTAATCGAGTTATAAATGTGTCTGCAGAATATATCAAATATTGTAAAATCGCCCGAAAAAATCCTAAGCCATTTGATGTAAAGTATTTAGAACATACCTTTTTTAAAACGTTTAATGATATTATCGCTTATAAAAGTATCCAACCAGGTGGAGCAAAAGGAGGTTTAAAGGCGACAGATATTCGAGGCCTGAGATATACACCAAATGGTGAAATCTTATACAAGGTAAAGTTTAGTGATCACTGGAGTCTTCTGCCTCAAAGAAAGTCTAACGTGATTAATAGAGTGGGATGAACTGCAAAAATTACATCAAAACAGACTTCCAATAACAGTACGAAAATACGAAGATTTACAATGCATTAAACTAACTTTACCGGTTGATTACCATTCACATTATGACAATTTACCACACCAGCAAATTTTATTAGGTTTGTATGAAAAAGAATTATGTTTATGTTTTTCTGCTGGTACTGGTATTTGATTTGTATTAGTAGCATTTTTTTATAGTTTTACAATTATATGCTTACAATAAAAAAAATAAATAGATTTAATATTGTCTCAACACGCAGTATAATTTATTTTATAAAATTAAATTAAATCTGCTAACTCCATAATATTTAACAGTTTTTTTTGTTTGTAAAATGAAAGCCTGCTAACTTCTATTTTTGTTTAATTAAATTAAAGTATATCTATTTGTATTGTATATTTTTATTTTAAACTATAAAGCGTTAATAGATATACAACTAGAAATTCAATTTTCTTCGAATTAATGCATTTTTGTTTTTTTATTAAGTTTTACTGCTCTTGTGTAAAATTACGGTAATTGGAGCTAGCAGGTTAACACGTTTCATCGACGATATGTTACATATTTACTTTAGATAAACAACGAATTATTCCAATCTAGCAGCTAAGGCATCAAAATATTTCTTAACTTATTGCATTACTTCTTCCTTTGTTAATGGGGAGTAAGGAGGTACTTCAGGTGTACACAACTCATCAGATTCCCATTAATGTTTATATTTCAGGAAGTAGATATAATATTTGGACACTATTTTGTTCTGCTTACTTCGGGATAATCGAATCCAAGAAAGAAGATTCTTGATAAATTATTTTCTTGACATCCGCAAAGAAACTTTTTTGGAAAGAGTACACAGCGGCTTTTCCTACTACTTTTGTTAGGCAAGGCAATGTTCTGTGGTTTATTTTAATATCGTTTTTACAAAACTTACATATAGAGTAACTATTTAAATTCTCCAATTTAAAAAAATCTTTACATATACGTTGCGCGGTGTAAGTGTCACTGTCATTCTTAATTTACTAGTTACACTCACTTGTCGTAGCCGTGGCAATCTCTGTTTTACGATTAATATGCTAATTTAAATATAGTACATAAAACCTACATAATGTACTCTCAGGATAATTTCATGCAGTTCCGTCAAAATTAGTGATATTAAATAGGACAACATTTCAACTTTAAAATGTCCTGAATCTGATAAAGTATACTTCTCGTTAGCAAAGTTGACGGAAATTAGTTTTTTTCCAAGTGACAAAAACTCCTATATGACCGTAAGTAGGTTATAAATAAACATAATAAAATTAATAAATAAAATAATAATACATACTTCCTTAATAAAACCTACTTCCTTGAACTTTAGTAAATTAAGCTTAAATAAAAATAAAATTTTAATATTTTATAGATAGTGCAAAATATTTTACTTTACTAAAGTCTTAGAAAAAGTTTAACTTCAAACCTTAAAAAAATTTTTTTAAACAAAATTTAAAAATAGCCATCAAACTACACGAAAATCGACATGAAAATTAAAAATAAATTTTGGTGTGAAATTTCCTTACCGAATTTTCCACGTGCATGAATTGATACCGGAAATTATTTCCTCGGTAACGAATTCTTCAAATAATTCGTCCACTCGCAAATAATTTCCGGCAATAATTCAAGCACTAGGGAGATCACCTGTGAAAATTGGCATTTAAGTTTTGTATTGCTGTTACGTCTCCCTAAAGGCCAACTTTTGAATTTGAAAATAATTTACAGGATTTCTCTTAGCCGAGTTACCTATGAATATTGTTTTCCTTAATTTCTGTCATTACACGGTTCCCGGGCTACAACCGGCGTCCTCCGTTATTGGACCACCGTGTACATATATTACTATGTAACACGAATTGGCTGCACATTATAAAAGTTCATTCGTTCTTATTTTTCTTAAATAGAAATACTGTGTTCCTTTGGCAAATCTAAATTAATGTGCATCCTATATTGTCTATTAGTTTCATCTTATTTTTTTGAAAAATTATTTAGAAAAAAGGCTTAGTGGAGGCGATGCTTAAATAAACACACTGTATATGCAGGCAATTAATTTTAATATAATGTTCAGAGTATTATAGAGGTTAAAAAATCATCAAGAGCTGCAGCAAACAAAAACGCAAAATTCGCAAGCTTTTTTCCAGTAACCATGTATTATATTAAAAGTAAATCCGTGTGAGAAATAATATTCGTAGCAAAGTCTGAAAGCAATTTCTTCAAGATTAGATAAGTTATAGATTTTTGATGTGAATCAGACTCAAATTTTCCATAGTGTGGCATGCTAATAACCCTGTATATTTGAATAAAATAATTTAAGTTGTTGAAATGACATCTTAAGGACTTTAAAGTGATGAAAACAAATATTTCTGTTCCGGAAGAAGAAGCCGACCATGATACATCTTTCCTTTCAAAACTAATTTAAAGGAAAGCCACCTACAGCAATTCAGTTTAAGACGCGGACTACACTTTTCACTCAGTGGTCTTTATGTTCAGGTCTGCTAATCCTAACTCTAACTTCTATTCAGCCCACAAAATTACCTTTCAGATGAGTTTGTAATTAATTGCTATATTTGTCAAACTTTAGAGGATTTACCCCAGTAAAGCTCTAGGATATTTTCGAGATATTATTGCTATTTGAAGGGCGTTTAATTAATTAGTTACTGAGAAAGTGAAACTAAATAGCTTATTGAAAGGTAATGTGTATATTAAGTTCTTACTTAAAACGCACTGTTTAAAAAGAAAGTGATGGATGTTTATGTTCCGTTGCATATTAAAAATCCACTTCCACTTTTATAGCGTATTTCTTATTCAACATTTTTAGGAAAAAAATATTTTTTAGGGGAAAGGGCTGGAAATTATTTTTAAGCTTCTAGGTCGACCGCTAGAGCGCGTAACCTCAATGGTCAATTAGAAAATAAAAAATACTCGTTCCTAAAAAAATCTAATTAAGATTTACCGAGATACAGTCTGCAACGTTTCTTATTTGAACACCCTGCACAAGGAGTCGAAACTAGGATGCCCTATTCCCTTATCTGGAGAAACATAAATGCAAGGCCCCCGTAAATGCGCCTGCATTCGGAAAAAGTAAATAGAACATTTACTTTTACACAACACGAATTTTTTATGTTTAAACAATTTGCAATGAACAAAGCATCGTTATATGAACTTTTCGTCTTATTTTACAAAGAATCTCGCTTTAAACGTTGGCCCATGTTTTTTGAAAAACCTCGTATATTACACTAAAATTTTTAAATTGTAAAAAAATAAAGTAAACAATGAAATTTAAAAAATAAATTTTGCTGGAGTAAAAAAAGATAGTCTAGGTTTTAAACTTTAAAAAAGTTATAGCATTGCTATGTTTTGCCTATTGTATTTTTTTATTGGAAGCCCTGTACATTATTTTAAATAAAAATAGAGCAATGAGCAACAATTTCAAAGACATATTGATATGTTCTATTATTTTATTTACTTAAACGTTTTTTAAACACAACATATTTAGTTTTATTTTCTAGAATCAGTAAATGATTTGTACATGCTTTGTAGCAAGCTGCTTTTCAAAATACTTTAAACTTGTTTTTTGTGGTTATACGTTTTTAATTTTATTTTAGATACTTCTACTTAACATTGGCCTAATTGAAAACTATATTGATTTTTTTTGACTATTGTTTTTATTACATGTAGCTTAAATGTAATGTTATTAGTTCAAATACAATATAAAAATCTAAACAAATTAAAAACTTTAAATCATGTAACAAAATAATAAATAAATGTAAACATATTAAAGAAACCCAAATCCAGTTTTTCACGTGCCACAATTGTGCCCGTTTTGCTTAAATTCTTCAAGATGTTCTCATGTATTTTTATAAAGTTTATCTTTTAAAATATATTATAAATCATATTTTAAAGTGATAAGTTTAGGGCTCTTGGGAGATCAAGGACTATTCCCACGGGGCCAACTCAATTCTACAAAATTGTTGCTTATAAATTCGAACACCATCTGTTTGAAAAATAATATCATTCACTTCTTCATCAGCAATTTATAAAAAACAATATTGCAGAAACTATTGGAACTAAAGCAAATATCCCTGACCCTCCAGGCATCCTGATCATACCCCCTTGGATTTTTTTACAATAAACTTTAAAATATAAAGTTTTTGAAAATAGACGCCAAGATGTTAAACAACTAAAGTAAAAAATAAGTGAACAAATTCAATTACCCAATCAGATCAAGGTCTGTAACAAAAGAGATAATAAGCTTTATATTACCAGTATTTCTGACAACGTGGGACACGTTCAAACATTTATTAAAAAATTTAATTAAAAAAAAAATTAATATGGTGTTTCTATAAGACCAATTGCGCAGTTTGAAATCTGTTATTGAAAAAATAAGTTTCATGCGGAAGATTGTCGTCAATAAAGCCAGAAACGGTGAGTCGTAGATCCCTATTATTTTTATTATATACTGTTGTTTAATGCTCTATCTAAATTAATTCTCATATACAATATATATTAAAAAAAACAAAAAGCAATACGATCGGGCACATGGCAACGCTGTAACTTTTTTAAGTTTAAAAATTTGGTTATTAGATTTTAAATGAAAATGAACCTTTTCTTTTTTGTTGGCGTTAACAAAATTTAAACAAAATAGATAAAAAATACCAACTCCGAAACATTGCATCACAGACCCGTACAAATACACAATATTTAACTCATTTTTAAAATGCACTATAAAAATGAAGAGTAATATATATTTTAAAAAAGAATGCTCATATCAGCCCAGGAAAAATGCAGTACGGTGAAACCTCCCTTGACAGACACCTGCGAACAATGGACACCTCTGCTTAACGGACAATTTCGAAGGCACCGCCCGTCACTATATGTATTCCTGTGTATTAAACCCTCCTGACAACGGACACTCTCAACAACGGACAGTAAAATTTGGAACATTTTTAATAAAAGCAGTAAAATTTACCTCCACAGAACGGACAGATGTTCAGATAATTTTAATGCCGGTATTTTTATTGCACATTATGGGCAATATTTAGATCTATGCTAATAAGCGGCGCGGCGCCTACCTATTGTTAATATCACTAGTTTAACAATAGGCCGGCTTATGCTGTCTGGCTTGTAGGTAAATTGCGGTGAATTGCATATAAATAGATCACCTTATTTTTATAAAATGTAGTCTTCATCAATAGAATATCTTAGTTTTGATGTTACTCTGGTGCTATCAATATGTCTTCAAACAAAAGAAAGTTTTTGAGCCTTCAAGAAAAAGTTCAAATAATCCAGAACGCGGTTAAAAACAAACTTAGTGTTAGAGTATTAGCCGAAAAATTCTGTGAAGGAAAATCTCAAATTAGTGATATTTTGACAAACAAGAGCGATCTTAACAAGGGATTCGCCAAAACCGGGAACATTAAAGAGAAAAAGAAATTTGCGAAAACTGAGAGTGCTGGCATAGACCAAATTGTCTACGACTGGTTTTGTAAAGTACGCTCCAAAAACATTCCAATATCCGGTACAAATAATAGAGGAAAAACCAAAAGAAATTGCGAATAATCTAGAAGTTGATGGTTTTAAAGGATCAAATGGATGGTTGGAGAAGTTCTGTCAACGTCATAATATCTCTTTCAAATCCATCTGTGGCGAAGCAGCGGCTGTAGACTTGATTCAGGTAACTGATTGGGGGACGAAATTATGTGCTATTATCAAAAACTACGCACCAAGAGACATTTATAACGCCGATGAAACGGGACTCTTTTTTCGCGCCTTGCTAAATAAGACGTTTTCTTTAAAAGGCGAAACATGTGCAGGTGGTAAAGCCTCCAAGGAGAGATTCACTATTTTACTTTGCTCCGCTATGAATGGAGAAAAAGAAAATGCACTGGTGATTGGAAAAAGTAAAAAACCCCGTTGTTTTAAAGGATCATGCGTGGAAAAATTGCCACTTGAATGGTACTATAACAAGAAAGCATGGATGATGGTTGATGAAATTTGACCGAAAAATGCAAATGCAAAACGGAAATGTACTTTTATTTTTGGATAATGCTGCATATCACCCAAAACTGGAGTTAAAAGATGTTAAAATAATTTTTTAACCGCCAAATACGACATCACATTGCCAGCCATTGGACCAGGGCGTGACTCAAAATTTTAAAAACCACTACAGAACGTTTTTAATCAAGCGACTTTTGTCATCCATTTAGTATTGTGAATCTACCGAACATATAATAAGCATATAAAATATTTAGGGATATTGAAAACTTTTGTATGTTATCTGGAGATTCTGTTTTAGGGGAAAAAATCTTAGAAGTTGCGTCTAAAATGGAATCTCAAATTATTAAAAATAAATTAACTAGTTTAAGACAAACAAAACTTGATAATTTTTTTAAATAGAAACTTTTTATAAAGTAGAACTGTATCAAACTGTATATGTAGGTAGTATATTATTATATATTAGGTAGTACATTTTTATGTAAACTATGTTGGTGTATACGTAGTAACAATTTTATTAATAATTTGAACTAAACATATTATTTTTTTACTTACAAATAAAATGTTTTTTTTAAATAAAATTACATTGGTATTTAATTTGTTCACTCCCCACAACAAGAGATACTTAATTGAAATTAATTTTAAAATAATGTTGCCCTTAACAATCATAATACACCAGTATATAATGATCAAGTCGATAACCATTAATGCTAATTTACTTTAAAAATGAAAAATTACATGAAAGAGAATGTCCAAAGAAGAACCATTTAAAATAATAAAGGTGTCTATTAAAGAACGCCCGATCTGGTAGATATTTAATTTTTGTGCACATTATTTTTAATCCATTCTATCCAATCCAGAGCCAAACTGTATTGGAATAGACATAATAAACTACCGCAATAAACGACAAATAAGCAATTATAGTTTGCAGTATCCGCAAAAATTAATTTAACAATTTGTGCTTACTTTCTAACAGAAACTGATATTTCCCAATGATGGTACGTCCCGGATAACTAACAATTATATCCGCATTGTAATTGAAATCCCTTGCTTTCGTAAAATTTGCTGCAACCAACAATTTTTGATTAGGATCTCTATTAGCGTCCCAGTTAATGTCGAATCCCAGGGCCTTTTGTGCTTCTTCGTTAAAAATCCACACTGAAAATTCGACATCTCTTAACCTAAAAAAAAAATACAAAAACGTAATTAAAGCAATTACATGCTTGTGAATGAGGGAGTGCGCTTTTTAGAGCCTTTCCGATTTTAACATGTTTAGCCATTTATACAAGGGCTCTACTTAAACTAAGAGTTTTTCCATCGCTTTATGTATTTATTTGAATTTTGGAGACGATAAAACTGCAATTTTAAGGAATGTTTTGCCATCCCTAGCTCGTAAGTTAAATGGGCCCAATTTGGAATAAATAAAATAAAAGTCTAGCCATTTGATATACATGATACCGAAGTTTATGTTATTAAAAATGTTTATCTCAAAAAGCATCTTTTATCAAAATAGTAAAGTCGAAATTCGTTATTTTAAATCAATTGTTTGGAGTTTCGGAGGTTTTAGGGAGCCTGTATTTTTGTATTGACTTCAGATGCCGCTTTAAATTAAATTATATATAATGATTAGACTTGGTGAGACTGACATTTCAACTATTCCCTGCTTTTTAGTAGAGTCTGTCAATTATTTGGTGTATACCGGGTGACAATGAAACTGCTACCCAGGGCGCCATTTGAAAACGGCTGGAGATAAAAACATGGAATTTGATGTGTCGATAGGGTTGAATATTTTTAACATAAAAGCAATTGAATATCGTTTCCGGTTTTCCCGGAAATGACCGCGACATCGTTATTTTAAATGGAATACCCTGTATATTTTATATTTTTTCGAACTCTCTTAACAATTCTAAACAACAAATAACATAACCTATATCTAGAATATATCCAACTCATTCAACAAAATGTTAAAAAAGAAAATGTTCTGAATTTTAAAAAAATGTGTTGTTCGCAAATCGATTTTTCAAGTTTTGATCAGACCCTGTACCATAACAGGTCAACTAACTGTTTTTCGCTTTGGCTAAATATTAACATCATTAAAGTATGGTACCTGATTTTCAATTTTGCAGTTGTTTATGAAAGTTAAGTTAAGGATAACTTAACCTACTGTGATAACTACCTATAAACAAAGTTTTGCTACAATTTTGACAGAGGTTGCTATGGTTTTTAAAAACAATTGAATTTTGACAAGTGGCTTTTATCAGTGGTGGGCTTGGCAGATTGTTGCACTTTTTGTAAATTCTCGTGCTTTATTTCATGTGTCGATTGGTGTAGACTAAAAGTTCTTTGTAATCTCTTTAAAATGGCAAGTTTTACAAGGGCGGAACAAATAGATATGCTCCTCGTTTATAGCGAGTGCTTGAAAAATAAAAGGCAGGCTCAAACACTCTACGCAGAACGATACCCCGACAGAAACAACCCTACTGTGCCTATTTTCCGTGGCTAGTACAACATTTGAAAACAGTTCCCCAAAATGAAAATGAAGGAAAGTTCATTATTAGTAAAGAAGCTGAAATAAACGTTCTGGTATGTGTGAATGCTGATCCAAGTATTTCTATATACTCGCCAAATTGAAAGTGAAGTTGGAGTTAACAGCGAAAGTGCAAGGAACATTTTGAAGAAACATAAGTACAAGCCCTACAAATACCAAATCCACCAACACTTGGGTGTTAATGATTTGCTAGGCGAGTTGAATATTGCCGATGGTTTATGGAAAATTCTAACTATAATAATAACTTTAATAGATTAATATTATTTTCGGTTGTCTCGCTTCTCGAATCTGGGAATGTCGAATTTATTTAGAGAAGGATCTTTCCAAGAACGCTTTGGTGTTAATGTGTGGCTAGGTGTTTTGGGAACGAGAATTGTGGGCATAATATTTTTTAATGGGCCCCTTACAGTACAGACTTTCTAGAAACAACAGTTAACGATTTTTTGGATAATTTACCATTTGCAGAAATTCCCAACATCTACTTTCAACAAGATGGTCCACCGGCCAATAATACTCGAATTTGTGTAAATTATTTAAATGACAGATTTGGGGACCAATGGATAGGAACGAATGGGCCTGTAAGGTAGCCAGCACGTTCGCCTGATTTGACACCTCTTGATTTTTTGTTCTGGGGTCATATCAAAGAAAAAGTCTATTTAACTCAACCTGAAAATTTGGACATTTTAAGAAATCGAATTATTAGTGATATTAATAATATTAGTATAACTCAAAAAAAATGTATTACGGAAAATGTTGAAAAATGTAAGACCTGTATTGAACAAGAAGGTCGTATTTTTGAAAATCTTAATTATAATTAAGTACGTTTCTTTTATTATTAGTTAATATTAATCATCTCTAGGTATAATAAACTTCATTTGTTTTCACCCTATCATATTCGTTTCTTTCTTAAATTTTAAATTAATTAAAAGAGGATTCCTTTGAACAGTAGATTATTTTGAATTCATGGCCAACTTTGCCGGCGGTATAATTAAATAAGTGCTAGTAATATATAGATTTTCGCTTTACGTGAGCATTAACAACATGCAAATAGAGTATTAAATTTTCAAGTTTGCAGCGGTCTATGGAAGTTGAATTTGTCATATGTAGCTAAAGGATAAAAAAGTAGAATTGGGTTGTGAAGGTATTGTTCCATTCAGTTGACCCGTTATGGTACAGGCTCTGATCAAAACTTGAAAAATCGATTTGCGAAAAACACATTTTTTTAAAACTGGGAACATTTTCTTCTTTGGCATTTTGTTGGATGAAGGCTTTAATAAAAAGTAAATAACCGGGCCACTCCGTTTTTCTATAAAATACAAATAAGTGAGACTTATGGCACATTTTTAAGGGACTTTATTTGGAAAACTATACGTTTTAGACATAACTTATGGTATAAAAAAACTGTTTAGAATTGTTAAAAAGAGTTCAAAAAACATAAAATTTACAGGTTGTTCCATATGAAATAACGAAGTCGCGGTCATTTCCGGGAAAACCCGAAACGATATTCAATTGTTTTTATTTATGTAACAAATGTTCACAATATTCAACCCTATCAACACAAAAAATTCCATATTTTTATCTCTAGCCGTGTTGAAATGGCGCCCTGGATAGTAGTTTCATTGTCACTCGGTATAGTGTTCTGTTATTATTTTTTGCAAAAGTGACTTCAGGGAAAGTACAGATGTATTAAACTTTCAAAATCCACAAAACGAAATATGCAGTCTCTCGGTGATTTGCGTTGGTCTCGTCACGGACGATAATATCAAGCATTGGCGATTGGGGCTAGAAGGTGGTTATTTTCGGGTCTGAGGAAGAGAGTACAACATAGTGAGACGGGGTGCTAACTAATATGCTAATAACCACTTATTATCGGGTACTACCGCGTTCCCTATAAGGACTGTGAAGTGCTACTGCATGCTTCGGTATTAGGAGAATCTGGACAGAAACTCGACTCGGCGCCATGTAATACTGGGTGTGAAGTTTAATATGTTGATATTTGAAAACGGTTTTGTTGTTTATTTAGATAACCACTTCTTGTGATGTTCGGTTTAATTCCTGCAAAGTTTTTTAAAGTTTTTATAGCCTGCTGCAATTTATGACGAAGTCATGTGCAAACCGTATATGTTGGTTCTATTTTTATATACGTTTCTAGAGATTTTTTAAAAAATATCTGCTATACGGTATACTATTGTTAGTGTCAATAAAGCGACTAAGTTTTATTAAAATGTAGAGGGTGTTATTTGTTCTGTGTTGTGACACCCCAAGTAGCACTTTTAGTCAATAATACGTCATTGTTACCACGAGTATTTTCGATGAAGTAACCTGAACTTGGTGTCGCCACGTTCTGTTTAAGCTAAGAGTACATAGTCATTACCAAAATAGGGAATAATTTTAGGGTAACTATTTCGTGAATAACATGTAACTGTGACTGTGACTATTACGTATGTAGTACGGAATTGTGTGGTTCCATTTACGCAGCCGGATAGTATTAATTTACCCTATTTGTTACTTCCTTATTTCTGTCTTTATTCAATCCGTTTTAAAAATATGTATGGTTCTTTTTAATACAAACAAAACAGTTATGGCGACTACAAACACTCAAATTGGGAAAATGGTGCAGAGCGTATTATATGATACATTATTAGTTGTTGAGGTAGGATACATACGTTTCACTTAGTTTTCTAGCTATGCTAAGGACCTAAAATTAAAACACAGGCAGTTTCTCTGGTGAATATGCTGATGATAGTAAAAAAATGACGCGCATTTAAAATTTTCAATACATTTTGGTCAAATATATCGGCCAATTTAAATCTCAAAAATTTAATTTTGGACTTTGGTTTAAATAGTAATTATCATTAAATATCTTATTATAAAGAGTGGTTCTTTTTTAACGTGATATTTAATTTTTATGCATTTTTAATCTTTATACTCACAAAAATAAACATCTTAGCTAAATATTTATAGGAGAGATGAAAATAAACAATGGCGTTCTATTGGATTTTTACTTTGAAGTTAGCTGCATTACTTTACTGTGAAAATTACTTAACATCAAGTGTCTACGACTGCCCCATACGCTTTTATAGTTTTGCATTCTTTAAATGCGCAGCTGTCACTTATAGCTAGCTTTGAAGTCTAGACCACTAATATGGTACGAACAAAGTTATCTACCATAACCATCTGTTTCGTTTTATTTTTTGTTTCCTTAAAATGCCGTTTTATGTTGTTTTGTTTAGGTAAGATATAACCAAGTTATGATATTTTTAATTTTCTATAAACTCGGACCAAATATAATGGAGTTTAATAGCTGTATACCTAATTACAGTGACTCTATAAGGACGGTGGGGACAATAAGGTAACAAATTTTTCATTGGTTCGACCATATTACTGCTAAAATTGTTTTGTTTACTTTTTGCCTACGTGGGTTTCTTATGGGGTTTGTTGTTTTAGTGTATTATTTTATTAGTTTTTATGATTATTAAAATGAATATTGATTCAAACAAGAAGTTCTAAGCCGTTGGTCTCATGGAGAAATGTGTTTAGGCCGGGTTCGCCTGCTTGTTGCTTGTAATTATAAAGTATTTGTGATGAATATGTAAGTGACTATGACCTTAAATGTCTTAAGTTTAAGTTTACTCCAAGAAAAGTTATTAAATATTGCACATTATTATGTATACTGTAAAGGACAATATTGTTTCATGTCTTAGTGTATGTTTTACTTTATTTAGCACCCCAATTTTAGGTAAAAGCTCTAAAATATTAGCATAAAAGAAACTTTATTTTGTAGGCCTTCTTCAGTACATACTACATTACTAAATTCACTTGGGAGACAACTGTCATTAATCACTTGCACAAACATTCTTATTTGTTTAAATCTAAATGAAAAAGATGGAAACTTTGGCATTGCATTCAAGCATTTACAATAAAAATGTTATTTTGTTCAGGTGACTTTAATGCGCCAAAATTCTGTACTTATCAGGCAGTTAATGACCGTAAAAGTGTTTCTGTTATGAACTTTATAGAAATGCTAAACCTAAAACAGTATAACAATGTCGAGAACGAAGACAATAGACTTCTTGATTTAGTTTTGTCCAACACATCGTGCTCTGTTACTATTGATGAGACTGCCTCGTCCAAAACTGATAAACACCATCCCCCTCTAAGAGTTGATATAAATTGCGAAGCATCACATTACGAGCAATTTCAGGTATGTAAAAATGGTAAGCAGTCATTTAATTTTAGAAAAGCAAACTTCCCAGTGCTGTATGAATCAATCCTTAAAGGTGACTTCTCAGAGGTTTATAACTCGGAGTCTGTTGATAGATCCTGTAATGAATTGTGTAATACTTTAAATAATATATTTGCTCTAGCTGTACCATATAAAAAAGACAGAAAAAGGAGGTATCCTCAGCGGTACACACGTAAAATAATTGTATTGATCAAAAGAAAAGAGCTAGCTTAAAAAAATTATAAGAAACTAATGGCTACTTCTATACTATATTTAAAAATTCAAGGAATACTCTCAAAGCTGAAATCAAACTGGCATATAGCAACTATGTTCAAAAAATTGAAAGCAACATTCAGAATGATAGTTCTCAATTTTGGTCCTTTATACAATCCAAAAAAAGTCATTCTAGAATACATGTCGTGGTGAGAGATGGTAACAACGAGTTTTCTTCACCAGCTGATATTGTTCAGGCATTTGCAAATTTTTTTCAAGGTGTGTACGTGGCTCAAAGTAATGATAATATTGAAGTGAATCCTGAGCATATTACTGAGTGTGATGTTGGTATCAACTTAATTCAGGAGTCAGACATCATCTTAGCATCTAAAAAACTAAAAAATAAATTAACGTCAGGTGTTAATTCGATTCCTAACTTCGTTGTCAAAGATTGCATATACGTTTTGGTTAAGTTTAAACAGGTATATTTCCTGAACGCTGGAAAATAGCGCGTGTATCTCCCATATTCAAAAAGGACGATCCGTGTGAGGTGCGTATTTATAGACCTATTTCTATATTATGTAACTTCTCAAAACTCTTTGAAACTTGCATTTTTAATCAAATTTACCCCCAAGTTCAGGGAATTATAGCCTTAAGCCAACATGGCTTTATGCAGAATCGGTCGTGCAATACAAATCTTTGCTGCTTATCTGAATTCATGAGTGCAGTGTTGGACCAATTGGGTCAGGTTGATGTAGCCTATATGGATTTCCAGAAGGCTTTTGATCAACTTGATCAAAAGATTTTTTTGTTCAAGCTAGAACTTATGGGTTTCCATACTATCCTCACAGCTTTACTTAGATCTTACTTAAATGGGCGGCTACAGTTTGTCAAAATTCAGGGTTTTAAATCAAATACTCATACAGTCACTTCGGGGGTCCCCCAGGGATCCAATTTAGGGCCACTATTCTTCCTTCTTTTTATTAACGAGCTGGCAAAAATACTCAACACTGATAAACTTGTCTTTGCGGATGACTTTAAAATTTACAAGAGCATAAATACCTTGCAGGATTGTCAAGACCTCCAAGAGCAAATAAATTTAGTCAACAACTGGGGTAGTACCAATAAACTATACTTAAATATTTCGGAATGTTACATAGTTACTTACTGCCGTAAAAAAGTATTTACCATGTTTGATTATCAGATTGATTGTTTTAGTCTATTGAGATGTAGTGAAGTGAAAGATCTTGGAATTACATTTGATCAAAATTTTAAGTTTAAGACACACATGAAAAATATAATTTCATCAGCATCTAAATCTTTAGGGTTTATCTTTCGTAACTGTAAAACTTTTCAAGATCCAAACACAATAAAATTACTCTACTTTAGCGTTGTGAGGTCTAAATATATCAAATTGACATTAACGCTCATGAATCTGTCCAACGTAGGTTACTCAAATACCTATCGTACAAGTGTGATGGTGTTTATCCAGAAAGGGGTGCGGATCATGATGTGTTACTTAATAGATTTTAAATTATGTCACTAGAGAGAAAAAGACGCATGTTGGCTATCTCGTTTTTATATAAATTGTTAAACAACGAAATAGACTGTTTATACCTTTTTAATCAGATTCGCCTCATTGTACCTAGGTTAAACGCAAGAAATAGTTTCTACTGTACTCGTCAAGATCAAACATGTTACTAAGATCTCCCGTATATTATATATGTAATATTTTTAATATACATTGTAATGATAAGGATATCTTCAATAATTCTTTAGGTCAGGTTCTTTCTGGATTGGTTTAGTTATAGTTTTAATGCTGTTCCTAATTAAGATCCATTACTTCCATTTATTTAAATTAATAATTAATTTACTTTTATTAATTTCCTCTCTACTTTAACATTTTTGTAAAACTAAATTTAGGTATAATTATTGTTTTGTATTTCCTGTAAGTGGGTGACTCCGTTGGAAATAAATGGCTTATTATTATTATTATTATTATTAGAGTAAGGTATTAACATATCTCGACATTTACAACTGACGCTGACAGAGGTTGTCAGTGTAAAGTAAATTTCGAATTTTGATTACTTTTTGTAGACTGAAATTTATAATAATTTCATTAATTAACCTTTTAACTTATCCAATTTTCTTATATTAATGCGTTAAAGTAGATTAATTTAGTCATATTTTTCGAAAAACTAACGATAATACGTGTGCGCCCATTTAAACCTTTAGAAAATTTGCATCAATATAGCGGGTGGGCTTCTGTTGCCGCCACTGTCCTTATAAAGTCACTATAGGCAGAATCTCGTATCAGAGCCCCCTATCTCTGGAACCTCAAGTACAAGAGGTAATAGTTCCCTTGTAGTAAATAATTACTGTAATTCTTACTTCTAAGTTGCAACCGAGGAATAAAGGCTGGTAATAGCCAGTTTAAAGTGACATTAGACGATAACTTTTTCTACTCTGCAACGACTTGTTTTATTTTATAGTAATACCTTAGAGGAGTACACTTGGACTTAATGGAGTAGTCGCTGCAAGGTTCAGGAAGGTTCTGATACTTAAAAGTTATAATTTAATTAACAGATTAGAAGCAATAACTTTGAAAAATTACTATAGTATTTCACTGAAAAGAAATAACGACCTTGGAATCAATTTCGTAAGTAGTTGCTTGGCAGTAGTAATTATATAATTACTTTACATAGGAAATTACTATAAAGTATTATTCGCAGTAACAAATACATACATAATACTTAAAAACGTGTAACCCAAAGTATTTATTGATATATAGTAAGATTGTTAGTAATAAATACGTAAAAACCCTTAAAAAGTAGTAGTGGAAACAGTTCTAGCTACTTTAGTGCCAGCTGGGACCGTTTTAACCCTCGTCCAATCCGATGTCCTATATTTTTTGATATTTTGCATTGTTTAGAAATTATTTAGCAAATTGTCTCTTCATGCGCACCTAAATGCATTAATAATACAATTTTACTGTTCTTCTCTTCTTTTTGCAAAAAAAAAACTCAAATAATTACGAGATCATAATTTTTAAAACAACCAAATCAATACAAGACCCAGTAAGTGTACCCGTTTATAAAAAATATAGAAAAACTGATGTGGGATTATTTTTCTATTCATTTATACATTGTAAAATGTCATGTCTATTAAGTTTTAACTTGTAAACAGATAAAGGTGACTGTAGCGTATTTTTGCTAGTATTATAATGTTTAACATGGGTGCTTATTGTGTCTGGGTCTGTTTTCTGTACACTTATAGGAAAATTGTCAGCCCTGTTGTATGTTAAATAACTTAAATAAGTCAACTATGCAATTGCAAGGTATCTAAAATATAATAAAGTTATGAAAAGATATGTAGTAGATTTTGAAACAAGTTAAATTGAGACCAGGTGTATCGAGAAAATAGAACTACACTTAGTTCTGTTTTAGGACAAAAACCGGAATAAAAACTACTCTCGATTTTCCCCAATAGCATACGAAGCTTGGCAAAAAATTTCTCCGAGCTCCATGTACTACTAGAAAGCTTCAGTATCTATTCATATGATTTTATTGCTCTAACTGAAACATGGAAACTTCAAAATTTAGATCTGTTGCAAATACCGGGCTATATCACAATTTACAACGAAGAAGATTTACATAAGCCTGATGGGGTAGTCATATATATTAAAGAACATATAAACTATTAAAGCAGTGTTATACACCTGGGCCGAAATAAAGCTATTAGAACAGAAATTTTCTTGGAAAATCAAAGTATTGAAATTACTTCTTCCTCTCAAACCCACAAGAGTTTAATCAAAATCTTTGTAATTATTTATAACAACAAAATGATTAAAATTTCTATATACAGATTAACATGGGAGACATAAATATAAACATCTTAGACAGTAATACTGACTTCGTCAATGATTATCTTAATACTTCTCTAGAAGACAAATATTTGTCGATGATAAATAAAGAAACTAGAGTCGACCGAGAAAGCTCGACTTGTCTAGATCACATATTTTTGAAATCGAAAGGCTCTAACTACTCCTTCCTCCCCATCATTCTTCAAACTCTTATTACTGATCATTATCCGGTTATTCTGGAATGTTGTACAAAAAAAAAGTCAAGTAATGATTATTCTTATAAAAAATACACAAAAAGCTATTTAGACCATTCTATACTCACAGAAAGTTTCAAACAAGAGTCACGGTCTGATACTTATGATGAAAGGGACCTTGACGTTGCAGTTGACAAATTTATTGCAAAAATTAAATGGTTTATAAAATCAATAAATACAAAAATTTGTCTTTATAAACACCACAGAAAAGATCCAGAAAACGAAATAAAACTAACTGATTTAAAAAATTTAGAAATAAATTGAACGACTTAATAAAAATTTCGAAAAATAATTATTATAAAAATAAAATAAATCAAAACAAAAACTACCCCAAACAATTATGAGAATGCCTAAAAGAAATCTAAAGTCAAAAGATATCCTCAAGTGTCAAAACAATAAAAACCGAAAATAACACTATTTTTTTACTAATATTGGAAGCAAACTAGCCTCTAAAATAAAAGCAATACCAAAACACTTTACCGAAAAAAACTATACCAAATTCAATTTGTCATCAACACAACGGATTCACAAGAGGTCATTGATGTAATAGGTAGATTTAAAAAAAGGCAAATCACCTGATATTGATGGTATAAAATCAGAAATACTTAAAGAACATAACAAATACGTAGCGACTCCACTAACACATTTAATTAACAGATCCATAGCAGAAGGCATATTTCCAAAGGCGCTTAAAGTAGCAAAGGTTAAACCTATTTTTAAAATAGGGGATACAAATGACGACTCTAACCATAGACCAATCTCCCTGATTTCGACGGTAGCAAAAATGTTTGAGTAAATCTTTAAAAACCGAATAACAAGTTATCCAAACAAGTGTAAGATATTATTAGATAGGCAATTCGGATTTCGGAATGGCACGTTCACACAGGAAGCGGTTGCTTACATAATTCAAAGGATTAATGAGACAACCATCTTTATGCATCTTTGTGGACTTAGCCAAAGCTTTCGATATAGTTAGTCACGCGGAACTGCGTCTGAAACGTCTGAAACGTCACTCAAACTCCTTAACAGCTACTTATCAGATAGACAACAATATGTTGAGATAGATAACACAACAAGCCATTTACTCAAACTAAAATACGGAGTTCCCCAAGGAACCGTATTAGGTCTGTTGCTGTTTAATATCTACTTAAAGGACATTTTTTATATTAAGTCTAAGGGAGAAGTTATAATTTTTGCAGACAATCCTGCTTTTCTCTACAAAAGTTCAGACTGGAATAAATTAAAGGTTTTAGTCGAAAACGATTTTGTAAATATAGCAAGTTTTTTTAACAATAGAAAACTCACAATAAATTGGAACAAAACCCACTTTATGACATTTACTTCTTACGCCAACCATTTACCAAATTTCAATGAGTTATATATTAAATGTGAATACTTGGAATATATGGTGGGAGCTACAGATATCATTAAATATCTTGGCATTCACCTGGATAGTCATCTAAGATGGGACAAACATATAAATAACTTAATAGAAAAACTAAGGAGTTTAATTCCAAAATTTAAGTACTATAGGCAAGTATTTGAAATACAACTAAAAACGCTGTATTATGCCTTGGTTTGGTACAATTTCACCTTGTATACGGTATAATTTCCGGGAAGGGGGGGGGACACTAACCACTAACGTGCATTTGAAGGCGACTTGAAATAACTCAAAAATGGAAGTTAAAAATTATTTATAATAAAAGTTACACGTTTCCCAGCGATGATCTGTATAAAGAGAAAGAATTGTTCCACACACGATAACGATTTTTTAGAAGTTTGACGATTATCCAACACAAGAACAAACACCACTACCACACGCGTCAATGTGGGAACCTGGTCGAAGTACCGAGAGTTCAAAAAACCTCCGAACAGAGATGTCACACGTATTTGCGCATATAATGCGCTCTCACATATAATCAGAGCAGTTAATTCAGCTACATTTTTTAAAAAGAAAGTAGACAGCTGCATTAGACATAGTTCTAGAGCTCAAATTATTAAAATGATTAATATTAGAGATACTTAAAATAATAACAAAAAACTTAAGATGTTAATCATTTGTGATCTAAGTATCAGTTGCATTGTTTACACATATGTTTAAGTAGATATATTATTATTATTGTTATTGTTCTTATTATAATATTATTGTTGTTGTTATTAATATTATATTATTATTATTATTAAACCAACAGTCTATTTGTGTCAAATATAAACAATGAAATAATGAATGCTGAAATAAATAATTAGCGTATCATAAAAATAAACAAAGTAAGCAGGAGATTAATGTTCCAGAGGTCTTTTAGTTTTAACGCTGTGCAATGTTACAATGCTCTTCCTAAAAAAATTTAACCCTTAATTTTAATACCTTTAAAAACGAATATAAAGAATATCTTTTAAGTGAACAACATTTATTATTAAAGTTACTTTGGTTAAACAGATGTATTTTATAGATTATTATTTTACTTTACATGCCTAGTTTTGTCGTATATTCTAACTCTTTTTTTTATTATTGTCTCTCTCTTCGATCTCTCTTTTCTTATATTCATATCAAATTTACTTTTATACATCTGTCGTAACTTAGAAAGTTATTAATTTTGGTCGAGGTCTGGTTCAGTGGAGTAGCTAAAGAAGCTAGATTGCGCCAGGCATTGACTACTAACTACTAATTAGTTTAAACAATTTATATTATAATACTACATAATGTCTATTAAATCCGTAATATAAGGCCTTATGTATTTATCAATATTTGTAATTACTATACGGATACCTACTTACTAAGTTAGTCATATAATAAATTAAATATTATATCTATATTAGCATTACATAATGGAAACGTTAACCCATGTACAAGAATTCTTTAAAGGGAAATTGTTTATTTATATACCGTTTAGTCATATCATTGTAACGATTGCATTGTATTTTTGGACATAAATAAACCAGTTCATTATTAATATTATTATTATTATTATTATTGTCTTTGTTTCAATTTGTATAACATTTTTTGTTTGAAAATGACAATTTCAATCACATGCTTGTTAGCTGGTTAAAGTTTAATAGTGTTATGTGTATTTATTGTTTTAATTTATTTATGTTGTAGCTTATATAATAAACTACAATTGCTAAAAATAATTAAAACTTGATTTTGGTTTTAAAATATACTATGCATCTATTGTAAGCACCGTTATATACTATATTATATTGTTAACATTATAAAGATATATTTGCTGTATTTTTTTTTATTTAAATTTGTTGTATTTTTTTATTTAAATTTGATTTTATTCTCATTGAATTGTTTTTTTCTTAATACCTATTTACTGAATTTATGAATTTTACTCTAATAACTCCAAATTCTTGAATGCTCGCAAATATAAAATTAATTTCTGGATACATTGTATACTGTATTTGCATAGCAATGCAAAGTTATATATCCTGTGTAAAGGCTTGTTAACCAAAATAAAAGCTAATTGCCAACAAAAATTTGCGACGGAGATCTAAAAACCGAGACTTATTATCTTTTCTCGTTACGAAAATATCCCATTTTAAATTTCCTTTAAAAATTCCCTTGTGTTGCGGTTTAATTTAATCAAAGACTGATAATAGTCCGAATAGGCCATCCATCCGATAATAAATAAAATAACTCCTAAATGAATCCCAACTTTGTATATTATTCCGTATAGTTGAGATCCAACGAGAGTTAATTTATTTGGACCTGATGGAGTGCCTATTCGAAGTATAATGAGTATTTGATTTAATATACCAGCTACTTTATAATGTCAATTGAAATATATTACTATTAAAATATACTTACTGATCGATATGTAATTCCGTTGTCAGTTTAAAATGTTCTCCTCGATTAAGTGCCGAGTTTAATGTATACAATTTTGTCCTGTATTTTATTTTAACATTTGTGTGGATTTCTTCATCGGATACTGAATTATGATTAAGGAACAGTTGGTAGTCATTATCATCGTGAATTGCCTAAAAGTAATTTGATTTAAACATCTTAAATTTGAAAAATGCTTACTCATAATATCAGGTTTGAACATACGGTTTAAATAAACAACTATTTCTAAAGAGAGCATTATCTAATACGATTTTTGTTTTGCAAACTTCTATTTTTGTATTTCTATCATAACGCGTATAGAACATTCTTTTTAAAATCAAACCTATTTTTTAAATAAGTAAAACTTTTTATCAAGAATAACTTTTTCGTCTAAATATGCAAATAAAAAAGTTGTACATATGTTACCCAAATCCACTCGCATGCTGTATACTAATAACCAAACTGGTATAACTTTAAAAAAAAGTTAAAGAAAACTTGAATGGATATTTTATATATACAAGGTATTTCAGAAACATCCGCCAACGTGCGTATGATATATCTCCTAAAAATAAGTCGAAAAGTTCATATAAACATAGGTCCGAAAACGCTTCGTTCTTAAGATACAGGGTATAGTTTAGTTTTCTTGCTGTGTCTCATATATTTCTTTGATGATATTTTCGATCCTTGATCTTTTTTTTTAAGAACCTGGATCGTTTCGAAGTAATTTAAGAAAATGTGTTAAAAAACATGGATTTGATGATTTTTAGCTTGTAATATTTAGATAATAAGCTGACCATGTTTTTAAATACATTTTCCTAAATTACTGCAAAACGGTCCAGAATATCAAAAAAGTCTTAGGATCATAAGCCGTAGAATAAAAGCGGAAATTCGATAGAACTATGAAACTAGGCCAGTGTAGCTACAATAATTTTCTAAAGTGTGTTATTGTCACTATATAGATAATAATTATAATTTAGGGTCTGCCAAATTTGAATCAAATATATTTAGAAACGTACCAAGCACCTCAAGGAAACTAAAAGATACTTAAAATTTTAACACCCTGTATCTTAAAAACGAAGTGCTTTCCGACCTATGTGTTATAAACTTTTTGCCTTATTTTTATGAGATGTATCATATCCCATTGGCGCATGTTTTTTGAAACACCCTGTATACTGTCAAAATAAAGGTTATTTTAGGAGTTTCATTAAAATCGAGCCTTTTCATATTTTTTTTAAATTTTTATGAATTGAATTTTTGTTCTACGAATGTTCTAGGGTGTATAAGGTGTTACGGAAAAGCGTGCAAAAAAGCGAATATATTTTAACAGACTACTCTCTATTTTATTTGACCATGGAATGGGCTTCTTCTGGTAGTTGCAAATTTCGCAGGTTTTATTACTTTGCAGACAACTTAAAACAATATACAGGGTGTACCAAATTAAGTGCGCACTATTGCTAACTTGTTTATTACGGGTGCTACAAAGTCCGGTTAAATTAGCAAACTAGTGGTATTGTTATTGTGATTAAAATTGTAAAAAAAGAAAAACAATGGAACATCGCGTTTCTGATTAAATTTAAAAAATAGTACGTTTTTGAATGGGACATCCTGTATATTTTTACTGTTTCGATTACAAATCTTCTGCTTAACAAAAAAGTGTATATGCATTACTGGCCTAAAGTTAAAGATAACCTAGTTATCTATGACAAATATATCTTTTTATGTTCCTCTTCTTTGACATAACCCCAAAAGTAAAAGTCTAATGAAATGATGTCAGGGGATCTTGGTGGCCAACGAATCGGACTATTTATTTTGTTGTTATACATCCGTTTTGAAAAAGTTTGTCAAGCAATATTGTGACTTCACGAACCATATAGGGGGAGCTCCATCTTGTTGGAAATATAATTTATTGCGTGCTTGTAGGTTAACATCGTCCAAAAAGTCGTCCAGTATTTCTAACAACATATCAACATATCCTCTGCCTGTCAAAGTACCCTCACAAAATAAGGGGCCCTATTATTTTGCAGCCTATTAGACCACACCAAACATTAATACTGAATTTGCGGTTTTCGGTGATGGGCTGTGGATAAATTTTCTCTTGATCAATTCACAATATTGCTTGACCGACTTTTTTAAAATAGATGTATAACAACAAATTATCCGATTCGTTGTCCACCATGATCCCTTGACATAATTCTATTAGACTTTAACTTTTGAGGTTATGTCAAAGAAGAAGTATATAAAAAGAGATATTTGACATTAGACGAACTTCAATATAATATTAGGCGGATTTTAACATCTATCGAAGGCAGAACACTTTTCAAGCCAACAAAAGCTGTGTTAAAAAATGCTGAAAAATGTATTGAAGAAAATGGATATATATTTGCCCACTTGTTATAAATATAAATATTTCCTATTTCTAACTTAAATAAAATAAGTAAAAAAAATGTAAAATAAAATTTTATTTTAAAAATACATATCCTTCTTTATCTAAAAGTGAAATATATGAATAACTAGGTTATCTTTAACTTTAGGCCAGTAATGCATATAAACTTTTTTGTTTAACAGAAGATTTGCAATCGAAATATAATGAATATATATAAATGCAAACAAATATAAAAAATATACAGGGTGTCCCATTTAAAAAAAAAATACTATGTTTTAAATTGATTCAGAAACGCTATGTTCGATGGTTTTTCTCTTTTTACTATTTTAATCACAATAAAAACTGCTACTAGTTTGCCAATTTAACCGACTTTGAGGCTCCCGTAATAAACAAGTTAACAATAATGCGCACGTAATTTGGTACACCCTGTATAAAGGAACTTAACTGGAAATTCGCTCCTGAATTTTTTCTTTTCTCTACAAAAATGGAAGATTACGCTATTTATATAAGTGTTACTAAATTATTATGTGTGGGCCATACTTCACTATTCCTAACAAAAGAAAATATTCATTACGAGGGAAGTTCCGGGTGAAGGAAATTTACCGTTTTTTTTAATATACTTTCCAAGTATAACGTGATTATTGGTCTCCCATTCAAAGGGACAGTCCTTCAATAGTCCCTCACTTAAAAATGTTCCCCAAGACGTTCCCCATTTCACTTTTAAGTCTTCGTTTTTTATTTATAATCAGTTCAATCATAATATGCAACATTTCATCAGATTTTTCCTATTTTTATATGTTATTTGTTTTTTTATTTGTAATATTTTTTTCAAGGAAAATAAAGCATTTTGTATTTTTTTTGTATCTATTTATATGCAGGTTCCAAAAAGGTATCAAATTATAAACAATAACATAGTATCTATTATTTTAAAATAAAACTAAAAATGCAACATATCGTAATTTACTTTTATCTGTGTTTTTTTTTTTATTTTAGTATACTCCTTCCTTATGTGTTTGTGAAACAAAAGCATTTCCGTTTTGTATGAATAAAGATTTCTGTGCGTGCAGGGGCTCTCTTAAATAGGCTGACATATTTTCCTTTAAAAAATGTTATAATGTTATTAAGACATTTATTAATACAATCTATTTTTGGTACTTGTATATTTATTTTATAATTACTGTCCCTCATTGATAAAAAAAAATAAAAATATAGTTTTAAAAAGCATCGGTCAGCCGATCTATTATTTCTACGGAGGCTTCCACTTTTCTACAGTTACATAAAAAAAACCATTTCGTCGAGTTTGGTGCTAGTTTTTGATCTCAAACAAAAAAGAAGAGCGTTCCGCATTCCGTTCACCCCACTTCCGAAGAGACAAAACGGGATATTCCTGGATATTTAAAAGCATTAAATATATTGAAAATAATTAAAAAAAAAACGTATTGAAAGGCATTAAAAATGTATTTAAAAATATTAAAAGTTTATTCAAAGGTTTTTAATTATAAATTCGAGTATTTAAAAGAAATAAAGAATACTTAAATTATTAACTATGTATTTAAGGGTAAGACGTATACCATATTGAAAGATTCGCGCGCTCCTCGAGTTGTTCATTCCATTAGGCGGCCATTTTCTTCCTGCATAATCGCTTTCCACCGAAACCAGTTTATCCCTATATCACACTTAATTTTGGTGCTAAATCTGAGCTCCATCCGATAAGTGGTTTCCTAATAAGATTTTGTTAAACAATTTGCTGCCATTTTGTTCCGCTAAAATCGATTTTTATCAAAATGTATTTTTCAGTCCCCATATGACTCTTGATTTTTGATCAAAATATGAAGTCAATGAAATGAGTAGTTTTTGAGCTACGCCGCGCACAGAGAGACCGACGGAAATTGACGAACATCTAGGGAGCCTAGATCTGCAAAAATCTGGTAGAGTGGTTTTCTTCACGAATACAACACTTTCCACTTACGAGGGACGTAATACAGGGAATACTTTAGTATTCCAAAGGATCGTCCTATTGAGAAGAGTTTAATACTGATGCTAAAAGTAGTAATATCAAGAAGATATTTTTTCAATTAGTATCTTTTCAATAAAATTATAGTAAGAAAATTATCAAACTGACTAAGGTCTAAATTAGTTTTACTTGCAGTGAAATAGTTTTAAAGATTAGCCGATGGGATAAAGAATTTTGCGAATGCAGGTCTCGAAAAGTGAAGCTAAAACAGATTAACCTAAATTTAAATAAGTTTTTCTAATACTTTAACATAGCAGTGTTGTTATTTTTAAGTTTAATTTTTCCCAGCAAAATTGTTTTTAAAGCAAAAAAAGGTTCATCAAGAGGAAGAAAAAAGACACATCGGAAACTATGCTCTGTCCATTGAATATGGAATATTTAAATATGCAAGTTATTTTTTTCCCTGCAAGTTTCGACAAAGTTGCAGGAGCAAGATGACGGCCTAGTGAAACGTTCAAACAATTATTACAAAAAAAAAAAAAAACAATTATTCAATTTCCTGAAATTTTGTACAAAAATCAAGTGTTACATAGGAATAAATTTTGGTATGAATATATGAAAGCAAAACAAAATTGGGGCCAAATAAAATATTTAAAAAATTGGCATGGAAAAAAACTACTTACTAGATTAACATAGAAGGAGAACTTTCAATTAAGAAATCATGGTTCTTGGGATCAGGCCGTGTCAAATTGGAATTACTATACGACGTTTCGCCTTCGATTGTACGAGGCATCTTCAGAGATCTAAACACTAAATGAGCTGGAAGAGATTCAGACGAGCTTTTATACCCGACTTGTGCTCGCCAAACCGTGACCGTGTGTTAAGGTCGGGTTTCACGTATGATATAGACCGTAACTCGTATCTATAATGACATTATTTGTATGTTTAAATATTTCAATGGACTGTCTAATTTTTTTTTTAAATCCTGGTAATCGTCCTATTTTGTCTGTAGTGTCATGTATGTAGGGAGTAACAACACTACCTAACGGTGCTCCTTATCATTCTCCTTTGGCGGAGTTGGATTACTACATTTTTTAATTGAACGCGTAATACCTTCAGTGCAATAGCTATCCTCTCTGAGAGCTTTAGACAGTTTCGATGTTTCCGATGTTACAGAATCTTGATCAGATACTGAAATAGCTCTGAATACTAGTGAATTAATAACCGATTTCTTTTGTGCTGGATGGTGTTAGGAATTTGCATTTAAGTATCTATTGGTATGGCATCGGTTTTCTATACACAGAATGTTTTAATGTACCATTTTCCTTCCTTTGAACAAAGGGATCTAAAAAGAGAATCGTTCCATTAGATTTAATTTCCATTGTGAACTTGATATTATGACTTTGTGGCGATTATCCTGTGCATCAGGACAAACAACAAAAGTATCATCTACATATCTGAACCAGTGTTTTGGTTTTAGTGGAGCGGATGTTAGAGCAATATCCTCAGAGGCTTCCATAAAGATATTCGCTACCACAGGTGACAGAGGAGATCCCATAGCTGCCCCTGAAGTTTATTCATAAGAAGTTTCTTGAAAAATAAAATAAGTAGATGTAAGACAAGCTTCCAGTAGTAGACTTTTGAAGATTATTATAATCCAGTATGTCTGATATAATGGAAATTAAAACAGGAACATTTATGTATAGTGTTTCTATATCGAAACTGACCAAAATTGCTTCGGGATCCAACTGGATTGCCTTAAGTTTTTCCACGAAATGTGAATTTCAAAATTTGAAAGATATTTACTTAGTTTGTATGTGGGCGAGTCTACTGCACTGACGATCGGTTAAAGTGGTAAATTGTTCTTGTGTATCTTTGTAAGACCGTAGAACCTGGGAATCTTGGAGCTGAGGTTTTAATGCTTTCTTCTCCGCTGGTGGTAGACTGGATGCGTTACACCACCTATAAGGTTATTCAGGCAGACCGTACAAGTAGAATAGAAAGATGCATCACCAATATGATTAACGCATCCAGTCTACCACCAACGGAGAAGAAATCATTAAAACCAAGCAGCTCCAAGATTCCCAGATTCTACGATTTTTCGAAGATACACAAAAACAATGTACCACTTCGACCAATCGTCAGTGCAATAGATTCGTCCACATACAAACTAGGTAAATATATTTCAAATTTTCTTAATCCATTTACTAGAAAAACAGATTCTTTTATAAAAAAACTCTGCACATTTCGTTGAAAAACTTAAAGCAATCCAGTTATATCCGAAGTTATTTTGGTCAGTTTCTATGTAGAATCCTTATACACAAATGTTCCTGTCAACGACTCAATTTTCATTATATCAGACATATTGGATCATAATAATGTTGATAATAATTTAATAGACCTAGTGGAAATTCACAATGGAAATTGAATCTATTCCCTTTCTAGGTGTATGCGCTCAAAGGAAGTAAAATGGTACATTAGGACATTCTGTGTATAGAAAACCGACGCATACAAATTGTTACTTAAAAGCAAATTCTCATCACCCTCCAACACGAAGGATATCGGTTGTTAACTCACTAGTATTCAGAGCTATTTCGATTTCTGATCAAGATTCTCTAACATCGGAAACATCGAAACTGACGGAAGCTCTCAGAGGGAATGGCTATTGCACTGAAGATATTACTCGTTCAATTAAAAAATATAGTAATCCAACTCCGCGAAAGAAGTCGCCGCTAGGTAGTGTTGTTCTTCCCTACATACATGGCACTAAAGACAAAATAGGACGATTACTTCGGCGGTCCAACATACGTACAATCTTCAATACACATAAGAAGATTGGACAATGCTTGCGATCCCCGAAAGATATTGTACCTTGCCAAATAGAAGTTGTATAAAAAATTCCTTGCTCCTGTGGAGAATCTATTGAAATATTTAATACAATTTCAAAATACAAATATTTTCAATAGAGATACGGGTTACGATCTACATCACACGTGGAATCCTATCTTAATACAGGGTCACGGTTCGGCGAGCCCAAGTCGGGTATAAAAGCCAGCCTGAATCTATCCGAGCTTATTCAATGTTCAGATGTCGAGGAATAAAGATTCTTGAAGTTGCCTCGTGCAATCGAAGGCGAAACGTCAAATACTAATTCCAATTTGACACGGTCTAATCCCAAGAACCATGATTTCTTACTTACTAGACTAATTTCAAATTTTGTGCAGGCATTAAGTGTGTTATAGAGATAAACTGGTAAAGCTGTGGTTCGAATTCAAGATGGCGGCCAAATTTAAATTTTGTAGAAAAATTATGTGATATAGGGATAAGCTTGTAAGAATTCAAAATGACGTAAAAAATGGCGGTGTAAAAACTACTTGTTGAATATATTTTAAACTACGCCCAAAAATCAAGAGTGGCATAGGAAGAAATTGGTTAAATATTGGTAGGAATCTAATATGATGAAATAAAATGGCACCCAATAAAATTATTTTGAAAAATAGTATATATGTGTTATACTTATTAAATGACTATGTACTGAACTAACCTGGGTCGGATATTACTATTCCTAATAAAAGGAAAGATTCATAACGAGTGAAGTTCCAACTAAAGGAAATTTACCCATTAATTATTAGTAACTATTTTAATCAACCTTAAAGAAAACAATATTTCTTTCCTGAATGTATTTATTGTAGAGGATCTATAAAGCATTTTTAGATATTATTTTTTCATTTAAAAAAAATATATATTTCCCTTGATAGAGAAACTCATTATTAAAATAATGTTTTTACAATCGGGTATAATAGGTTTGCACCTATATATTCTTATATTAAAATATCGTCTGTTTAATATCTAAGAAATATTTCATGAGTGTTTAGTAAAGCTAAAATATACCTTTATATTTTTGTAGTACACCGCATTATTAATCCTGTTACGTTATCATTTAAAAAATCTTCACAAAACCTATAAAACAGTTCATGCGCTTCAAAAATGCTGGTTAGACATCAGTTGAATATCCTGAAATAGTGACACTGTAATAAATCGAATGAGGATTGCACAAAAAATAAAAGAAGTATTTAATTTTGACTAATAAATTGCAACAATAGCTTAGGGCGTTTTAGAGAAAGTTGACAATTCCAGCGTAAATACTAAACTTGTATAATTTTGCATGCCGAACTAGCTGTGCCAATAATTACTATAGCTAAGCCCCGAAGTGAGGTAAAGTGCGGGGCACGAAAGAAAACCGGGCGGTCCTTAAAATAAAGGTTCATAGTCTTAAGCAAGCAGAAAAGTAAAATTTGTGTACGCAAATAAATTTTGTTATTTTATTTGTTGTAACAGTTTGCCGCTTCACCTATAAAGTGCGCCAGCTAAGCGGTACGGAAAATTAATCGAGGATTTAGTAAATTTCGCACTGGTCCACTTGTAATTGGGATGTGCCTAGAGTCTTCATGCACTTGCCTAGAAGGTTCTAGCTATTTCCAGTGGCGCCTATACATTTCGAGAATTTGTTTTCATTTCTATATATATATATATATATATATATATGCGTTGCGTTGAATTTGAATTATTATTTCGAAGTAACGATGGCGAGCAAAAGAGGAAAAACAATTCGAAGCAGTGCACGTGAAGTTATTGCGAGCGTTATAGAGGCCTGTACTAGAGAAGCTGAAAATAATAGTTTGACTATTCCAATTCAAAATCGAACAGAACGCGCTGCATTTTACACTGGTGTTTCGGAAAGCAATGTAAGAAAAATTCAAAGAGAACATAATGAACGCTCATGTTCTATTTCACCTTTAAAATCTCCTGGTAAAAAAAGACCCCGATTATCATACAAAGATAAAATTGACGATGGTGATTTTCAAGTAATTCGAGGAACAATAGAGGATTTTTATATAAACTTGAAGTAGGTTCCGACCTGCAAACCCCTACTTCGTGCTGTAAAGAACAAAATAGATTTTCCGTACGGGTATAAAACCTTAAATCAGCTTATACGATCAAATGCTTTTGTTTGGCGCAAGTGCCAAAATAAACGAAAATTGCTCATTGAGAGACCAAATATTTTTCACTGGCGGTTGAAATATCTATCAACTGTAAGGCAATTTAGGCAAGAAGGACGCAATATTGCGTATCTAGACGAAACCTGGGTAGATAATGATATGACAGCGAACAAATGCTTGCAAAGTGAAAGTGTTGTTCAAGGAATCCGCTCTAGTAGTCGCCTTATTATAGTTCATGCTGGTTCAGAAGCCGGATTTGTTCTCAGTGCTGCTTTAGTTTTTCGCTCGGGACTAAAAACTGGAGACTATCATGGACAGATGAATAGAGATAGTTTTGAAAAGTAGTTGCTCGAGAAGCTTCTACCTAACATTCCTTACAAATCAGTCGTGGTAATGGATAATATGTCTTATCATTCTCACGTAGAAGATAAAGTTCCACCTAAATACTCTACAAAAGCTCATATGATATCGTGGCTTAAATCGAACAATCTTGTACCTATGTGATCCAACATGGAGAAAATATCAATTATATGAAGTAATATCAGCCAACAAGCCCAGAGAAAAAAAGTATAAAATTGACGGTCTTTTACGCAACCTCGGTCATACACCTTTAAGGTTGCCTCCGTACATGTGCGATATTAACCCTATTGAACTTGCGTGGGCAGGAATAAAAAAATATATTCGAGAGCGCAACACCGTTGAACTTTCAATTAAAGATTTAAATAAAATAACATTAGAAGCGATTGATTCAATATCGGTTGAAAATTGGAAATCGTATGTTAAACATGTTCGTTCTATTGAAGATAAATACTGGGAGGTAGATGGCAAAATTGAAACGGTTATTGATGATTTAGTTATCACACTGGGATCTTCAAGTAGTGACGACGAAACGTCCTCATTTTCAGGGGAAGACAACGATCTAGACGGAATCGAACCATTAAAATCACAGGCGTCAACCTCAAAAATGGCTTAGTTTTTTTCATATATTTTGTAAAATTGTTCATAAAGTAGCTTTCAATAAACTGCTTCAAAATAATTAATTTTCTGTTCAACACCGGGTGTCAAAAAATATCTAATATTGCAATTAATATTTGAAAAACTACAAAACTCATATTTTTCCAAAATTAACACATCAATGTAGTTATAGTAGGGGAGCCAGCACTGATTCCAGCGAACAAGATCTATCAAAATTTTAACTTATGCAGTTCGACTTTAGGCTATTCGGATATATCACAAGTGACCGTTTGTCTCCATCTGTCATATTACTTTGAATTGGGGGCGTCATTGTGAAGTACTATATAGGGCCTTTCCTAATTGCGTGCTAATGTTAAAGGGGGGTGATTCTTGGACCTTTTTAAGAAAAAAGTTTAACATGAACCTAAAAGTCTTAACTTTGGAGATACAGGGTTTTAAAATAATATTTTTTTTAAATCCTAATTCTGATGCTATTATAAATAAATAACTATGTGAAATTTGATACACGTCTTTTATGCATAAAAGGGCATTTTTTATTAAAAATTAATTTTTGAAATTTATACCAGTGGCGTGCATATGTAATTAACCAGGGTAAATCCGTATGTTCCTTAATGCATAGAAAACGTGTATCAAATTTCGTGCAGTTATCTACAATAGCATCAAAATTGGGATGAAAAAAAATATTTTCTTTTTAAACTTTACCATCCTGTATCTCAAAAGTTAAGACTTTTAGGACATAAAAACACCCCCTTTAACATCAGCATGCAATTAGGAAACGCCCTGTATAGTACTTCACAATGACGCTCTCGGTATAAAGTAATATAACAAACGGAGACAGACGGCCACTTTTGGCATACCCGAGTCGCACAAAGTCGAACTGCATAAATTAAAATTTTGATAAAACTCGTTCACTGGATCTGATGCTGGCTGCCCTTGTAAAATCTGGACTTGTAAAATCGGGTATCACTATACTGGGTGGTCCAATAATAGTGGACGGAGGCAGTAGCCCGGGAACCGTTAATCACAGAACTCAGGAAAAAATATATTTATAGGTAAGTAGATCAATAAAAATAAAAATTAAATCATTTTAAAATTCGAAAGTTCGCCGCAACACAAAAGAGATATAGAAGTGCGGTACACGAAAGAAAACAAAGAAATAGAGATAAAGGTTCATTAAGCATAGTTACATTTTTTAATTTACCGAAGTGCGTAAAGTCAAAAAGGAGTGCTATATTATTTAAAGAACGATGGGACACCACCGGTTTAAAGAGATTTCTTGGCCGACCTTCCTAAACTGATTAACTCCGCCCGGTTTTCTTTCGTGTCCCGCACTTTACTATAATTTCTTTAGTTCGCATTTGCTACGCAGCCAACTTAATCTTTGTGAAACTTACTTGTACTTAAATTTTATGCCTCACCCTATGCAAGAAAGCCTTTTAAAACATTATTCACCTTGCTCTTAATTCTGGAATAAATCGCCCGTTAGCCAACAAGAAAATGAAAAAAACCGGTTTTCAATTAAAAAAATTAACAGTGATTGTCATTGACTTGTATTTTTAAATATTCCATGATTAATGAACGTGGTGTATTTTAGGTACAATAAAATCAACTATCTTTTTAAAGGAATAAACTAAAATTAAAACAAAATAAATTCCTGCCTATTTAGGACTATAAATCATTTAGCTAATTTCACACTTTTGAAATAAACCGGCTGTCTCAACATTCCTACACACATAATTGTAGGGGAATAATTAATCAATTCATTGGCTAGTTGCGCCTAATAAATGCGTCCAGCTAACAATTATTGCTGTTTGCATGTACAGGAGAATAACAGGATTTGGATTGACTGAAATAATATGGCATAAAGGGCGACACATTTATGTATTTATTTACAATAACTACCCTACAGGTTTAATTCCCAATTACGAGGTAGTGTAACTCACAATTATACTTGAAAATGATAATATTTAAATTGACACATTTAAAAAAAAATCGGTAAAACTTCCCTCGTTATGAATCTTTCCTTTTATTAAGATTCGGAAAGTGCAACCCAGTTTAGTTCCGCACAGAGTCATTTAGTATACTGTCATTTCAAACATTTTTATTGGGCGCCATTTTGTTCCATCATATTGGATTCGGATATTTTACTGATTTCTACATATGTCACACTTAATTTTTGGGCATGAGTTAATTACTAATTTATTATTTAAATACTGCCATGTTGAATTCGTACCAGTTAATCCCTGTATTACATTTAATTTTGTGGTAAGTCAAGTCAATTAAATAAGAAGATTCTTTACGTTGATTTTTTAGACATATTATTTGACCTCCCCAGCTGGCACTAACGTAGCTATAACTGCTTCCACTACTACTCTTTAAGGGTTTTTACCTTAGAGTAAGAATTAAAGTAGAGATCACAACTCATTCATAAATCACGTTAGGGGTATGCGCCAACAAGGTTCCCCTATTTTTCACATTCTATCGACCAATGTTTACGATAAAACAAGAAGTGGGGATGGCCCATGCCCAAGACGTGGCCATTTGTTGACGAATGTCAGTGACGGCGTGAGTTTTCACTTTCCGCATAAGGAAATATCATTAATCGTGAAAAAATTATCTTTCCGGGTTTTTGCAGATCCTCATGTTTTTCCATTACTGTCGGTCGGTCGGTCGGTCTGTTCCGGTATAACTAAAAAATCCACTTACTCGATTAATTAATTTTCCACAAAAATTACGTCTGATATAAAAAAAAACTGGTAAAATATTGGTATGAATCCAATATGGCGAAACAAAATGACGACCTGTTAAATTATTTGATGTACGGAAATGAAGAAATGGTCCATGCTTCATTATCGTTGACAAAAAGAAGGATTCTTACCTATTCCTTAATGAGGCAAATAGGAATTTTTACAAACTTCAAAGAAATAATCGTTCTCTACTTCATTATGTAAAATCAAACCATTAAGTTAGGTAAGTTTAAAAAGAAATTAGTTATTTATATATTATTAAACTTTAGTTTTTAGTTATATTTGCCTTGTCACTATCATTTTGTAATTGTGACATTTAGAAAAATTATTTGTTCAGTTGTTGAATAAATAGGTATTTTTACAAACTTCAAAGAAATAGTCGTTATCTACTTCACTATTTAAAAATCAAACCATTAAGTTAGGTAAGCTTAAAAGGAAATTAGTTATTTATATATTATTATACTTTAGTTTTTAGTTATGTCTGCCTTATGTCACTATTATTTTGTAATTGTGACATTTAGAAAAATTATTTGTTCAGTTGTCGAAATCTTATCTTAAACCTGTCAACTGTCAAGTTAGACCTTGTCTAAAGTTAAACCTCTTTAGTAAATACGGGTGTTAGAGTTTTAAACTAAAATCAATACTTTAACGCGCTTTTATTGGCTTCCTATTCGTCTGATTGTATGTTTGTACGTCTGGTTCAAATCTTGTAATGGATTTTTCAGCACTTCCATTACCGATTATTTTCAAATTTGACATGCATACACTTTCGGATATAAAAAATCCGAATTTTTTTAGTCAACGTTTAGAAATCCAAAATGGCGGCGCAAATACGGCCGACGAATTTTGTTACTTGTGTAGCCAAAACTGAAAATCAGTGCCTAGAAAAATTTAAGTGTCAGCATTTAAAAGTTCAAAATAGCGGTGTCAAAATGACAATGTCAACAGGTCGGACGGATGATTTTAACATTTGTGGGGATTATTTAAGAATGCACAACAAAAATCAAAATGGTTGCGCCAATATAGCAAACGAATTTTGTCATTTGTACAGATTCGGCTGAAATATCAGAACCTAGAAGTATTTAAGAATAAAAGTTATGAAATTTTAGTCAATATTTGAGAATTAAGAATGGCGGCACCACCATAGCAGACTAATTTTAAAATTTTTGCAGATTTGATTAAAATTCGGCACTTAGGGGTATCTAACATCATGAGTTTTTGTCAACATTTTAAAAATTCAAGATTGTACTGCCAACATGGCGGCGGAATTTCAACATTTGTGTAGATTTGGCTGAAAGAAAGTAGGAATCTGGGGTTATTACATATCATACATTTTTAGTAAATATTTAAAAAATGAGAGTAGGAACGCCTAGAATGCAAGTGAATTTTAATATTTATACAGATTTGATTAAAAATCGATATTAAGTGAGCAATTCATACATTTTAGTAATAAATATTTAAAATTGGGATGTCATCAATCAATCCATCAATCCGATAAGTACTTTTTTCGGACATTTTTAAACATTTAATTAGACCACCGTTTTGTTCCCCCATTTTGAATTTGTCCCAACATTTTTACCAGTTCATCCCTATATAATATTTGATTTTTAAACAAAATTTGAACATAATCGATGTAGTAGTTTTCTGCATTGACACACAATATTTTATTAGGCCGCCATTTTGGATTTGTAGTAAAACTCAACAGTTGATGGTCGTGTCAAACCTAATTTTTCTGCAAAATTTGGATAAAATGGATAAGCAGTTTCTTAGTAATATTTTTCAATTCAGTTCAATAAACCGCCATTTTGTTCAGCGATATTGGATTTTTACCAAAATGTTACCACGTCATCATCATATAATTTTTAATTTTTAACCAAAACTTGAAGTAAATAGGACAAGCAGTTCTTGAGCTTTGTCGCGGACAGACATATAGACTAACCGACGGAACTGAGAAATAATGTTTTTTTTAACTAGAATACATTTCTCTTGCGAGGAAAGTAAAAAAAAGCGAGCGCTATTAGATGCGAATAGAATAGCGAATTGTCATATTGTTTTTCCATGTTAATAGCTAAAATTTAAAAATTAAAAGATTTTTTTTTAATTTTCAATAACCCAAATCTTAAATTCTAACCGGTTTAGAACATGTTTACGAACACATTTTTACTTTTAATACCCAAAGAATCACCATTTAAATTCCTTTACCTGACAACACTTATATAAAGAATTGGCCCAACTGAAGCGAAAATTAAAAAAAGGCGCGAAATCATCCGAAACTTTATTATTTCGCCCTTCGACTACTTTAATATAGTATAGGTATATTATATAATTATTTTAATTCTCTGATAGGAAAAACTATTGTAATCGGCAAAAAATCACCTCAGAGTCATTTTTGCATCATTTTGCTTCTGAAGATTCTCACATGACCCTCGACGAAATAAACGTTCTATTAACTGAACCGGATTGGTCAATACGTCATGTAACCCAAAATAAGTGAATAAGGTATCTTCCATTAGACATGTCTCCTGGAAAAGGAAATCTTGCTGTTTACTTAGTGATTAAAAGAAAATTTCAAACTTAAACGGCTATTTTTTTTACAAACTCACATTGCCGCACCATAGTTAGATCAACTAAAGCTACTAGTTTCGCAATGTCCAAGATAAAGTAAATAAAACTTATTTATTAAATATTTAAAAAATCAATGTTCTTCTAAGATCACCGCACCTTTAGAACACTGCTTCTTGAAGTAAGGCAACATATAATTAGAAGATTTGAGCCATATCAACAAATACACAATAATACATTAAAACACATGCAGTAGTGACGCTAAGAAAAGCTTGGTATCTAATAAAATATTTTTTAGCAAATTAAGTTCTTTAATGTTAAAATTTATTGTAGTTCACGACCCGCTATTGGTTTTTAAGCCACGCCATACTTTTTTGCTATAAGGATCCCTTGTCAATGAAAGTGGGATGGTCTAATACCACAGTGGGATGGTCTAATACGTGGAGTTATCGATCGGGTTTGCCATAGCTAACTAAAAGTCTTGTTACTGGTGAAATCTGATCTGAGACTTTGTGTATTTTAGTTTGTATTTTACTATTTTGCAATAAATAATAAGTTAGTTCTCTATACTACTTAGAAACTAATACTGGAAATACAATACTACTCTTTGTATGAAAATTTTATTGCGTCATGTTTAAACATATTCACCGTAATATAAATTGGTATAAACATTGGTGTTTCTGGCTAGGCTTGGTATCGTCGTACGATCGACCTTATACTGTGAGGTAATCTTGGCAGTGGCTATATATGTAAATAATGAACTCTATTTTTATTCTTCCTCTAAGGTTTTTACGTATTTATTACTAGTAATCCTGCCATATATCAGCAAACACTTTGGGTTACACGTTTTTAAGTATTATGTATGTATTTATGAAAATTTCAGATTTTAATTTTTTTAATTAAGATAAGCCAAATGATTTTTTAGAAATGTAAAACTGATCAATATTTTATAGACAAAGTTTTAAAATGCGCTTAGCCGTTAAATTTTATTTTATTAGAGCTGCACTTTTAAAACAAGGATAGTGAGTTTTCCAACTGGAAATTCTTTTAAATAATAACTCATAACGTCTTAAAATGCGGCCACGGAAAAGAAAGCGTTTTTGCCGCCACGTTAAAGTAATAATTCGTGTAGAAAGGGTGACAGAGACATATGGGACTTGGATCTTAAGGTAGGTAAGCAAACTAAAGTTCTTGTCCGAGTTAGGCAATCATTCGCCACGTAGTCCTAATAATTAAGGTTGACATTTTCTCATTATTCTGCTTGTCTGTTCTTACTGACAGAAGCTTATTTTCAAGTTTGTTTGTACTTCGATGGAAAATGGCCCTGGACTTATAGGAGCTTGTTAAACCTTAATAACATATTAATGGTTTACAGCAGTGAATATCAAAGGTGAAAATCCTAAATTGTGTTTTTTTTATATAAAAATATATACAGAAGTAAGATAGAAAAACATATTAAATAAATGGTAAATTTCCTTTACCCGGAAATGATTTTTTTCCATTTGATAGGAATAGTGAAGTGTGACCCAATTTAGTTCAGTGCATAGTCACACTGCCTCTTCAAACATTTTTATTGGGCCCCATTTTGTTCCATAACATTGGATTCCTACCAATATTTTACCAGTTTCTTTCTACCTATGACACACTCGACTTTAGGGAATAATTTAAAATAATAAGTATTAATAAATTCAATAAGCAGTTTTTACATTGACACATGCCGTCATTTTGTTAATTCATGTTGAATTTATGCCAGTTTATCCCATTTGCAACTTTAATTTTTCTGCAAAATTTAAAGTCAACAGAACAAGATTTTTTACGTTCATTTTTTAAAAAATTTATTTGGCCGCCATTTTGTTTGGACATTTTAAATCCGTATCACAACTTTACCAATTGTATATCAATAACACTTAATTTTTGCACGAAAATTGAAATAAATTTAATATGTAGTATTTTCAGCCTGATTTTTTAACTATTTTATTAGGCCTCTATTTTGTTTTGCTATATTGAATTCATATCAAAATGTTACCAGTTCATTCCTTTGTAACACTTGATTTTTGTGCAAAATTTGAGGTAAATTGGATAATTAGTTCTTTTAGTAATAATTTTTTTAACATTTTTCCGCCAAATTGGATTTTTACCAAAATCTTACCAGGTCATCCCCATATGACCCTTAGTTTTTGACGAAAATTTGTCAATCTGGTAAGTAGTCCGCGATCTGAAAGGCAGACAAACAGACCGCCATTTTGTTCTGCCATCTTGAATTAGTAACACAGTTTTAATAGTTGATCCCTATACTACAATTAGTTATGGAACGCAATTTGAAATCAATCCACTGAGTAGTGTTTTAGGCTGATTTTTTAAATATTTTATTATGTCGCCATTCGGTCATCCCCATATGACCCTTAATTTTCGATGAAAATGTGAAGTCAATCGAGAAGTAGTCTTTAAGCAAGAAAGCAGAAAGACCGACAGTCGGACCAACTGAATTGCTAAAACATATTTTTTGGCATCTAGTAATGCTAAAACGGGAAAGTAAAACCTGAGTGATTTTTTTACGATTACAAACATTTTATTTGGCCGCCATTTTGTTCGGCCATTTTGAATTAGTACCACAATTTCACTAGTTGATCCCTATAACACAATTAGTTATGGCACACAATTTGGAATAAATCAATTTAGCAGTTTTTTCGGGCTGAATGCTTAAATATTTGATTAAGCCGCCATCTTGGATTCGTACCAAAATGCTAGCAGTTGATTCCAACATAATACTTGATGTTTGAACAAAATTTAAGATAAATTAGATAACTAGTTTTTAAATATTATTTTTTTAACGTTTCATTATGTCGTCATTTTGTTTATCCATATTGGATTTTTACCAAAATGTTACCAGATCATCCCCATATGACCCTTAATTTTCGATCAAAATTTGAAGTCAGTCGTGTAAAAAGGTTTTTAGCTATGCCAACAGACAGACAGACAGACAGACCGACGACATTGAGTAAACATGTTTTTCGGCATCTAGGGGCCCTGAAACGTGAAGATCTGGAAAAAAATTCGGTGGGTGATTTTTTCACAATTACAATACGAGGGAAGTAAAAATAGATTATGATTTCTTCGACATCAATTTCTCGTATTTTATTGATATTAATTAGTGATAGATCTTTCAATATTTCGTCTTCCGTGGAGCCTCGAACAAGAGTTTTTAACCTCCTTAAAACCAAAAAAAAAACTTCTTTGTGCTGTGGCTGTCATCTGAGGTAAAACAGTAATGATATGACGCAAAGTTTTTATATTAAAAAACACCCTTTGCTCACATTCTTCTAAAAAGTTCTATAGCAAGTTCGTAATAGCTTCTCTAATCGTCTCACGTAATTTCGTTTTTCAAATTTTCAGCTCACAAGAGAATTTTTAAACTACGTATTGTATTAAAACGAAAACAAGCTGGATTTAGACCTTCACGAAAATTGAAATAAATTTAATATGTAGTATTTTCAGCCTGATTTTTTAACTATTTTATTAGGCCTCTATTTTGTTTTGCTATATTGAATTCATATCAAAATGTTACCAGTTCATTCCTTTGTAACACTTGATTTTTGTGCAAAATTTGAGGTAAATTGGATAATTAGTTCTTTTAGTAATAATTTTTTTAACATTTTTCCGCCAAATTGGATTTTTACCAAAATCTTACCAGGTCATCCCCATATGACCCTTAATTTTTGACGAAAATTTGTCAATCTGGTAAGTAGTCCGCGATCTGAAAGGCAGACAAACAGACCGCCATTTTGTTCTGCCATCTTGAATTAGTAACACAGTTTTAATAGTTGATCCCTATACTACAATTAGTTATGGAACGCAATTTGAAATCAATCCACTGAGTAGTGTTTTAGGCTGATTTTTTAAATATTTTATTATGTCGCCATTCGGTCATCCCCATATGACCCTTAATTTTCGATGAAAATGTGAAGTCAATTGAGAAGTAGTCTTTAAGCAAGAAAGCAGAAAGACCGACAGTCGGACCAACTGAATTGCTAAAACATATTTTTTGGCATCTAGTAATGCTAAAACAGGAAAGTAAAACCTGAGTGATTTTTTTACGATTACAAACATTTTATTTGGCCGCCATTTTGTTCGGCCATTTTGAATTAGTACCACAATTTCACTAGTTGATCCCTATAACACAATTAGTTATGGCACACAATTTGGAATAAATCAATTTAGCAGTTTTTTCGGGCTGAATGCTTAAATATTTGATTAAGCCGCCATCTTGGATTCGTACCAAAATGCTAGCAGTTGATTCCAACATAATACTTGATGTTTGAACAAAATTTAAGATAAATTAGATAACTAGTTTTTAAATATTATTTTTTTAACGTTTCATTATGTCGTCATTTTGTTTATCCATATTGGATTTTTACCAAAATGTTACCAGATCATCCCCATATGACCCTTAATTTTCGATCAAAATTTGAAGTCAGTCGTGTAAAAAGGTTTTTAGCTATGCCAACAGACAGACAGACAGACAGACCGACGACATTGAGTAAACATGTTTTTCGGCATCTAGGGGCCCTGAAACGTGAAGATCTGGAAAAAAATTCGGTGGGTGATTTTTTCACAATTACAATACGAGGGAAGTAAAAATAGATTATGATTTCTTCGACATCAATTTCTCGTGTTTTATTGATATTAATTAGTGATAGATCTTTCAATATTTCGCCTTCCGTGGAGCCTCGAACAAAAGTTTTTAACCTCCTTAAAACCAAAAAAAAAAACTTCTTTGTGCTGTGGCTGTCATCTGAGGTAAAACAGTAATGATATGACGCAAAGTTTTTATATTAAAAAACACCCTTTGCTCACATTCTTCTAAAAAGTTCTATAGCAAGTTCGGAATAGCTTCTCTAATCGTCTCACGTAATTTCGTTTTTCAAATTTTCAGCTCACAAGAGAATTTTTAAACTACGTATTGTATTAAAACGAAAACAAGCTGGATTTAGACCTTCAAGAGTTACTAGAGAGGCTATACTGTATTCATCGGGAGTCAAATGCACGAGTAATATGTCCAATAAACTAAATAAATATTGTCTTGAAATAATACTTAATTTTTTTTGAAATAGCATTATTCCTTTGATTTTACCGATTGCAAATTCGAAACATAGAAACTGTCGTTCCTATATCAGTAGAAAAACTAATAGCTGGTTCGTAAATAAATTGAATTGTTTTCTGGCATTGTTCGCTTATGTTTTGAATTACTGATCGAACTTGATTAATATGCGATAAAGCACTTGGAGTGTCTTTCTCTTACACTGAAGCAGAAATTTACTTCAGTGTAACGTAACTGGTTAACAGTTTTATACATAGCAAGTAAAGCATAGCACAGCTTTACTACAAGTCGAGATAGAAGTATTTACATCGGTTTCTTTCAAGTTCCTGAAGGGTTTTTAAAATGTTTATAGCAAAGGTAATAATACTTTTATACCACTCCACCAAACGAGTGTTACACAGCATCCTTAACTTTAATTTATCTGTTTATGATTGTTATTAGATTCAAAATGCATATGAGTGCATGTTAAATTTATTATATTTATAGAATATTTTCATATTTCAGCAATATTTGCATAAAGTTGCATATTTTGATTTAAATGTAATATTTCTCTGTCATTTGTTAGATAGGCATCTAAAATATAAGAATTACACAATAAAAAATATATGGCAGTTGAGTAAAATCATCGGTAAAAATCATCCCAAACATTTTATTTCATTAGGTAGATGGTATTCTGAAGCCTGAGATTTTCCTTCTCGTAATAACGTCGTTTTTTATATGAAATATTGTGTCTTCATATCAGTCACATTTAGCCATTTACTTAGATACAAACTATTTAACCTGAGAAGTGTACTATCGAGTTCTGCATTTTAAAAATAATAATAATAATAATAATAATAATTTTATTTCTTCAATTTAACTAGTGTACATACAAAATACATAAGTAATTGGAGAAAACGTCAAACCAATAATTATTAAACTAGTTTGTATAAAGTAATATATACATGTCAAACTCTAAAATGAAAATTACAGACAATATACAAGCACACAAGACACTCAGCATAAAATATTTAACTCAAGAACCCTTGTACAGTATAGTAGTTCATTTTAATAAGAAGACTTTTTAGTTTACTTTTAAAAATTCTTAAAGTAGCAGCGCAGCTTGTTTTACATCATTACTTAGTCTATTCAAAAATTTGCAACCATTATAGGCTATGTTTTTTTGAAAAAAAGTTGTCTTATGAGAAGCAGGCAATAATAATTCTTTATTTCTAGTCTTATAATTATGTAAAGTGCGGTTTGATTGAAACAGGTCCTTATTCTGATAAACCAATATACAAATTTTTAAAATGTAAATTCCTGCAACAGTTAAAATGAAATATTCTCGGCAAGAGTATCTGTAAGAAAGTCCAAATATAATTCGAATTGTATACTTCTGCAATAAAAACACTTTTTGCACGTCCGAACCTGCTCCCCAATTGATTATTCCATAGGATAGACGACTGTGTATGTTTGCATATTATATCGATAAAAGAAGATTTTGACTGCAGTAATTAGATAAAGCTTTTAGTGTATAGCAATTCTGCCTTAGGTTAACTTAGAGGTTTTCAATGTGATCCAGCCATCGTAAGTTTTCGTCAAAATGTAGGCCCAGCAGTACACATGAGTTAGAAGATTCTATGAGACAATTGTTGTCAATTTGCAAAGTGTGAAAGGGGTTTTGCATAGTGTTTGAAAACACAATAAATTCAGTTTTGTTTTCGCTAAGATTTAGGCAGTTTTTTTGAGACCAAAGTATAGCATTTTTATAAACCATATCAGTAGTAGCTTTAAGTTCTTTACAACTACAATATTGGTATACTGTTACACCTGTTGAAGTTTGCTTCAAATTAGAATCAAATCATTAGAATAAATTAGGTATTGCATACGTCTATTCAGGTAAGACCCCAGCAGCTTCCCTGCCTGTCCTCCAATCCCATATCTTTCTTGTTTAAACAAGAGAATGTTGTGTTTAACCATATCAAACGCACGAGAAAAATCCACAAACAGGTCTGATACATGGAGATTATTATCAACAATCAACCGTGCTGAGAGTCGCTCAGTAGGTTATTTTTGTTTATAAATTTTAATACCTGATTTTTAAAATGTATTTCAAAAAGTTTGGATATACTAGGTAACAGGCTAATCGGTCATTTTTATCACCCTTTTTATAAAAAAGTATGATAGTGGCCAGCTTTAACTGTTCCGGGAAAATCACAAATTCAACAGAGATATTTAAAAGATAAGTTAACACTTTGCACAAAACAAATTTACATTTTTTTAGCAAATTATTGGATACACCATCATGACCTGAAACATTAGAATTCTTGAGATTAGTGATAAAATTCAAAATATCATTTTCACATACAGGTAAATAGAGTACTGTTACAAGATGGCACACATCTGCGCACAAAGGCAGTATCAATATTATTGCTTATTGGTAAATTAGTAAAGCTAAATTTTAAATTATCTGCCGTCACATTCTTTGGAACCAATTCGCCGTTATTAAAAATCCTAATTTCATTTTTGGATTGATCTTTTTTTTTTGTAATCAATTGCCACATAGCTTTTAAAAAGGTCTAACAAATTAGTATTATAGCTAATATTCTGATACATGGAGATTATTATCAACAATCAACCGTGCTGAGAGTCGCTCAGTAGGTTATTTTTGTTTATAAATTTTAATAACTGATTTTTAAAATGTATTTCAAAAAGTTTGGATATACTAGGTAACAGGCTAATCGGTCATTTTTATCACCCATTTTATAAAAAAGTATGATAGTGGCCAGCTTTAACTGTTCCGGGAAAATCACAAATTCAACAGAGATATTTAAAAGATAAGTTAACACTTTGCACAAAACAAATTTACATTTTTTTAGCAAATTATTGGATACACCATCATGACCTGAAACATTAGAATTCTTGAGATTAGTGATAAAATTCAAAATATCATTTTCACATACAGGTAAATAGAGTACTGTTACAAGATGGCACACATCTGCGCACAAAGGCAGTATCAATATTATTGCTTATTGGTAAATTAGTAAAGCTAAATTTTAAATTATCTGCGGTCACATTCTTTGGAACCAATTCGCCGTTATTAAAAATCCTAATTTCATTTTTGGATTGATCTTTTTTTTTTGTAATCAATTGCCACATAGCTTTTAAAAAGGTCTAACAAATTAGTATTATAGCTAAAAGTGCATCCGGAATTAACATCAGAAGGTGATGGTGTTTTTATGCAGAGTATGTAGAAGAGCGGTAAGTGTTTTAAGTTGAATTTTTCAAAATTAATAGCTTTGACTGAAAATTTAAAACGAAATAAGGTTCACCCACAGATACCATTGAAAGTCTTGTAGCCAAAAAAAACTGAAGGACGTTTCAAATAAAAATGAGGGGTACAATACACTAATTAAGGTAGCGAATTTTTGGTGATAATTTTAAATTGTTTCCTGCTTGAAGTATGCTCTTATAACATCAGTCGATGTAGAATGTAGTTTTTCTACTTAAAAAACGTTTAATAGTATGTACGCATATAAATCCGAGCTTTATTTATTATATATTGAGATAAATCTAGCTGCGATATAGGTGTCAATCATATTTCTGATACCTTGAAATACGAAAGGATACTAAATTACTAAAAGAGTGAATATACCTAATGGTTGCATATATTTTGTACTAAATTAAATCTTTCCGACATATTACTCCCACCGTCGTACCCTGTGTGTATTTTCTGTGTAATCTAAGGACCTACTCACGAAGATACTCCCGAGAAAGTTCTAGTTTACTTATCTTCCTACGTATAGCTTATTTAATGTCCTGCCCAGTGCTGTCTTTTAACTCAAGAGCATTGAAAAACTTTTCTTTAAAATTGAAACTGTTTATATCAAGATGTATTGCATAAAAAAATAATTTGTTCTTTGTGCTTAGGTGTGTTGTTTCATCGCAAAGAATCGAAAGATATTTGAATTTTAAAACATCGTCTACCTCCACAATTTGTTTTCTCATGATTGCGCAAAAGCTTTGTTCTCATGGCCACTTCTTGGTTCTCGTGTTTTTAATTTCATTTGGTGCTGCAGTGTTTGAATTTTAATTTCCGCGTAAAAGCCAATAAAATGTAGCTTCTTTGCAGACATTGCAAGACTTTAAAGTGTTTTCCCTAATGGGTATTACTGTTATTCATGTAAAAATAAAAACGTTTCTAGTACAAGCGTGAATATTCGGTTTTTAAAAACTAAAAGTAACCAAGCATATATTAATACAAGCAAGAAATAACAAGCCAAAAAATGCCAGTGGGAACAAAGCTTAAAGCATCCACAATATTTTGAATGGCGATGCCGACAATTGGACGATAGGAGTTTGAGGTTATTATATTATAGTGACAACTCGATGAAACATTATTATAAAATCTATTTTAAAACAAGCTGATCCCTAAATAAGTTTTTTGTATTTTACGAGATTTTTTTTTACATTCGATCTTTTATTGGAGACCTTTGAGGGGTGGATATTAGCCCTGTGATCCCATGGATCCGCCATTGGGTTACCGCGGCATTTTGAATCAGTAAGGAGCATACTTTATGTTACTTTAGTACAGATAGAATACTTTGTTGGCCTCAGTACAGGGTATCCTATTTTCGGCACTTTTCTATTTTCAAAGATACGGGACACCACATAAAATTGTCTTTTATTTATTAGGAATAATGTAGGCTTAAAGATCCGGAGATCGAGGGGGCCATCTTACAGGTCCATGGGTACCAATCCATCTTTGAGTAAAGTTACCTTCTAAAAATGCCCTTAAAAGTGCAGATTTTTGACTTCGGGCACCGTCTTGTTGAAGATAATGGTGTACCAATGGAACGTTTTCGATCAAATGTGGAATAAATTCCTCAAGGATTTTTAGGTACCGACGCTCCTTCGAAAATTTTATAGACTATGCGTGTTCCTAAAATTAAACACGATACCCCAACCCCAAAGTGTCCTTGTTGTGCCCTCTTAAAAATTAAATGGTATTTTTTCGCGGACCAGTTTCCTGTATAATAGCGATTGAAAATTCCCGCACTTGAAAAATAAGATTCATCTGACCAGATAACGAGTCTGCCAGAAGATTCATCAGTATGGATTTCTTATAAAAACCATTGGCAAAACAATATTCGGAGCTCGGCATCGCCGGGATGTAAATGTTGCACTATGTGGAATTTATATGGGCGATACTTATATTTTTGCAAAATTCTTGGAGCATCAGACTTGGATACACCAGCTTCTTCCTCTATTTGCTGGTAAGAAAATGAAGGCGTCGCTACTACATAACCCAATACGTTTATTTAATTTCTTCTAATCTTCTAATCTTGTTTGGTGTAGGCTTTAGGACGGGGCTGGATAAACGACCCGTGCTTTACTAAATTTGATTTAAGGCGAGTAAATATATCTCAGAAAGGTTCCTTCTCTCTGGATATCTAATATGAACAAAAATGACCTCCTTATTCTAACCATAGCGCTCAAAATATGTTACCTTTGTAAATAAAATTCCGAAGCTTCTTGGGGGTTTTTAGATTGTATGAAACAAAATAAGAGATCATACTTTTCATAATTTTCGCAGTCCGCCATTATTGTAAAAAAAGTAAATTTAATATATAGTATATCGTATATAGTTAAATAGAAACACCAAGACCACAAAAATATTTCATTAATAATCAAAAACTGACAAAACCGCAAAGATTTTGACATATTGCATTTTGTTCCAAACAAATTAGCCATAGCCAACTACATACTAATTGGACACAAAAGAAAATTTTAGAAATATTAAAATTTTGAGTGTTTTTCAAAATAATTGCATACATGTATATATTTTTGGAAAGCCCACATTATTCCTAATAAATATAAAGAATAATATACAGGGTGACCAAGTTAAAAAATGAAGTAGGGTCCGATAACTTTTTGACCTGACCATGTATACTTATTCTGGTACTGAATTCTATGGAAAAGGTTATATAAGGAACAGTTTTCACCTTTTAATAAGATAGCTGAAATACAAGGGGTACCTGGAAATACAACATTTTTAAAAACACCCTGTACCTCAGAAACCAAAAGGGCTATGAAAATGCTGCTGACTCCATCTTGAATTTTACAAAAAAGTAGCATACTGCAAAAACCGCAACCTATATTTAAAAATAAGGGAGATACCCCGCAAATGCCGAAAATGGGATATCCTGTACTTTATTACCAAGGAGGCGCATATATTACCTTTGGCAAAGTTAAAACCTGAAGTGATTTTGAATTTTTTTTAAATTAAAGTCGATAAACAGTTTTTAATTAAAGTCAATGAGCAGCTGTTATCACAACCTTCGCTATATCAGCACGATGCAATTCTTTGCATTGTTCATTAACTTCAAAAAAATTCAAAATCGGTAAGTGAACCTTTTCTCCAAAACCACCCTCGTCATGAATTCCACCACACATAGATAAAAACATATAATTTGTAATATATATAATTTTTTTTAATAAATGGAAATGTTCATTATGAGGAAAGTTTCATTAAAGGGGCATTAGCTATTTTTTACCAAAGTAACCGTATCCTACATTTAATTAGGAAACGTATATTAAAACAATAGTTTTGATAAGACATGATTTTATATTACGAGCCCTAAGACAGTGAATTTAATTTAAATGTCGTTAGAAGCATAGATTGTATATCACCTTGTTTTCAGGAGGTATATCACACCCTGAACTTTGAGTCATGTATTTGAAGATCTTCGCGAACTAACAACTTGCCGTGAAATGAGTCTGCGCCCCGCTAAAATCTTCCGACAGATCCCAAGTCTACTGAAAAACGGCTAAATTGGGATCTACTAAGGAGGTCTTTTATTCACCATTTGTTTATACATTGCGAGTACAATTGGTCTTAAACTACATCGATTAAGAGAAACTTGGTAAGTTATTTCGCCGTATAGGTTTCAATGCCAAGGCGCCATCCTACGACCGGGCGTCTGACCTGGCATGTCTCGTTAAGCAGTTTCATCAGGAAAACCTGTGTGCCTTTGTTTCTAACCGTCAGACCAAAAAGATTAGGGCGATTTCATCCGAACCAAAGCAAGCATCTAACGTTTAACTTCAAAGGTCACTCTTCGGATATCGGAATTTTAACAGAATACGTTTTTGTTTAATCGGGTACATCTTTGTTCTTGAATTCACAGTCCAAAAATTTGTGGTTCAAACCTTTGTGCAACTTATAAGTATATTCTCGGTTTTAGTATCCATATCAAACCCGACTGATATCATGACTAAATTCGATATACCGAGGAACTATCCAGCGACTACCATCTGTCCTGGCAAGGCTGGTCAGGCAGTTTCCTTGGAAAAAACTTGTACATTGTTTCGTTTCCTGCGATCGAAATGGTTGTCCAAGATCATGACACGCTACTAGTCTTCTGTAATAGGTAGGTACTAAAATACGATATCGCTCCAACTGCCGAACTCCTACCGATGAAAAACCCCCCGTCTCTCTACAGCACGGTGGGATCTCCTTACGGCATTGCTTCGCCCCATGCTGAATCCGTTCTTCTTGGTTGTTTAGTTTTTTCGTTATTTTCTTTTTCTCTCAATATTTTAATGATTATGTCCATAATAACTATCCATTTGTTTCCGGTTTTCAGCATATACCCTATAATGTTCTCGGGTGTGATTTCTTCCCTAGTTTCTCGGATTGCCCTTTCCCTAATAGGGTTCCACTTTCAGTATCGTGTGCTCCGGTGTGTCTCTTTGTTTACAATAAGCGCACTCTTCACTAGAAACTATAATCAGATAGAAATTGCGACAGATAGTGGCACACTTCTCCGTATTTTCTATTTATTCATTGTTCAATTTCAGGTATGAGGCGTTTATTTATTGTGGTGTTGTTGCTTCTTGGTTCCATTCTTCTTGTCATGTCTCATTGTGTGTTCACGTGCCCTTGCTTTTTGTTCCCTTCTGTTTTTCTATCTCGTTCGTAAATGCGCTCTTTTACCAATAAATATATGATGATAGTCCCCGATATTACCTGTATTGCCCTTGTTCACGTGGTTCTGTATGTGCCGGCAATTCTGATGGCGATCTTTCGTCGGGTTCTTTCTAATAACCTCTGGTACGTCCGTCGCCTTTTCTACCTAGTCCCTCCATGCAGGGGCACCTTGCAAAATTATGGAGTTTATCACGCTACTATAAGCTCGTTTTCCCTTCTCTTGGTCCTCTGATATTACGGATCAGGAGTGCCAGTGCCCGTGCAGCTTTCTCTACCTTACCAGTCACATATTGTATGTTTGTTTTGCCAGGTCCATATTATAGCCGATCCCAATTCCGAGGTATTTCAAGAATCTCTGTGATGTTATCTCGGTTCCATTTGTTGTGATGCTCACATCTCATATCGATTTTTCCATTTTCTCCTACGAGAGTTATACAATTTTCTAGATAGTTACAAATCAGTCTAGTAAGATATGGCGATATTTTCTTTTTCCGGAGTTCCTGAAAAATGCCACTCCATGAGGCGGAGTTGAAACCATTTTTTACGTCCAGTGTAATCATTACCGCATATTCTTTGTCTCGTTGCTTCCTGTGCAATGCTTTGAACTCCACTCACAGGCAAAATAATCGATCGTCGCAAATTTTTGACGAATTTCAATTGCAAATAACTTTTTTATTTAATGCAGGATTTTAATGATTTTTGAAGAATATTTTAGATGAACTAATTGAGAATCGCCCACATGTTAAACATTTTTAAAAAAATAGACCAACGTATATAATATACAGATCTAAACAAAAAGTCGTTTTTTACCATAAGTTTAAGAGGCTCTGTGAAGTGGAGTAATAGTAAATTGGTCCAAAGCTTTGGTTTTAAAGTCGCATCTATTCTAACCATATTTGTTTTTGGTTCACCTCGATATCTTTATTTTTCTGGAATATATGGATTTTTTAATAAAGCATTGCAATTTTTATTAAGTTTTCGGTACGAGCAACTGAGTTCAGTTTTACAGTTTTAGTCACAAATAAGATTTTTAAAAAGAAACATAAATATTTCTAACACAATTTAATTAATCTTCTATAAAAAACCTTATAAAACTTAAATTATTAAACACGAAGCACAAATATTAAAGAGCAAATTAATTAAAAAAACAATAATAATTAACAATAACAAATAAATCAGTAGTGCGTGTTTCCTCCACGTGCTCGAATGACAGCCTCTATACGCCTTGGCATACCTTCAATTAGGTTCCGTACAAAAACTTGCCATTGCTGCCATTCTTCAATGAGAACATCACTAAGTTCTTGCAAATTGGCTGGAGCAGGTACCCGAGCCCGTACTGTTCTGCCCAGTCTATCCCAGACGTGTTCGATCGGGTTCAGGTCGGGACTACGGGGGGGCCAATTCATTTTTGTAATTTCCACCAGTTCTAAATATTCGCTGACGACTCTCGCAACATGCGGTCGAGCGTTATCATGCATGAGCATGAAATCTACAATGGAGCAAAGGGGACAACATGTGGTTCTAAAATATCTTGTATATATCTGTCTGCTGTCATTGCTCCGTCATCGACGATTACCAATTCCGGTCCTGCCTCGAACTGAACAACACCCCACACCATAATGAAGCCTCCGCCATAGCTTACCCTAGGCGAAAAATGGTTTTGCTTAAAACGTTCTCCTGTTCTTCTGTAGATTCTTTCACAACCATCCGGTGATTTTAAACAAAATCTGGATCGGTGAATAGGACCTTTTTCCACTCATCAGGGCCCTAATTTTGATGTTCCCTAGCAAATCTAAGCCGTTAACCCTATGATCTCTCAGCAACTCGGGAGCAGTTGCAGGTCTGCTTGCATGTAATCCATTATCAGACAACCTCCTTCTTATCGTTCTTTCACTTATTTGGACCTGCCATACGTACTCCAATCTGTTTTTAACCTTCACAGAAGTTACTCTTCGGTCACATAAAACACTTGGGGTAATAAAGAGATCATCTCGTTCATTCGTACATCTCTTTCTACCACAGTGAGTTCTTCTGCTGTACTCTCCATGCTGATTAAACCGATTTACAGCCCTTTGTACTTTACTTCTTGTGACATTTAAAACTCTTGTCACGTAATACTGTGATCGTCCATCTTGGATTAAAGCAATTGCTTTGGCAGCATCAGTCGGAGACATATCCATTTTAAAAGTTAATAAGTAGCCTCACGAAAAAACACACACTTATTTAAAAAAAATAATTTGATTACTTTTGAAAGTCATAAATGACATTTCCAGGTATGGCGTTATTTCACGGAACTGTCACAGCCACCTTGATTTATACCTTAGTTCACCTTAGTTGTTCGCACAAAAAGATTAATAAAAATTGCAACATTTTTTTTAAAAATTCATATATTCCAGAAAAATAAAGATATCGATGTGAACCAAAAACAAAAATGGTGAGAATAGATACGACTTTAGAACCAAAACTTCATTTCGACCAATTTACTATTACTCCACTCCATAGAGCCTCTTAAACTTATTGTAAAAAACGTCTTTTTGTTTAGTCCTGTATATTATATACGTTGGTCTATTTTTTTAAAAATGTTTAACATGTGGGCGATTCTCAATTAGTTCATCTAAAATATTCTTCAAAATTCATTAAAATCCTGCATTAAATAAAAAAGTTATTTGCAATTGAAATGCGTCAAAAATTTGCGTGGATCGATTATTTTGCCTGTGAGTGTATTTCTACTGCATCCATGGTGGTCCTTTCCTAAACCCTAAGTGTTTTTGTGCAAAGCCTCCCATTCGCACATCTGCTATGAGCTTTTTATTTATAATTTGTTCATACAGTACAAAATTAATATACATGGTGGTACCTAAGTACTTAGGTTAATCAAAGAGATGAAAATTTTGATCATTCTAGACATTTTTTAATAAGTCAACGCATTTCCGCAAATGCTCCGTCTTCGATAGTGTAGAAATAAAAAAAAAGTTTGTTTTAGTAACTATATAAAAGCGCGCATACTTTGTAAATCTTTTAAAACAAACCAACAAAAAGTTCAAAGGCGGAAGAACTTCGTAGAAACTGTTTCAATAGCGGCAAAAGATTGGGTTACTAGTAAATCAGGCGAAGTTTTATCACAAAATTGAAAGGTAACCCAGAAAACAGAACACTCGTAAATCATTTCGAAACATTTTAAATTCTACCGTAAAAAATTAAAAAGTTTATATACACGGAGCGATCTTTGCAATATTAGGTTTAGACGAGTAGCAGTACAGAAATAAGCAATCCATCATTTTAGACAGTTTATGCTGTCATTATAATAACTCTAACCACGAATTTATATTCAACACCATTTGAGGATACTTCATTTCCTTCCGGTTTAAATGGTTATGCTAGTATAAATAAAACTGTCTTTTTTTATTAATAGCTAGATATAATACACTAATTGAAACAAATTTACTGGTTGACAAGCGTTCAGAATGCCATTTTCGTACTTTTGAGGATACTGTTTTGACATCGGGGTGCATTTAATGATTGAAAAAATATGCAGTTTGAAATTTACATATTCCTATTTTCGCCATTTGTATTTTGATCAAATCGTAAAGTTTTCGTCAATTAGGAAATAATGGTTCTTATGACCAAAGCAGATTATATAGACAAAATACAACAACTTTTGGATGATAAGACTTACATCCACACCGACCCAACAAGCAAATAGAATTGAAGAGGACGTTAATACAAAGCAGCTCTAGAATGAACTAGTTCTACGCACTAAAATGACGAGAGGGATAATATACACAGCTTTTAAGACACGTAATTTTATATTTTTCAGATAACTCATAAGGTAAAGTAAACTAATCTGCTGGATATAAATGGAATATTTTCGTAACGGGAAAATATATTAAGTTAAGAGAATTTTGGAAATGTGTTTTTTTGGTAATCAACCAATTTGTAAAGGTAAAACTTACTTAAGTTAGGACCTTCTTTCTACCCAGCCCACAATGTGATATTTTGACAATTTTGGTGGAATTATTTAAAATAGCATCAAAGGTGCCAACACAGTGTAGCAAAGTTGATTTTTATTATTTAACATGGCTAAAAAGACAAAAAAAAAACTTCAAATATAGGACAAAACCTCAGAAGAAAAACTGGAAATATGGTATATGTACAGGGTATCCCATTGTCGATGATATTACGGGGTATCTGATTTACGAAAAAAGATACAGAGTTGCGGTTTTCGCAATACTTTCATAGCCCGCTTCGTTTTTGAGACACAGTGCAAAATTTGAAAATATTGAATTTTGGGACCCCCTCGTATCTGCGTTATCCTTTAAGATATTAACAAAGATAAAAACTGCCTCTTATATAGTTTTTTTATGTAGAATCCAGTAGCGTTACCAGTTTCTCTTTGAAAGCTTGTTAAAACAAACTTGTTTTCTTTAAATTTATTCCGTGGTCGGCCAGGCTCTAATTTATAGCCTTATATAGAGGGGGCTTATGATACAACACTTGAAAAATTACCTTGAATCCATACTGATTGTTCAGTTATAAATTTTGGTTTGTATCAGTTTGCCTTAATATAGTTATGTTCATTTTTTTATAACATCTAGCCTATATTCTTATATTATCCAGAATACGTTTGGGCAGTGAGGAATTGTCTAATTTTTATAAAATATAGTCAAATATTGCACTACTTTTTGTACTTTTTTTATTTGCGTACCATATGTTAAAAACCGCTTGTCGTGGTATGTGAACAGCCATTATAATTTTTTTTTAAAAAGGCTGTTAGGGGCATTTCATTTCGTGGCATAGCTAAAAAACTACTTACCCGATTGACTTCAAATTTTGGACAAAGATTAAGTATCCTATGGGGATGACCGGAGAATATTTTAGTAAAAATCCAATAGGGCGGAACAAAAGAACGGCCTGGTGAAATTATTATCAGAAAAGTAATTGTTCAATTTATTTCAAATGTTATACAAAAATCAACTGTTACATAGAAATGAGCTGCTAACATTTTCGTACAAGTCCAAATATTTGGATATATTTAGGATGAACAATGGTTATGATATTGGTGGGTTTGAATATGTACAAGTTCTAATGAATTGCTTATCAGCGGTACGATAGCACAATTCGTTAGAGCGATGGACTTTGTAAATCAGGATATGGTGTGTTAAGGCAATTATTCCCTAAGAGAAAGATCTTAAACTCAAAAACTAAAATACTTCTTTTTAAATCACTTATAATTTCGAAAATATCTTACTGTGATACATTACATAGAGCTGCATTAACAATGTACAATAAAACAATGTTACAAAAATTACAAAATTCATGTTTTCGATATGCCTTTGGAATACGTAAGTTTCACCGGATATCTCACAAAAACCAAGATACAGGTAGGCTTCGTCTTGATTATCGACAAAATTTTCATTTACTGCTTTTAACACACAAAATACTTTTATTTAATGAACCCCTCTATTTAGCACAAAAATTATTACGTTTCCAGGTCGTAAACAATTTAAATACTAGGAACCGTTTTACGTTGATTGTTCCAAGATTTAAAACTGCACTTTTCCAATCAAGCATGTACATTATACAACACACTACCTAGTGAATTTTACAACTACTCTTTAATTAATTTTAAAAAGAAATTAAAGCCTTATCTATATTCAAAATATTGGCCCACCCCTACTCGATAAGATGCCTACCTCTGTCTTCAGGATTATGTTTTTGGATATGTGATTAATATTAAATGTTCTTGTCCACATTAAAGAATTTAAAAACTGAATAATCTGTAGGATAAAACATATTATTTGTTATCTGCGTGGTATGTTTTTAATGTTTTGTTGTTATTACTTTTACTTCTAGTTGTATACTTATTTATTGTTCAGAGTTAAGTTGAAAAAAAGTCTTTTTGTGGACTATACTTCGCCTCTCAAATGTAATAGTTTGAATAAAGTCGTTTATTATTATTATTATTATTATTATTAATTAGCAATACAATTAGCAACACACTTCTAAAAACCGAAACCTAATATATTTCCTTGTTCCAAAAATATTCCACTTTAAATTTCCCTCAAAAATTCGCTTGCCCCACTGGTTATGTCCAGTACTTTATTAAACCCGACCCGAATTTTAGATTTTGGGTTTAATAATAATAGGCTTCCGGTGCAGGTTATTTAGTTATAATTCAGATTCAGATTCCAGCGATTATTGCTCTCATCCTGCCCGATAGGGACGGACTATCTAAATAACTTGTTTAATTTGTTGTCGCTATTTGACGGGATGGTGTGTGAGTTGGTACATCATTTGGCAGAAGCATACAAATATGCAAACAAATTTTTTTCAGGGCGATTGAGTTCAATATTTAATATAATTAATGAACTACGCATAATTTAATCATAATTTTCAGTGTTTTAAATAAATAAAATAACTGGCTTACCTTGATATCAATTTTGATCCGTTCATTGTCCCTGTAAAAGAGAATGTCGCAGTTTATATCTGTAAAATTCGGTGATTTAATAAACAATTTCAGGTGATGATTTGAGGATATAGCTGTGCTAGAGTCTTGATAAAACCCAACAGCCCGTGCGCTGTGACCGCTGAACCAAGTGCTGGTAATATCGAGCTAAAATACAAAAAAATATATTTGCTACAACATTTTATAACAAGAAGAAAGATATACAATTATGTTTTCTCTCTATGCGACTTACATTTTCAACTGATTAAAATAAATTTAATGTTCAAAGAACACAAAAAGGAATACGCCAAAAATCATAATATTTTGTCCATTCAGCAATTACACAATGACGGTTTTAGAATATTCAACTAAGCAAAAATTGGAAATATTTAAAATAAAGCATTATATTCTCTACTGTTATCAGCACAAATCTGTTGAACCATATTTGACAATAATGATGTACAGGGTAGCGCATTTTCGATACTTTTAGGGGGTTCTGACAAAACTGTAGGTGCTACTTAAAAACTGATTCAACATTTTCTAGTTCGATTTACAAATGTACGTTAATCATGCTTACTAATTATGGCTTGATTCGTTATTGCGCTAAGGGAGGTTTTCGAAAATTGGCAAATAGAAGAAGAAAGTAAATCGGTGCTTTATGTAGTTTTTTTACGTAGAAAGGCGTTTTTTCTTTTTTTCTATCTATCCGTTTTTGAGACATGACATGAAGTTATGTTTTTTTCAAGGGGACACCCTGTACATTTTTTCCTTAATCGATAAGAAATTAAATTTCCTTTTCAATGATACCAAACACTTAGTGTCTGAGTTTTTGCAAAATACTCATTTTTTAATTTAATTGTTTTTTATATCTTCCATGTAAGTGCGTTTTAAACAAAACAACTAACTAAATTTGTTTAACGCTTTGCCATTCTTTATTGAACTACAAATATTTACCCAAAACTAAACATAAACATAAGTAAATAACAACATAACATTACCTACAACATATAATAAACATAAATAACAATAAAAAATAAAATCAATAAACCTCCAAACTATTAATCCTAAAATACAAAGGAAATAATAATAATACTACCTAACAAAAAAGTTTAACATATCATCTTATTTTCTATTTTACAATTGGGGACCCTTATTCGCCAAGCACTCTCTTCTGCAGTGCTTGTCTACACCTCTACGAGCACTAAAAATATGTAATCGCGTCACTTTTCAGAAACTACGTCTGAAACGGGTTTTTAATTCGTGAATATCATTGCTCTTATTTTTGTAAATATTGTTCTTTAAAAAAATCCCTAGAAAAAAAATCTAATGGGGTTAGGTCAGACTACCTAGGTGGCCATCTTATCGGCCCACTCATACTACCACTTATAGGGAAAATATCGATCTGGAAACTGTCCGGGCATTATGATTCGGAGTGCCATCTTGCTGAAAGTAACTGTTATTCATGCCTTGGATATTCGGTATCAGACTTTCCTCCAAAATTTCTTCATCTGTCCATATTACTTTTCTGAAGAAATTATCTCCGGCAATCGTCCAAATATCATCAGCAAAATTGCCGTCTTCGTTCTGCGTCCCCTTGATATAAAGTTTGAATCTTCCTATAGCAATGCTGACGAAATTTGTGCGTCTTCAATATCTTCTTAATTTTTCTGTTGACGCCTGTTTCGTCTCTAATCTACCTCGGAGATAAAATTGGATTCGCTACAACATATGTGATTGTGTTGATTTCTTCTATTCATTATTTATTACTTTGGCCTTGGCTTCTGGAAGTACCGATGCAGCTTAAAATTTTTCTCCAGTCGTTTAAAAATATTAGCACGGGGCTGCCATCTTTCTGTCTATCGAACTCAATGTATCACTGTATCACATTGAATTTTTGCATCGCGGATTTTATCGGAATATGGGTAACTCAAACTTTTAACTGTTAAAATATTGGAAATATGGCAAGCAATTGTTTCCAAAGCTTACTCTATATAAAAAATTTCAAACGTTCCTGCGTGAGCTCCAGAGTCAATTCGACTCTAAGCAGGCTTTGAACATGTTTGTTCTACATTTTATGCTTTTAAAAGTGCCATTTTGTTGCAGGAATGGCACTTATTAGTATTGAAATAGATTTTGGGGAAAATGAAATAGACATAAGGAGGGAAGGTAATAAATTAAGGTTAAAAATCCCAAAAATTGAGTGAAGTAGGTTTTTTTCGATTTATTTTATCAAAGATATTGTTAAAATTATGTGTAATATCTTCAGATATGTTATCAAGTGGTTTTTGTAGTTATCAAACATGAAATTTAATCAGTCGCCTCCAAAGATATAAAAAAAGCTCAGTTATTATGTTTACCGAAGAAGCATGGAAAATATAATGAAAAAATTATAATATTTAAAAAATTATTACTTTGCAAAAATTCTAACGCTAAGTGTTTGATACCGCCGAAAGAGTAATGTAATTTCCAACCGACTAAGAAAAAAATATACAGAGTGACCTATTAAATAAAACATAACTTTATGGCATGTCTCAAAAGCTGGAATAAATAGAAAAAAGTAACAACTTAACTTTTTCTTCTATCACCAATAATAAGCTAATAAGACTAATTTTTGAGAGCACCACATAGCTCAATAACGAATCCTGTTAGCCATGGTCAGTAAGCACGGTTAAAGTATTTAGTACAAATTTTGTATGTAGAAATTTCGAATCACCTTTCATTCACCTGAAATCAGTTATAAGGAAACCAATAAGTTTTATGTCTTCTAGAAACTTCCCTTAATAGCGAAAAATAAGAATTTTTTTTGCGGAAATGCAAAATTTTTCATACTTTAGTGTAACTGATTTCAGGCAGTTACATGAAAACTTTGCATTGGTTGTCACTCGAAACATTTTTCTGGACATTAAAATGCCAAAATATTTCTGCGGAAATTGTTTATTTCCTTATTCCACTTTAGAATACTTGAAATCAGTTACATAAAAAAATTACTTTGATTTGTATATTTAACATTTTCTTAACATAAAAATGCAAACATGTTTTTGCGGAAATTTGTTATTTCCATTTTCCGAGGATTTCTATACTTTGGAATACCTGAAATCCGTTACATGGAGATTTTGCTTTGTTTGCCTTTTCGGAACATAAAAATGCAGAAATGTTTTTGCGGAAATTTCTCATCATTGATATTTTAGTTTGATTCGCAATGTTAACATTTTTCTGAATACAAAAATGAAAATACTGTATTATATATTATTTACTCATTTAACAAGACCTAAAATATGAATATATACCTCTAATAAAAAATAAATTCTTTCTCAATATAATTGAACTAAAATTTAAATCGAAAACCCAAATAAAAAAATGATCCAATTTTAGTTCTAAAATCGCCATATTCTCTTCTAATAGCGCTAACGAGCTCAACCATCATTGTTGTGTTAGGTTTGTTTAAGTTTGCTTAAAGAAAGCACATAGGAACGCGCCAACAAAATTCCGAGCTCATATTAAAACTAGGATTATTTAACAAAACATGTACTCTTAGGTATACCTATCTCGTTAGGTGTTAGATTAGCTTAGGTTCGTCGATAAAACCATCATTAAAGCCATAAACTATTATTTAAGTTAAAAAAAATAAAATTATAAAACTCACATAAGTTTTACATTCAGAAGGCCGTATAGAAATAAACTATAATAAGAATGGGGATTAGGTTAGGTTAGGGTCGGTTTAAGTTTGCTGTTAAGAAAGCGCGATAGCGAGTATATATTAAAACAAGGTTTTTTTTAAAGAAAACCTATATATACTGTTAGGTGGATCTATCCCGTTAGGTGTTAGGTTAGCCCAGATTCGTCAATAAAACCATCTTTAAAAGCCATAAACCATCATTTAAGTTATAAAACCACTTTTTAAATTCCGCATTCAGAAGGCTTTATCGAAGTAAAAAAAAATGTGTTGTGAATGTATTTCAGTGAAGAAATTACTGATACTGATAGGTATATAACATTCGACTCATTTCATTGCAGTCAACACAAAATGGCAGCATTTCATTTCTTAACTCACAGATTAGTCAATTTTCCATTAAGTAAAGAATATTTTAACAATGAAATGAATCGGATTAAAAATATAGCTAAAAGTAATGGATATAATGGTAATTTTGTAAATAAATTAATAAATAGACATAAGCATAAGAAAATGTTAAAAGATGCCACTACTCTTCAAGCACCTGAGGCTCCCAATAAGTTCATAGTAACCCCATATGATCCCAGATATACGAGAGGTCTAGAAAAAGTATTTAAAAACGTAGGTTTTAGAGTAGCCTACAAAACGGAGAACAGTTTGAAAAATCTCCTTGGAAACCCTAAAGACAATGTCGACTTGAAGGAGAGGAGTGGCATCTATGAAATTAACTGTAATGACTGCGATCTAAAATATGTTGGGCAAACTAAACGCTCCATAAACATTCGTTTTAAAGAACCCATAGCACATTTATGATACGGAAGAACAGAAAAGTCAAGCGTTGCCCAACATGCTTTAGAAAACAATCACCAAATAGGAATAAATAATCTTAAGTTGATTAAAAATGTATCTAATAATAGATTATTGGATGCAATTGAGAGTATAGTCCCCTCTATTGTTTACTCGACAACGGTGCAGTCGGGCGCAACCAAGTGTGACCACATTTACCTATAAATAGTCTCGGTTAGGATAAGTTACTTTAGTTTATATCATCTGCTGATAATGCTAACTTGGTTAGCGAAACGCGCGTCCAGAACGTAACAAGTTGTGGTGTAGAGTGGTTAGAACTCTTATATTTTGATCTGAGTTTTTAGGTTGAATTTTTAAATATTTTATTAAGCCGCCACTTTGCTCCTCCATATTGGATTCGTATCAAGATTTTACTAGTTGATTCCAAAATAATGCTTTGATGTTTGTGCAAAATTTGAGATAAATTGGATAAGTAGTTTTTTGATAATCATTTTTTATCATTTCACTATGCCGCCATTTTGTTTCGTCATATTGGACTTTTACTAAAATATTACCAGATCATCCCCATATCACCCTTAATTTTTTATCAAAATTTGTCAATCAGGTATTTATTTAGTATTCTTTAAGCTATGACGCGAAATGCCAGAGGGACAGACAGACGGACCGACGGAATTGTTAAAACATATTTTTTGGCATCTAGTGACGCTAAAACGTGAAGATATGTATAACCTGAGAGGGTAAATTCATGATTTCAAAGATTTTATTTGGCCGCCATTTTGTTCCGCCATCTCGAATTAGTAACCCAGTTTTACCAGTTGATCCCTATACCACAATTACTTACGGCACACAATTTGAAATCAATCGATTAAGCAGTTTTTTCAGGGTGAATTTTTATTAAGCCGTCATTTTGTTCCGCCATCTTGGATTCGTACCAAAATCTTACCAGTTGATTTCAACATACTTGATGTTTAAGCAAATTTTTAGATAAATTGGATAAGCAGTTACTCAATAATAATTTTTTTAACATTCCACTAGGCCGCCATTTTGTTTCGCCATAATAGATTTTTACCAAAATGTTGCCAGGTAGAAAACATGTTTTTTGGCATCTAGAGACCCTGAAACGTGAAGATCTGAGAAAATCTCGGAGGGTGATATTTTCAAGATTACGAGGGAGTAAAAAGGATTCTATGAAGGATACTTTTACATGTATGTCAGATATATCAACTATTTAATTTCAATCAAACTATTTGTTTTCGAATGTTTTATAATCGAACTTACTATCAACTCCTAAAGGGAGTTCAACAGTCGTACCACCAGTATTACTAACTTCTTCTTTTGTCTGCATTTGTTTCATTATATTAAATATATATTTTTTCCCTCTTTAAGGCACCATGAAAGAATGGTTACACTTTTTCACTAATTTAAGCGCCTATCTGGCAGGGTCGTCATGCGATTAGTATAGGTTCCTAGATCCATGCTACAACCCTAAGAATAATAACGGATAGAACTTTCGTTTTTAGATTGGCACTTTATTACATACTGGATTGATTTGGCCGGCACTTGGGGAAGTCCATAACCTCCACAATACTTAAGAAAACCGACTCATGACATGTTTCGCCAACACTTCATCGGATGATACAAATAGAATCTGCTATTAATCATCTTCTCTTTCATAAGCCTGCTACGGTTCCTCGTTGCTTTACTCTTATTGCATTTTGGAATTGTATTTGTATAATCACAGTGTTGGCGAAACCTGTCATAATTTGGTTTTCTCAAATATAGTGGAAGTTTTAAGTAAAAATTGTTTTTTACTTCCGTCATAAAGGGAAGCAATCGTGAAAAAATAACCCTCCGAGGTTTTTTCAGATCTTTACGTTTTAGGGCCTCCAGACGCCGAAAAACATGTTTTCTCAATTCCGGCGGTCTGTCTGTAGGCTTGTCTGCCTGTTCGCGTCGTAGTTAAAAAACTACTAATCCGATTGACTTCAAATTTTGGTCAAAAATTAAGGGTCAGATGGGGATCCTCTGGTAAAATTTTGGTAGAAATCCAATATGGTAAAATAAAATGGCGACTTAGTGAAATGATAAAAAAATATTACTAAAAAAGTACTTTTTACCTCAAATTTTGCACAAAAATCGAGTATTATGAGAAAATTCACAAGGAAAAATTTTGGTACGAATACAAGATGACGAAACAAAATGGCCGCTTAATAAAATATTTAAAAATTCAACCTAAAAAACTACTTAATAAATTGATTTCAATTTTGTGCAATAATTATTTATGATTTAGAGATAAACTGGTGAAATTGTGGTACGAATTCAAGATTGCGGAACAAAATGGCGACCAAATATAGTTTTTGATCGTGAAAGTATCACCAGGTTTTACATACCTGTACGTTTTAGCATTTCTAAATGATAAGAACAATATGTTTTATCAATTTCCTCGATCTGTTTATCGGTTTGCCAGTTCGCTGCATAGCTTAAAAACTACTAAACCGATTGACTGCAAATTTTGGTCAAACATTGAGGGTTATGAGGGTATGACCTGCTAATATTTGGTCTAATCAAATATTTAAAAAATTACCCTTAAAAAACTACTTATTAGATTAATTTCAAATTGTGTACAAGCATTAATTGTGATACGGAGATAAACTCGTAATGTCGTGGTAAATATTGAAGATTGTGAAACAAAATGGGGGTCAAATGAAGTTTTTAAAAAAGCAACGTAAAAAATCTTTGATACAGGGATAAACGGATACGAATTCAACATAACAGGACAAAACGGCGGTGTAGATCAATATGAAAACTATTTATTTTAAATTATACTCAAAAATCAAGACTGGCCTATATAGAAACTGGTAAACTATTGGTAGGAATCCAGTATGGTGGAACAAAACGAAGCCCAACATAAATGTTCGAAAAGACAGTATATATGTGTTACTAAATAGCTATGTAAAGAACTAAATTGGGTCCCAGTTCAATATTCCTAATAAAATGAAAGATTCTTTTTTCTTAGAGCCATATATCTTACTTTATTACATACACCTATCGAATTGAATGTACAAAATCAATATTACCTAGGCTAACCTAATTAGATACTCAAACAATAAAATGATAATTCTATAAACTGTTACTACATATTACAACGGTCGGCAAGCTGTGCTTGATATTTGTTGCAATAAGTGGGTGACCTACTTAAGGTTTGATGGTATAACATACACTCTATATAAATATAAAATTTTTGGAATACCCGGCATAGAAATTTAAAAAAATTGTCAGTTTATCCGAAACTTTTCTCGTAACGGCTTTTACCACGCACATATAACCCAGTTTCTGTACATACAGTTATTTGGTAATAAATGTATACACATTATATAATTATTAATGTGTGTCACTTTTCTATAATAATAAAGTGAAAATTTCACTATCAGGAAAGTTCTGTACCCAAGTACACAAGACTTACCTTATAAGAAATTAGAAATACAATTAATAAAATATCTATAAAATTATTGCAAAATAAGTGTATGTGTATACAAACCGTGTTATCTGTGTATGGTGGAATTCGTTACGATGAATGTTCTGGATAAAGTCCAATTAACCTATTTTTTTAAAAATTTACTTTTCTTCATATTCATTTATATATATATATATATATATATATATATATATATATATATATATATATATACCGTATTTGATATGTCTTTATATTGCTTTTTTGAGGAAAGTCACCATTCTCTTGAATAGTTATATTGCGCATGCGCAAATAAGAATTTATAGCAAAGCTTGTGTTTTATTTACAGATCTGACAATCGTTTCAAGTGAAACAGAAATATCGTTTTTATTGTCCAGATCTAACTTACCTACTACCTACCTACAAACATTCATTCACTTACCTATTTAAATAAAACCACTGCTTCTTTACTCCATTATACCATATTTTTAGTTTTGATTTTATTTCTAATTTATTTATTTTTAATATATATATTATTTTATACGGTATTTTAAGCCCCTAGGAAGAGACCTAAATTGTCGTGCTTAACTAATAAAATTAAAGAAAAAATGTGAAATCAGTTTTGACGTAATATCCCATATTACAAAATATTTACAAGAAAACCTTAATATATAAGCTGTTTTTAAAGGGCGGTAACATCACTGAACCAAATATACAGTGCCTTACCAAATAATATTAAACTAATTTCTAAACAATCGATATATTCCATGCAGGTACTACAAATCATAGATCAAATCACTTAATACTTCACTAAAAACCTTAACAATAGGGCGCGTTAAACACTTAGAGTTTAATAATTAAAAAAATTAAAGTTTAAATAATCATTGAAAGATTTTTTCCATTTTTGATAGGGATTACTTTAATGTAGCAAAGAAATATGCGTTTCATATCACTAGCAGCTCATTACAATGAAAATTTGACAAAAACCATGAGAGAAATTTTTAGTCGTATCAGATTATAGTTAGAATTTCTACTTACTTTGTAATCGCGGATTTGTTTTTCGCTAATCTCAACCCTCAAAATCATCGGCGTAAATGTCGGTACAGTAATGTTTACGTGTGCTTTGATTTCTTCCAATGTAGTGCGAGGATGTGACCAGAATGCTGTTACAGCCACTTGTTTATTGACTCCATAATTTACACTGCACTCAATATTAATGTCAGAATTAATAGTTTCGTATAATAACATTCCCTTCAGATCCAAATTGCTCGATTTTCGTTTTACATTGGCTATGGCTTTAATGGTTTGCTTGCTATCAGTAAAAGCCTTGTGGGAAAATATAAAATCAAATTTAAGGCTTTCAAACTCTGAATTTGGATCATTGAGAGGCAGCGGATTTTGGATTAAGCCTACTTTAAATTCCATGTGACTGCCGCTTCTCTGAAATATACGAAATGTTTTAAAATCACATTTAATTTTAAATATTTTGATGGAATCTTAAATTATAAAAGTATACGGGAAATTTGTTTCTTTTTTCGAGGCAATTTAGAAGGGCCTTTGAAAAATATAAATTATTTGCATGATAGTTATTTAACATGGAAATACCTTTCCGTAAATATATTGATCATTATTTCTCAGGATTTAAAGAGTTTATGATATAACAAATTAATGAGGTTTTACCGCGTGTCCGAAAAGTCTAGCTTAGTATGGGCGAATACATCTAGTAGTAGGGAAGACAAAAAGATTAAAATTTCGAAGTTGCATGTGTACTACCAAATCAGATTTTTTCGCTGTTTAACCTTTTTCAACCCTTTTGTAATTTAAATGCTACCCTATGTCGAATTGTACCTTATTTTAGAGAACACAACAATTTTAACCCGGTTTAGAATAACAAGGTATTGAAATAAAAATTCCAGTCGTAGAGTAAAACTGCCATCTTAAATTTTATTTTATAAAATGTTAAAAATGACCACCGTTAACTTCTGGGTAATAATAAAGTCTACTTTCATATTCCTTTCTAACGTTCCGACATTTTTTTTGTAGTGCTTGTAAATTTTTGGGTTTTGTAAGAAGCACTCGCTCGTTTAAGTAATCCTAAGAAAGATATCAAGTGGAGCAAGGTCCAGCGACAGTACTGTCCATTCAACAGTTCCACGATGTCCTATCCAGCGTCCAGGAAATTAATTATGAAGATTTTGTGTGACAGGTAAATAACTGTACGCGGGCAATCCATCCAGCTGAAAAACTGAGTCATTCAGGGGCGTGCGGTGAAATTTTAAGAAAGGGAAGCAATTTTTAGAAACTTACCTATTTGTAATGTAATTCGATTCTTCGATCATTTTTCGCAAATTCGTCAATGACGTCCTCATAAAAACGTCGATGCTCCGACATATTTTGGAGAAGTTTATTTTCAATGGACAACGGCGATGTATGCGAAAGTCTCTCCTGCCCCGTTGAATTTCTCACAAAATTTTTGTGTTGAAAAATTGCGTTCTACTGATGAACTTGTGGCAGGTATTGTCAATACTAATTCACACAATTAGCGTTATTTTTTGGGGTAATGACATCTGTTTCGTAAATCACTTTTAGTTCAGATCGCAGTAACACTTGGTCGACGAACTGGCCATAATGAAGAAGAAGAGATTTAAACGCATATTCTGGAAAAGTTTTTCCTTTAAATACATCAAAATTGCAGAGCTCGAGGAATTTAAAATCATTTAAACCGTTTAATCTATAGTTTACTTGTTGCTGAATTTGATCGATTATTTCATAAAAGAGGCGTCTGTATGATGTTTGAACATCTCCCACCTTGTCTGTTCGAAGACGCTTGACTTGTGGCTCTAGATTTAACGCCATCGTTTTCTCCCAAAATAGGTCAAACTCATCTCGTTTTTGGCTTAACATGGACTTAACATCATCCACTTTTTTTAGGCAAAAAGCAATATCATTTGTTTTAGTTTGTAATATATTAAAAACATTGTCAGAGAATGGAAATATTTCTGAAAATATGTTCAACAAATAATTAAAATTAAAATCTCGTTTCAAACAGTTTAAAAACCCCCTCGAACTATTTACTGCTTCTGAGTCCCACGTTTCATTATTTTCTATTATATTCTCAAATAGTTCAATCAGTGATTCACGATTTTCAGATACTGTTAACACAAGTTTTCCATTATAGTTCCACCTAGTAGGAGCTACTTTGGGCAATCGTTTGTGGACAATGGAGTCCAAAGCTTGTGTACGTTTTGTTGACTTGGAAAAAAAAGCAATCATGCCACTTAAATTAAAGAAAAATACTTTACACTCTTTAATGTGATTGATGGACTGGGGTAAAACTAAATTTAATTTATGAGCAAAACAATGGACAAATACAGCACTTGGGAAAGTTTCTCGAACTTTAGCTTGCAGAACCCCTAATTGTCCTGCCATCACGGCAGCTCCACCATAGCTTTGAGAAACTAATTTTTTCTCTCCATTAATTTCTTTAGTAAAGTTATAAACTACGGTATATAATGCATCTGCTGTACGATTTTCGGACACATTCTTAAAACCTAAAAATCGGTCTTGAATACTTCCGTCTGTTTTAACGTAGCGTATTACTATAAATAATTGGCTTAAATTTGTGATATCAGTTGTTTCGTCCAGAACAATAGTAATGAACCGTGCCTCGCCAGTCTCCTGATTAATTTTTTTTAGAATAATGGTTGCAACAGCGGAAATTAAATCATTCTGGATTCGATTCAACGTTCCGCGAAAATCGCTGGACTACTCTAAATGATTTTTTAAGCAATCATCGTATTTAGCCATTAAACTAAGTAAATCTTGAAAATTTCCTCTATTTGAAGAAACCCTTGCTTCGTCATGACCTCTAAATCCCAATTCGTGCTGTCCGAGAAAACAAACAACATCGATAAGTCTTCTTAATATTTGCCTATTTTCATTGACTAGTTCATTGTGTTGGCGGTGATTAATTTCCAACTGTTTATTAAAGGCGTGTTCAATTCTGGTTTTGCCGAAAACTTTTTCTTTTATGTCGGCCTGCAAATGCGCTTTGGTCATAATGTGTCTTTTTACAGCTTTATGAAAATTGTTTAAATCGGAAAAACCAGTTTTATTCCAGAGACCTTTTTCATTTTCAAAAAGTAAACATGGCCAACAAAATAATTTAGTTATATTTTCACATCCTGTTAGCTATTTAAATTGTTCGTATTGTTTTTCCGGATAAAAATGTCTAATACAGTTTTTCATTTTTGTGATTAAATTTTTCATAGGCGGTTTTGCCCTTCCTTTGGAAATTATTTGAAGCTTATCAGCGAAGTTTAATGTTGAAAATCTCTTTATTATTAAGACACACACCACACATTCACGCACACTCTTCTTACTAAATTCCCCAACATTTTCAACGTTATTACCGACAGCCGAAGTTGAAGGTATTTGCGTATCCACGTCCGTATTATTGTCTTCCATATCGCACCATGCACGACGTGACGTACGTATCACACAACACACGCATAACCGTTCAAACAAAGAACCTACTCCAACGATAGCTTCCGCCCCCACAAAAGCACGCGACTGAAATGCAAAAACTGCAAACAGCCGGTGGAAAGTTCAATAACCTCTGGCTCGATTCACAGGACGTCAAGCATACAGGACTTGGCTGCAGAGAAGCTAGCGGCCCGCATAGGTTCTATTCGATTTTATTGCTCGGTCGGAGTCAAGGCCGCATTTATTATGGGCTTGATAATTAAGATAATATTTTAGCATTTTTAATATAAACTAAATTAATGGTTTCCTATTTCAAAAATTACATTTTAGAAATGGTTTGTAATTTTTTTTGGGGAAGCACTGCTTTCCTTGCTTTCATGGACTGCACGCCCCTGGAGTCATTCAGATCGTCGTCTTCAATAGTTGCTACAATTACAGATATTGCATTTTCTTCCAGCAGTTGCACGTATAAGAGTCCGGTAAGTTTTATTAATAAAAAATGAACCAGTTACCTTATTTGCCATAATTCCAGCCAATACGTTAAGTGTTTAAGGATGCTGTGTATGAGCCCCTTCAAACCAAAATGAAAAGAATTAAGTAAAAACCAGGTGCTTAATTCTTCTTTTTTTTTCTTCCATTTCATTATGGTTTGTACTAATGATAAAGTCGTTTTTTTTTTTCAATGAAGCGTTTCGAGACACAGGAGTATTATTTCCAAGTTAGTAACAACTTTTAGCATTAAAGATGTTCCCTGGTCTAGTCGTTCTTCTGTTAAATCTGAAGATTTTGAAAACAGTTCTAAGAGTACTTCCTTTCAACCAAAGAAATCGCTTTGAGCAGTAGCTGCTGTTCAGTTCATGAAATTATAAACAAATATAAATTTTACCCTAACAAAGGTCACTTCGTAAAAGAACTCAATGAAGATGACTGAGATATGACAGTTTTGTGAATAAATGTTACGCTTAATTAAAATGCTACCATATTACTTATATCGGACATGTTTTAGTGATGAGGCTACTTTTTTTCTGAATGTACAGTCAATAGACATAATTGTCATTGCTGAACTGATGAAAATCGCCACTGGTTTGAAGGGGCTTACACACAGCATCCCTAAACACTCAATGTAATGGTTGAAATTATGGCAAATACGATAACTGGTCCATTTTTTCCTAATAAAACACTTCCCGGACCCTTATACTTGCAACTGCTCGAAGAATCTGTTATTTCTGTAATTATAGGCACTACTGAAGACGAAAATCTAACTGACTCAGTGTTTCAGCAGGATGGATAGTCAGACAAAATCTTCATAATAAATTTCCTGGACACTGGATTGGACGTCATGGAGCTCTTGAATAGCACTGTCGCTGGATGTTGCTTCACTTGATTTTTTTCTTTAAGAATACTTAAACGAGCAAGTGGTTCTTACAAAACCCAAAAATTTACAAGCACTACAAAAACAATATCTGAACATTAGAAAGGAATATAAAAGTAGACTTTATTATTACCAAGAAGTTAACGGTGGTCGTGTTCAACATCCCAGCAACGGGATATTAAAAACATTTTTTTCTGAGTAACAACGACAATAAACGACATTTCATTTTTTGTCACAGTATTTCTCACTTCTTCATTCTTTTCCTATTCGAAAACGGGTCGACGTAAAGACCTTCGGTTGGAGCAGATTTTTTTTTGTCTTTTAAAGGTCTCCAAAATAAGGTAACATTCGATATAGGGTTGCATTTGATCGCAATGAGTTGTTCTACAGTGATAGTCGATACTGATTCGCATTGCTGGCCAATTGGCTCTAGACTGCTCAATCAAATTTATCAATACTGCCTTATTTGGGTCTCGGAGCAATTATAGAACGATTAGGGCAAGACTAAGGAGGTAACAAAATCGATTTAATAACATACTCCTTTTTACAATTTAAGACTGAAATTTTTAGTTTTGTTAAAGCATAAAGTATCTATAATCTGACTGCTGGAGCTAGTTTGTTTAATAGGTTTTCCGTGAAAAAAATATTTTTTTTTCTCGTTAATTTGCAGCATAAAATATACCGAACTTATTCTGATCAACCGAGCTTGTAGAGGTCCTATTTTTTGTATAAACTGTCTTATATTTTTATTGTATATATAGAACATGGTTAAACGAGTAGGACAATATTAAGTAGAAAAACTAATTAAGGTTACGCTATAAACGATTATATAAAAAAATGTATATAAACACGAAGAAAACAACCAAGGTTATATTTACTGGTCTTGAAATTGTTCATATTTACTTATTTTAAAAATAAAAAGGTGTATATGTAATTATTGGTGTTTTATTGACGTAATTAATAAGCACATGTTTTGCGGCAAATTGTGTCAACTTCTAAGAACTCTGAGTGAACACAACGTAGGAAATAAAACAATAATTTAAGAGAAGATCACAGGTAATTGAGAAATTATGAGTTTTCTATAAGACCGGGGTTAGGGGTGTTTCATTACAGATAACCAAAAAATATGTAAACGCGGCTTAGTATTATATGCAGTCATGCCAGTTTTGGTCAGAGCACTATTAGTATCACTATTAGCGATCACAGCACTGTTTGTGGTTGTTGCAGATTCTTTACAATACTTTCTGATACAAGAGATAAGGAGGTTATCAGCTGCTAAATAGTATTCAATGTGAACTACGACATTTCGCCTTTTGTGCATAGGTTTTAAGACGGCGTCTTTGGAGACTAACCTGGTGCTAAAATGATGCCAATTCACCTAATAGATCCGCGATACCGCGCTCCGACTCGTACTTGCTTATATTGCAAAATCCAAAAATAATCTAATATTGTTCCCACCCCAGATGACACTACCGCATCTGATACGATGCCGATAACGCGATGCTTGTTTTGAGCCGGCGTTTATGTAATAAAATTATAATACAAGTTGTAAGATTGTCGTATATTTGGAGAACCATATCAATGCTGCTCAAAAATGTGTAGGTTCGTCTTATAAAAAAAATGTTTAAAATTAAATGGGAAATCGAAGCTAGATATTGCATACAGGGTGTTCCATTTATAATAACAAAGCTGACACTTCTGGTCCAACCAGAAAAGATGGAAAGGTTAAAGTGTTTTTCCTCGATAGTTCATTTGAGCCTATAACGTCATGCGGAACTTGAAAAAACTCGTACCTGTAGTTTTCCGTTTACGACCAAGGTACTATCGAGTTTGGGGTACCCTGTACACAATTTCCCATTGCTACTTCTATTTACAACGTCTTCTTCTTTTTGAACTGCCGCACCCCTCTTTAATCGTTGGCGATGGCCGGTGAAAGCCTGGAAATCTATCGTATATCACTAGACCATTATACTAGGGAATGGTGCTACGTAGTGGTTTCCCATTGCCTTCTACGCAGACGTGGTTTTCCTCTGCTAAGCCATTACTAAATATATTTAGAAATTCTGGGAAATCCATTATTTTCTTGTAATCATGGTCACTCGTATGTCGTAAAGGTAGTTTTGCTTTTTGTTTTTTTCTTCTACCTTTTTCTTTAGTGCGTCTAAATAACTGGCGTCTTCAAAATCTTTACCGGAATCCTTAGATATGTCCTTCCCCTTTTTGTCTGGGTTGGCTTCCTTGTATTCCTGGAACCACAGATTGGCGGCTCCCTCCAGAAATGTCTTGAAGTAGGCTATTTTCAAGGCTTCATTTCATCCGTTGGTGATTGCTGTCCTCTCGTAGACTCTCATAAATTCTGTCCCACCGTCTCTGCATGAATGAAGGGTTGGTGGGCTGATGAACTGCGGTACTGTTGCTTTTCTGGCGGTGGCTATTACATCCACAATAGTTGAGTTGGCCATAGTCCTATTGTCTTCTCTTGGACAGACTGAAGCCTCACTTTTTTCTCCTTGGTTCACTTGGGTTTTCTGGCTCACTCGATTCCTCTTCTTAGGCTGATTGGTTGTGGAACTCTCCTCGAACTGTTCTCAGCCTGGCTGCCTTTCTGACCGCAAGACTGCCTGTTCTCGTGGCCTCTTTGACTGTTGTGGGGCTTCTAGGGATTCTATGGGAGCTCTTCGGGAAGTGATTCTTCTTCTAACTACTCTAGGGACCTTCCTACCTGTTGTAGACCTTGTGGATCTGACTGGTGGTTGAACTGGTCCTGTTAAGAGGAGGAAACAGAAGGCTTGATTATTTTCTTCTAGGCTGATCAACGAGACTTTCTCTAGACTTCAATGAAGTGAGCTTGTAAGGGACCTGGCTAAAATCCTGGAAATTTCTCTAGTTCTGTAGGTGAGCTGACAAACTTTTTTTGGTGTTTCACTGTTACTTTTAGATAATTTATATGGACTCATCAACTTATTTTTTCAAGAGTAATACCTAAAAAAATTGAAACAAAATTGTTCACTAATTTTCATACAGGATTTTGCTCTCGAACACTATGCTTCTTCATGTATTTTCTGTATAATCTTCTCACTTAGGGGGTTTCTTTTCTACTCATTTTTCTTGGTCGGTTGTTCGTTATTCCTCTATTTTCTTTGCTGGTCTGAGAAAGCCGACGCTTCCACCTTATGTCACAAAAAGTTTGTTTTTGTGCTAGTGGGTTGCGTAGCTTAGATACGATTAAACTTGCAGTTTATGAAACAATAGTTGAGCAGTATATTCGCTTGGCTTGTTCTTACACTTGGCTGTGAATGGTTTAGGTTAGCATCATCTTCGTTGGGTTTTTAGATAAACCATAACTTACTGGGGCTTATGAAAATAACTTACACTTATTAATTAATACTAAACTATTTATGGACCTTTGAGCAAGTAACGACTTGAGTATATTACTTTATATAATAGGGGTAAGGTGAAAAATATAGGGATAGGTAGTTATCCGGAAGACGTTTCCCATAGGTAATTTGCAAAATTTCTGGTATAATTTAAGGATGGGAAAGAGACTCAAGCAAGGAAATGGACATCGGGTCGCTATTTATAATAGGAAAAACGCTTACTGACTGCAGTTTCCTTCCCAGTGTCAATGTTAACTAGTTTATGTTATGTAAACAAATTAACTTAATGATCGGGATAAACTTTATGCAAAAAAGATATTAGACTGGGAGTATTTCACCGTATAATATATATAGAGTAAGTAAGAAGCTTTATTTATTGCCCGGAAAGTGCTATTATAATATTGCTGTCAACGGTCGGAGACATTTAACTCGAAAACGTTTTTTGTCGCCATTTCGAAACGGTAGCAGGTCGGGCGGTGAATTTTAGTGCATTCTTAGACACCCGACGATAAACGATGTTTCAAAATGATTGACATCAAGGGTTCCGAGCACCACGCTGTAATGAAAGAAGTTTATTTTCAAAAACTGCTGAACGGATTACATTACATCTACGAAAATATCTAAATCCTTATTATCTTTATATTATATGTCAAATTTAAGGAGGGTCATTTCGAACCCTTAAGAAGTCCGAATTGTATATCCTAGAGAGCTGAAAAAACAAACCTTTCGACGGGAAAATAAAAGGAGACCGAAAATTTTAACCAGCACATATTTCGAAAATCACGTAACATCGTTCAAAAAGTCGGAAAAAATGTGTCAAACATGGTAATTTATTTTGTTCTTCTCTAAGACAAAACGTCTCGTTGAAACGTGATTTTTTTTATATTAATCTACGCTAAAATGTCTTAAAAAGCCGAACCTCGTTTATCGAGTCTCTTGTCATATGGGGAGCGAAATATTGAACTAACTTTTAAAAATAAATTTCGAAATTTTCTGCGAATCATATTATTATTTTGCTTGATTTTTAAAAGATTTCGGTATAAAATTTCGATATAAATAATATTAAAGATTTATTTATTAGATACATACTTCTATAGAATGACTTTTTCACAATCCCTGGTTGCAAGTTTTTTTAACCTCACACTATTGGTTTTGCCTACTCGTTGGAGGGGGATTCCCTCCTCCTAATATATGTAATATTTGGAACCACTAGATGAATCGACATCCGGAGGTTCATCAATAAAGCCATTGTTATAGCCATAATAGAAATATGGCGGTGTCTGCAGAGGCAACAACTAGCGCAATCTGATACTATGCAGGCCTTATTTTTATTAAAAGAGTCATCTTTTACGATAAAACTTTAAAGTTTCATTTTACAGTATTCGGATATGCTCAAACATCGAAAGGTAAACAGAAAAAATATAAAAATATAATATCCTGGAGATCAACGACTTAAAAATGATAATAAAAAAAGTTTTATAATATGCCGGGCCAACTAAACAAGTACTTATTATTTGTTTATGGATAAAATTAATGATTTAACTTTCAAATATCAAGTTTAATTTTATACCAAAGGACATTAAGTACTTAAAAATAATGATACGTAAAAATGTAAAAAAAGAGTAATAATTTTTAGCACTAACTTGTATTCCTTCGATATTAAGAAATATTTCGTATACAGATTGTTAATGGCTTAAAATGGTTAGTGAAAAATGCGCTTATTTTTGTTTAGACTTTTTGCTTAGATAAATTAGGCAATTACAATTATAGTGACATTTTAATTCATATTTTTTATTGCCAGATTATCTGATCAGACAATTTTTTTCATAAATTTGACATCTCCGGCCTATTATAATCAAAGCACAGCAGTTAATAAGATTGTGCCACATAAAAAATTCGTGTATAAAATTTGAAATTAGAAAATTAACGTAAAAAATAAAATAGATGACAAACTTAACTTCAAGGACCTCTCTTGCGAAGTATTACATATCCGGTCTATTACAATCAAAGCAAAGCAAGGTTGTGAAAATAGTGTATAAAACTTTAAATTTGAAAATTAACCTAAAAAATAAAAACTTACTTTACAGACCCCAAGGACCTTTCTTTGCGATCTAACGTTCATACTTTTTACTGTTAATAGTCGACTTCAAGTCTACGAACAGAGTCTTAGTTTATTATCCCAACATCTAAATGCAAGTACTACTTCTACTGCTATAGTATTGTGGTAGTTTTCAAAATTTCCACTTACCTGGAATGTAATGTTGCTGTAGAAGTTAAAATTTTCATACGCCGTGGACTGAATGTCACATGTCCCAACAACGACCGCCAAGTTTTTTCTGGATCTGTTTGCAAGACTAAACTGCAGAGATACTCGCTGCTCCTTTGTATTTATAAATTTGTAATCCATATGTAAATCTGTTCCTATTGATGATTCTGTCTTAGAAATGTATCCAAATAATTTAGATGTTAATCTTTTTGTCTGAAACTTGAGGTCCACTGTATATTGCGATATATCTTTTTTGCTTATAAGATCTATTGAACCTGAAACAAATAATGCAATTATTGCAAGCCAATGCGTTGAAGTATCTTTATAGTTTTGTATACGGATGACAACAAAATCATTTTCCAAGGCATCATTCAGCTGCTTTTTAAATTAGAGTTTTCATATTTGGATCAAGATATAGGTCCTTAGGACTCATACATTCCGTGGAAAAATATTTGAATATCGCTTCCGGTGTAACCGGAAGTAGACCTAGGTCGAGGATTTTAAAGGGACGCTATATATATTTTTATGCCATCAATATGGCGGCACTGTGACGTCATCGATCGAGTTTTCGTCAAGCAACATAATGAAACGGCAAACAAAAGAGGCACTTTGATTATTATTTTTTGATAAAACATACAAAAATTTCGATTCATTTCCTATTACGATACGTTTAAGTGGTTCTTTCTAATGACATTCTTTCTCTTGAATTTTATCCAAAATTTTAAATAGAAAATGCTGGATGACCTGGTAGTATTTTGATAAAAATCCAGTATGGCGGAACAAAATGGCGGCTTAACGGTAAACTACTTAATGGACTAATTTTAAATTGTGTGGCATAAATAATTGTGGTATATGGATGAATTAGTAAAACTGTGGTACTAGTTCAAGGTGGGGGCTAAATAAAATATTTGTAATCGTGAAAAAGCCACCTTCTCAGATTTACATACCTTAATACCAGAAAATATGTTTTATCAATTCCGGTCTGCCTGTCGGTTTGTCTGTCTATCTGTCAATTAACGGCATCGCTTAAAAATTACTTATCCAATTGGCTTTAAATTTTGGTCAAACATTAAGGGCTCATATGGGAATGACCTGGTAATATTTTGGTATAAATCCAGTATGCCGGAATAAGATGGCGGCCTAGTGAAACGTTAAAAAGTTTTTACTGAAAAATTAATTATCCATTTTACCTTAAATTTTGCACAGAAATCAAGTGTCATATAGGAATGGACTGGTAACATTTTGGTATGAATATAAGATAGCAAAACAAAATGGCCGCCTAATAAAATTTTTAAAAAATCAGCCTGAAATCATTACTTATTAGATTAGTTTCAAATTCTCTGCAAGCATTAAATGTGATATAGACATAAACTGGTAAAGTCATGGCACGAATTCGAGATAGCGGAACAATGGCGCCATGGCCAGATAAAATTTTTAAAAAATCTTATTCAATTGATTTTAAATTTTGCAGAGAAATTGTGACATAGGCAGAAACTGGTAAAATATTGGTAGGAATCCTATATGATGAAACAAAATGGGGTCGAATAAAAATGTTTGAAAAGACAGTATATATATATATATATATATATATATATATATATATATATATATATATATATATATATATATATATATATATATATATATATATATATATATATATATATATATATATATATATATATATATATTACTAAATAACTATGTATTGAACTAAATTTGGTCACACTTCACTATTCCTAATAAAAAAGGATTCATAACGAGGGAACTTCCGAGTAAACGAAATTTCCCGATTTTTACTTCCCTCGTAAAAAGAAAGTATTCTAGTCCTGAAAAAATCACTCTCCGAGATTTTTCAGATCTTTACGTTTCAGGGTCCCTAGATGACAAAAAAGGTGTTTTCTCAATTCCGTCGGTCTGTCTGTCTGTTCGCGGCGTAGCTAAAAAACTACTTATCACTACTTATCCGATTGACTTGAAATTTTGGCCAAAAATTAAGGGTAATATGGGGATGGCTAGGTCACAATTTTGGTAAAAATCCAATATAGCGGAACAAGATGGCAGCTGAGTGAAATGGAAACAAAATATTATTAAAAAACTAATTATACAATTTATCTCAAATTTTGCAGAATCATCAAGTATTACGTTGGAATCAACTGATAACATTTTGGTACGAATACAAGATGGCAGAACAAAATATATATAAAATATTTAAAAATTCAACCTTAAAAACTGCTTAATGGTTTGATTTCAAATTGTGTGCCATAACTAATTGTGGTACAGGAATCAACTAGTAAGTTAGTAGAATAGTGGTACTAATTCAAGATGGCTGAACAAAATGGTGGCCAAATAAAATATTTCTAATAATACTCACTTTTACACATCTTTACGTTTTAGCGTCGCTCACTAGATGCCAAAAAATATGTTTTATCAACACCGTCCCTCCGTCTGTCGTTCTTTCTGTCTGTCTGTCAGTTCGCGGCATAGCTTAAAGACTACTTACCCGATTGACTCCACATTTTGGTCAAAAATGAAGGGTCATATTGGGATGACCTGGTAAAATTTTGGTAAAAATCTAATATGGCGAAACAAAATGGTGGCCTAGTGAAATGTTAAAAAAGTTATTATTATAAAACTATACATCTAATTTATCTTAAATTTTGCAAAAACATCAAGTATTTAAACTGGTAACATTTTGGTATGAATCCTAAATAACTACTTAATAAATTGATTTCAAATTGTGTGCCATAGCTAATTGTGGTATAGTGGTCAACTAATAAAACTATGGTACTAATTCAAGAACAAAACGACGGCCAAATAAAATGTTTGTAATCGTGAAAAAATCACCCTCTCAGGTTTTACATATCTTCACGTTTTAGCGTCCCTAGACGCCCTAAAAAGTTTCATCAGTTCCATCAGCCCGTTAAGAAAAAACATTATGAAAAAGCTACTTTTCGAATTTATTTCAAATTTTGCATAAATATTAAGTATTATGTTGAAATCAACTGGTAAAATTTTGGTACGAATCCAAAATGGCGGAACAAAACAAAAAACAAGAAACTACTTAATGATTTCAAATTGTATGCTATAACTAATTGTGGTATAGTGCCCAACTAGCAAAACTAGTTACTAGTTCAAGGTTGCGGAACAAAATTGCGACCAAACAAAAATTTTTTAATCGTGAAAAATTCACCCTCTAGATTTTACATATATTCACGTTTTAGCGTCCCTAGATGCCAAAAAACATGTTTTATCAATTCCGTCGGTCAGTCTGTCGGTCTGTCTGTCAGTTCGCGACATAACTTAAATACAACTTACCCGATTGACTTCAAATTTTGACCAAAAATTAAGGGTCATATAAGGATGACCGGGTAATATTTTGGTAAAAATCCAACATGGCTGAACAATGTTAAAAGAATTATGTTAGAGTGGTGTATTATTTAAGTTATTATTAAGTTAAGATCCGGTAAAAGAAAAAGTTTTTTTTTAAATTGTCGACGTTTCGGAACTTAATTTGTGCATCCTCAGGACACATATATAAATCCTGTATTCTGCAGAAAACTCCTAATATAAGTCTTTACCTACCGCAGATATTTCCTAGATATTAAGTTTCTAAATGGTTTTCGTTAACAAACTTGTTGTTGTTATGCGACAGTGGTGTATTATTTGAGGTTAGGGTCCAATAAAAACCAAAAGTCTATTTTGAAAAGAGAACATTATTGTTGCATCCTCAGGACACATATATAAGTTTCTACATCCTGCACGAACCCCATATTATCAGTCTTTACCTACTCCGTTTGTCCGCAGATATTTCCCAGATATTATGTTCCTATGGTTTTCGTTAACGATCCTCTTGTAGTTACGTTAGAGTGGTGTATTATTTGGGGTTATGGTCCAGTAAAGAAACAAAAGACTTTTTTAAATTATTGTCGACGTTTCGCAACTTTATCGTTGCATCCTCAGGATACATATATAGACTCTATATCCTGCACGAAACCCATATTATCAGTCTTTACCTACTACGTTGGTCCGCAGATATTTTCCAGATATTAAGTTTCTAATTAGTTTTCGTAAACGATCTTCTTGATTTTATGTTAGAGTGGTGTATTATTTTGAGTTAGGATCCAGTAAAAAAAACAAAAGTCTTTTTTAAATTGTCGACGTTTCGCAACTTTATTGTTCCATTCTCAGAACACATATATAGATTCTATATCCTACATGAAATCCATATTATCAGTCTTTACCTACTTCGTTGGTTCGCAGATATTTCCCCAATATTAAGTTTCTAAATGGTTTTCGCTAACGATCTTCTTGTTGTTAGGGTAGTGTATTATTTCGGGTGAGGAAATATCTGCTGACCAACGGAGTAGGTAAAGACTGATAATATGGGTTTCATGTAGGATATAAAATCTGTGTCCTGAGGCTGCAACAATAAATTTGCGAAACGACCACACTTTAAAAAAAAATTTGTTTTTTTACTGAATCCTAACCCCAAATAATACACCACTTTAACATAACAACGAGAGGATCGTTAACGAAAACTAATTACAAACTTAATATCTGGTAAGTATCTGCGGACCAGCGGAGTAGGTAAATACTGATAATATGGGTTTCAATTTAAGATTGCGAAACAAAATAGCGGGAAAATATTTTTTTAAAAAATCAATATACAAAAATCTTGTTCAATTACAGAAAAATTAGATGTGAAAATGGAATAAACTGGTATGAATTCAATATGACGTACCAAATAGCGGTATGTGTCAATGTAAAAACTATTTATTAAATTTATTTTATTATACCTAAAAGTCAAGTGTTGCATAGGTAGAAAGAAAATGGTAAAATACTGATAGGAATTCAATTGTTTCAGTTACTGATATGTTGGAACAAATAAAAATGAAGCGACAGTATATGTAACACATATATACTGTGACTATATACTGGGTCACTTTGATTTTTTTAAAATGTTCACATACAAAGTCGTAAACCTTACTGGACTGTTTTCAGTGGGCCAGCAGTATATCGACTGAAGTTTCTTAGAGTCCTAAAATTTAAGACTACCACTTACCTATGTTGATCTTTACCTACCCAATTTACATTACAATTCCCAAACATTTGTATAGAGAAACCTGGAATGTTAAAAAATGGCCAACCAAATTTTGTGTTACAACCCCAACCAATTGATTTTGTCCGAATATGCAATTACGAAGCTTTCCTTACACGGCGTTTTAATTAAAAAGTTCATATATTAAAATGTCTGTAAACTGTTTAAAGAAATGCGGAATATCAGGTTTTTATTCAATTAAATTATATTTAATATTTATTTGGAGCATCATAAATAGCACTAATTTTCTTGTTATCCAACTTTAATTTACGGAATCTAGTGAATATTTCTATCTAGACAGGTTCAGTTGCTTTGATCTAGTTTATTAGTTTCACTCCCAGACACTTCTTGTCCAGCAAAAGTAATACAGTTTGAAATGTAAACGTAGTCAGAGTGTTACTGAAATGTATACCTACTTCGCTTCATATAAAGGCTTTGTAGTCTATTGGCCAGCCAAGATTTTGTTATAATTTGAGGGTACTCGTTTTCCTTTGTATCCATATACCATCTCATACCGGTGGTTAGTAAAAATGACGTCAACCCTTAATATTCTTATTTTAATTAAAACATAAATGTTATTTTCCATCCATATATAGAAGCAGATATGGTTGCCATCTCAAACTCAAATACGACTTTTTTGGATTTTATGCAGGGTGGAAGTTCACAAAGTGAAGCAAATAAATGTTTGTATATTTGTGCTTATTTGTTAGGTAGTAAAGTATATGGGAACAAGTTATCGCTAACGAAACCATGAACTGTATACAATTGGAAAACAAATCGATAGGAACAATTTTAAATGTTCCACTGTTGAACCAATTCCTTGAGTAATATAATAATGTCAAATTTTGATTGCTAGCAAATAATCAAATTCTATTGGTGCTTGCTCCTGAATCATATATTAAAAACTTCTCCAAGGAAAATTTATATTTCCAAATCTTTAGTATTCTAGTCCACTTTTCCGCCTTAAAACTATTCGCTTCAAAGCTGATGGCAGCACACGTACAGGCGGCCATTTGGTTTTGCAGTATTGGATTTTTACCAAAACGCTACCAGGTCATCATCATACGACCCTTAATTTTTGCCAAAATTTAAAGGCAATCGGGTAAGTAGTTTTTTAGCTACGTCGCAAACAGATATACCGACAGATCGACAGACAGACCGAGAGAATTGAGAAAACATGTTTTTCGGCATCTAGGTACCCTGAAACGTAAATATCTGAAAAAATCTCTTTAGACTCAGACTTTAGGTCAGTTTAAAATAAAAATAGATCTCTGAATTATGCCTAGAGCTTAATATAAGATAGTAGATGAGCAAAAAATATACTTAAGATCTAGTGCAATTGTATTGACAAACGGGATTCCCATAATGAATGTATACTTTTAAATTTCATAGCAACTCAGCAAGTCGTAGTGAATGAAGTGTTTCAAAGGATTCACCTTTAAGGCACTCTGAAATCAGTGCATTTACTTTTAGCTCAAAACGGATTACTTACACATGCTTGGGAGGGCTTATGGTGTCACGCAAAATAAATATTATTCCAGGAATATCAGCAACGATTCTGGAATCGGGTTTGATTTACACAAAACTTTCGTTAAACTTACTTGCGGAAAGATGAAATAGTATTCGAGTTGACAAAATTATATCAAGAAAACTAAGCCCTAAATCCTAAATTTAATTTTACACACTTTGTAATTTTAAATACTTAGGAATTTAGATTAGAATAAAATAAGATGCAGTTTTAATGTTTGTTGCTCTGGTTTTAACCCAGTAGTGCAGTGCCGACAGAAGTTTGGACACGACTTATCCAATTTAGCTAAAATTTTGCACAAAAATCAAGTATTATGTAGCAAACAACAGATAAAATGTTGGCAAATATCCAAGATGGCGGAACAAAATGGTGGCTTAATAAAATATTTAAAAATTCAGCTCGAAAAAACTACTTAATGGAATGATTTCAAATTGTATGTCATAACTAATTGTTGTATAGAGACGAACTAGTGAAACTATGGTAGTAATTCAAAATGGTGGAACAAAATGGCGGACCAGTAAAATATTTATAATCGTGAACAAAATCAGCCTCTCAGGTTTAACATATTTTCAGGTTTTAGCGTCCCCTAGATGCCAAAAAATATGTTTTATCAATTCCGTCAGTCGGGCTGTCAGTTTGTCTATCTGTCTATCAGTTCGCGACATAGCTTAAAAACTACTCATCAGATTTACTTCAAACTTTAGTCAAAAACTAAGGGTCATATGGGGATGACCTGGTAATCTGACGGAACAAGATGGCGGCCTAGTGAAACGTTAGAAAAATTGTTACTAAAAAAAAATCTCAAATTTTGCACAAAAATCAAGTGTTACATAGGAATGAATTGGCAACATTTTGATATAAATATAAGATAGCAAAACAAAATTGCGGCCTAATAAAATATTTAAAAAATCGGTCTGAAAAAACTAGGTATTACGTATGTATAATAGCAGAAATATATAATTTCTGCAGGTGCAAATATTACGTAGATTAATTTGAAATTTTTGTAAGCATTAAGTGTGATATAGAGATAAACTGGTAAAGTTGTGGTACCAATTCAAGATGGCTAAAAAAATAGCGGCCAAGTAATTTTTGCATCCCTCGTAAAAGAGAAGTATTGTAATCGTGAAAAATCACCTCCAAAATTTCTTCAGATCTTTATGTTTCAGGGTCCCTAGATGCAGGAAAACATGTTTTCTCAATTCGATCTCTCTGTCGGTCCGTTTGGTAGAGGCATAGCTAAAAATACTACTCACCCGGTTGACTTCAAATTTTGATAAAAAATTAAGGGTTACATACAGATCAGACCCTCTCCTAGCTAGGAGAGATGCCATTATTCCGGTCTCAACAACCTCTAAGAGGTTTCGTGTAATTGTTCCCAATAGGGAACAATGGAGGGATCTCCTCGTCCAGCCTCAAACCGGAGGGCCTTGTCTGATTTATAGACGGCTTTCTAATGAAAAAGGGATCTAGGGCAAGAATCTATGGTGAGCGACCTACGGCAAAAATTAGTTTTGCTTTTGAACGGTTTGCGACTGTATACCAGGCTGAGATTAAAGCAATCTTCAACTACGTAAAAAAAAACCCTTCTAGAAGATACCAAGACATGCATATCTATATCTGCTGTAAAAGTCAAGTCTATCCTCGAGCAGGGTCAATTAGTTGCTTATACTTAAATGCAGGATAGCCCGAGAGAGGCTGTGTAAATAGAGTTAGCCTCATTTACGTGCCTGACCATCAGGGCATTGGGGGTAACGAAGGGACGGATCAGCTGGCTCGGGAAGATAGCAACAATGCTTTCATTGGGCCGAAATCTGCTCTTGGAATTGCTCCTTCAGCTGTCAAGACCAGGATTAAGAATCGCACTGTCGAATAATTCTGTGCTGAATGGCACTAGCTAGCAGGACTCAGACAGTCTAAGATCTTCATGTCAGTAAGAGACTACTAGACTTCTAAATCTAAACAGACGACAACTTAAAACCATTACTGGGTCCTAACTGGACACTAGCTGGTGAAATATTACCTGCATAAGATTGGATTCGGCTACGATCCATACTGCAGGTTTTATGCTGAGGTCGATGCAACTACCGAGCATCTGGTCTGTGGATGTAACGCTTTAGTCAAAGTCAGACTGTTTTGCTTGGGTGACACCTATGTGGAACATGAGCTTGTAGGAGGTGCTCGACCTGAAATGGTCCTTTTCTTTCTAAAAAGGAGAGGGCTCCCGGCCTAAGACGTTTTCTTCGAGGGATAGCACATTGGGCCTCAGTGAGCCTAAATGCTACCCTTATTGGGCATCCCATCTATGTTTAATGTCTAAAAGGTTACATGGGTACAAATCCATTAGGGCAAAAGAAAATGGCGGCCTAGTGAAATAATAAAAAAAATTATTATTAAAAAACTACTTATCTAGTTTATCTCAAAATGGCGCCTTACTACGATATTTAAAACTTAAGCCTGAAAAACTATTTAATGGACTTATTTCATTTGTGTGCCATAACTAATTGTGGTATAGAGAAGATGGAACAAAATGGCGGCCAAATAAAATATTAATAGTCGTGAAAAAATCACCCTCCCAGGTTTTACCCACTTTCTGTCGGTCCGTTCATATAGGCATATCTTAAAAACTACATCAAGGTGACTGCAAATTTTAACCAAAAATTAAATCCAGGATATTTCGATAATATTGCTGTTGAACTCTCGATATACTGTTGTCATTTGAAAAAAAAAAGATGAAGTATTCAAAGCTTTTCTTCCTACGAATAACTCCTTTTCCTCACGGAATGTCAATATGATGTAAAACCACACCTGTCACATTGGAATATAGCAAAACCCCCGTCAACTCCGTCACCACCATGCAGCGCTATCAATATTTTAAACCGAAATATTTTAAAAACAGCTCAAGCAAATGTTGACTTGTTATATATTATTGAACCTAGGAGAAAAAGATGTTCTGTTCTAGCTGAAAATATACATGGTGTTCCATTAAGAAAGCGATTGTTTTTCAGCTTTGCGATGCACATTATTTTTTTAGACAAGCGTAAAAGATAACACGATAAAACTTATGAAACTTTTGTTTTTACAGTTTTTCCATCTCTTGCAATAAAGTATGTATGTGGGTGGACAAATATAAAAATACACCTTTACATAGAAACATTCATTCACTTACCTATTTAAATAAGAGCACTGTTACGATACTCCAGTATAATTTTTTTAAAATTTTGTTTATATTTGTTATTAATTTGTTTTGTTTTATTGTTTATATTATTTTTTAATTTATATACATATCTATAAAAAAAATCAATTACGAGATTTATGATTTTCATCAATAAAAAGGAGGACTTTATTCGAGGTAATGAAATTTTAATGGCTGTCTAACATTTAGTTAGGTTTGTCTTAATATAAAAAAATTACAAAATTTTATCAAGTATCCTATTTCACATTTGCTTTTCTATCAAATTTTCAACTTAATTGGATAAGTAGTTTTCTGATGACACTATTTTAAAGGTTTAATTAAGCCGCCATTTTGTTTCACCATAATGGCTCGACATCAAAATTTACCAGTTCATTCATACCTATGGTACACTTGATTTTTTTCCAAAATTTTACTAGTTCATCCTGTTTCACATTTGATTGTTGTGCAAGAATCTTAACTAAATAAGTAGTTCGTAATAGTGATATTTTAATCATTAAACTATCTTTCGTTCCATCATAATGACCCCCTTACCAAAATTTGACCAGTTTCTCTTTATATCACACATGGTTTGTTTTGTAAAATTTCAAATTAATCGAATACCTAAGTAGTTTTTTCAGACAAATTTAACAAACATTTAGTTAAACCGCCATTTTGTTCCGTCATCTTGGATTCGTACCAAAACCAACTTATATTTATATAACACTTGCTTTTTGTGCAAAATTTGAAAACAATCGATGAAGTAGTTTTTTACACTGATTTTTTAGGCCGCCATTTTGTTCCACCATCTTGGATTTGTATCCAAATTAAGTGAATGAATGAAGTAGTTTTCTTAAATTTATGGTTCATATATAGAAATCAAAAAAGAAAAACATCATTTTAAAATATTTTCTTCAGAGATGCCTCTCTTATTATTCATAAGCGAAAGTCAGTGCTTATTTCAAGATTATTAATGAATAAACTTCAGATTATTTAAACTATTAGTTTTAAAAACTGTGGGTTTTATTATGTTATTTTCGTCTTTTCGTTCTTTATCGATAACAATCACCCTATCTAAAGCAAATGAAAACCAATATTTTACACATTTCAATAGTCCGTACAAAATACCACTTTTATTAAAATAATTTGGCGAATTTGCGTCAATGCGGCAATTAGTAATTGTATGCGACATTTCAAAAATTTAGTAGTCTACACCATTAAAAAATAAGAGCTCTTTGTATACGAGCTTTTATTTATATCATTCTTACATTTTCAAATAAGAAGATAAGATATAATTATCGAGTTAGCCCATAAAATGTCATTCGTAAGTACACTGCAGTTAATGCAGCAAACTTTAATCTATAGTTTTATAAAGTTTTGCTTTTTATATTCAAAGCGAGCAGAAGAAACTTTTAGTTGTTTTGTAACATCGGTATTATATTTACCACAGGACTCGAAATGAAATTGACATTTAAAAGCATCCTTTCGTCACAGTATATATTTATGTTTTAATAAACATAATTTCTTTGATAAGAGAATTGATACTACCACATAACATTTAATTATTTACTTATTTATGCACTTAAAATAATGGTTTACCAATGCTATAAATAAATAAAAGAAAACATTAATTATCATAATATGTATTACACGTTTACATACAATACAATTTAATACAAAAACTTTCAGTTGCATCGAATTTCGCCCAGTCCAGTTTATGTATTTCTTTTTTACCTCGTCCGATTGATATATGTCACGCCGTTACGCGAGGCGGTTACCGCCGTGCTTGCTGCGAACGGGACCGCTAGTTTTGGGTATACGCAGAATATTAATACATGCGCATCTGATGCTTAATTTGAGGCCTTATTCTCGGCTGTGGCTAAGTATAAGAAAATAATGAAACCTCCGATTTCAAATTAAAACAAAAAGTATACAAAAACGTATCAGATAGAAATAAAAATAAGCTCAAATGTAGTGGATCTTATGTAATTATTGATATGCTAGAACACAATAGAGTTAAAATAAAAAATGCTAAATACCCCAACATGTCGAAGCTTTACATATAAGTGAATTAAAACATCACTTGTTACACATGGTCTGCTTTCCGAGGAGACACCTCTAGGTACCACAACTTAAATGCTAGCCCAGGAATCCTTCCTTATCGAATAGGAAATGCACAAAAGTCACTAACCATTGGACTTTTTGACATAACAAACTTAACAGTTTAATGTTATTGAACGAATTAAATAACCGAAACTAAACTCCCTGGCGGAATAAACCGCCACCCCAAATTTTTGGCTTAGTTGGATCTTTTATACCTTTTTATTTTTAATTCAATTTTTACCAGTTTGTGGACAAATATATTGACATTATACTGTTTTCCTTTAACAATAATAATTCTGTATTTAAATAACGTTATACCGAGGTGAAGCAATATATTGTTTTTTTTTTTCGTAAATTCAGAACACCCTGTGGAAAAAAGTGACTTCTTAATTTGGTTGAAAAATGTTTTGGTACAAACTGTCGTGTATTCCTATCATTTCGTTTTTTAATTTATCTTATTATTCCATTTTTTGTTCGAACATAAAAGGCCGTTAATCTTGCAAATTGATATTTCCACAACTCGCCACAAAATGATCGAAGTTGGCATAATATGAAATTGATTTGACAGTGACAGTAGTAAAATGATTTATGTCAAGTTCTCAACATGGTGTTATCTACTGCGGAAGTAGGTCGGTATGGTAGCCTTAATCCAGGGTGGTCGAAGTAAAAATTATATTACTCGCACTCTGAGAATTTCTTGGTCCACAGTCAGAGATGCTTGGAACAGGTATTTAGAGATGGGAACTTTTACTAACTCACAAGGATCTGGTAGGAAGAGATCCACCAACGCAGTTGATGACCATTTCGTAATCCTTGGATCGTTAAGAGATAGAAGATCTACCGCCGTTTGTCTCAAGCATGACTTACAAATGGCACGTGCAGTTAATGTAAGTGAAAGAACTAAATAAGCTGGACACGTAGGCCAGCCATAGCATCAAAACTACTTTCTTGGCATCGACAGGAGCGACTTCGATTTGCAAGATTGCATATGAACTGGACTATTCAACAGTGGGGTAATGTGCTATTTACTGATGGATGAGTCAAGGGCGTGCTTGCGGCCCCTGGACGGTCGAGAGCAAGTTTACAGGCGACGAAATGAAAGATTTGCCGATTTTCCGTTATGAATTGGGCCGGCATTTCTAGCGAAGCAAGTACTGACCTTGTATTTATTGAAAACGGTGCTCTAAATGCCCATCGTTACATTGAAGACATTATCCAAGAAGCAGTTATTCCATTTGCTCCCTTTATTGGGGTCAATTAATATGAATGCAGGACAATGCCAGGCCACATACTGTTAGCAAATATTTAGTTGGAAGTTGGAATTAGAACATTAGAATGGCCTGCATGTAGCCCGGATCTAAACCCCGTTGAACATTTTTGGGATCAACTTAAAACAGCCGTTCATCGTCGACCTGCTCAACCAAGATGTTTAGAAGAGCTTAAGTTGGCACTGGGGGAGGAATATCAGGCTATTCCTCAAGAAAGACTAAATATTCTCATTCTCTCGATGCCGAGAAGACTACACGACGTAATTGCAACTAGAGGTGGGCACACACGCTACTGAAACTTGCTAAAAACATCTGTTAGTTTATTTCATCAATTTTTGTTAATGCTTAAATAAAAAGAGTATGAAAACCAGAGTTTTATTTAAGAGTGTGTAACTCATACTAAAAATGGAATAATAAGAAAATCCAAAAAAACAAAAAGTTAGGAAAACATAACAGTTTGTAACAAAACATTCAAATTAAAAAATGATGAATTTACGAAAAAAAAACAATATTTTACTTCACCCCCCAAACATTTGGGCCCCACCTCACTGGGGAGTGAAAATATAAATAATCTCACTTACTTTAAAGTAGAATTTTAGCGAAAACTAACGTCAAAGGTAACAAAAAGTGTGCAAAAAGGTATCAGCTATGAAAAAAGAAACTCAAACGTAGTGGACCTTATGTAATTAATGATATGCTAGAACACCACAGAGTTAAAATAAAAAGTGCAAAATGCCCCAACATGTCGAAACTATACATCTAAAAGAACTAAAAAAGCCACTTGTTAAAGATGATACACCTCTAGGTACCACAACCTAAATGATAGCCCAGGGATCGTTCCTTATCGAATAGGAAATGCACAAAAAGTCACTAACCATTGGACTTTCATACATATTTGAATTGACATGACAACGAATTTAATAACATAAAATATATAACTTACGTTCCGGAAAATATAAATAATCTCAAGCACTTTAAAGTAGAATTTTATAGTTCTTATAGTACAGCAAATAATTTAAAACAAAAAATCAATAATAAAATAAGTCAAATATTTCCAACGAAATTACGTAAAAAACGAGCCTTAGGAAACGTATTAGGCAGCGTAATTAAAAATATGACTGGCAACAGGGATCAAGATGACACTGAACGTATTGGCCAATTGATAAAAAAATCAACATGGCTTAAAATTTGCCATGACCAAACAAGCAACTTTGTTGACTAAATCAATACGAAATTTTGAAAATATTAAATATGTTTCACATCAAATCAGTTTAGAATCACGCGTAATGCAAATAATAACAACAAAAAAGTAAAACTTAACTTGATAAAGCTCATCTTATTCAATTATCTGTGGCGTAAATACAAATGTTGCACCCCACCCAACCGGTAGTTTTCGAACACATGTACATAATCCAATTACACATATATCTAACACGAAAAACAGAGACGTATTCAGAACTTAAGAGTCCTAGGGCTTTCCGTATTTCGAGGATCCTAAGATGCGGAAGATTTTACGAAGTCGGTCTTTTCTTTACAAATAACTAAAGACAAATAGGGTCATTTGGTGATAAGCCGCCAATCCCCCTCCTAATAAAAACATAGTTTCCCTTGTCATCAGTATCACATTATTACCATTTCAAACACATTTACACAAGTAACTACCCTTTATCAAAATGTTTACGATATTTTAGAAAAAATCGGTAAATCTCCTTTACCCGAAACTGCCCTTGTTATGAATCTTTCCTTTTATTAGGAATAGGCAAGTGTAACCCAATTTAGTTCAGTACATGGTCATTTAGTAACACATATATACAATATTTCCAAATATTTTTATTGGGTGCCATTTTGTTCCATCGTATTGGATTCCTACCAATATTTTACCAGTTTATTCCTATGCCATAGTTGATTTTTGGGCATAACTTAAAAAAAATCAACAAGTATTTTTTACATTAACACACACTGCCATTTTGTTAAGTCATGTTGAATTCGTACCAGTTTATCCCTATATCACATTCAACTGAATAAGATTTTTTGCATTGACTTAAAAAAATTATTTTACTACTAAATAAAAAGTAAATTATTTTACTACTAAAAAAACAAAAAAAACTAGATACTTGAATTATTATATCACAGTTTTACTAGGTCATCTCTATATCATAATTAGTCATAGCATACAATTTGAAATCAATCCTTTAAGTAGTTTTTTCAGGCTGAATTTTTAAATATTTTATGAAGCCGTAATTTTATTCCGCCATCTTGGATTCGTACCAAAATTTACCAGTTGATTCCTACATAATACTTGATTTTTTGCGCAAAATTTTAGATATATTGGATAAGTAGTTTTTAGTAATAATTTGTTTTACATTTCACTAGGCCGCCATTTTATTTTGTCATACTGGATTTTAACCAAAATATTACCATGTCATCCCCATATGACCCTTAAGTTTTGGCGAAAATTTGGACTCCATGGTGTAAGTAGTTTTTTAGCTATGCCCCGAACAGGCAGACCGACAGACAGAGAGACCGGTGGAATTCAAAAAACATGTTTTTTCATCATCTAGGGACCCTGAAACGTGAAGATCTGAATACATCTCGTGGGGTAATATTTTTCACGATTAAAATCTTTCCCTTCTACGAGGGAAGTAAAAATAGACTTAGCTATTACATTTGCAAAACTAAATGCCTTTCATAATGACATAATAAATACTAAAGAGTTTATAAACGAATTACAAAGAATACATTCTAAGCCAAGTTTCGAAAAGTTGCCATTTGAACCATCTATGGATAATATCCCAAATATAGAAAATCAGAAGCTACATTAAAGATAAGAAAATTATATTTATTGTATAATAAAACAACTATGATTTATATCGACGGTTTTCTTTACCTACTAGAAATGAAAAATATTATAAAATAATTGTACCAAATTTAGAGTATTTACTCATAAACAAAATTAATTCAATTCTCCAATCAACCCTGTAAATATATTTCTAATAATGAATATCTAAGTATACGTATCAATTAAGAAAACTTCCTTAAAACAATACTTCCCTTTTACGAGGGAAGTAAATATGCCTGGCAGGATACAACACTATTAAGGTATCAACAGAACAGCTCTAATTGCAATCCAATACCTATAGATATTGAATATATGCATCTCTAGCATATTGACAAACATAAGTGGATAGTCGTTACCGATAACAACATTATAGGTACAGAAACATGCAAAGGCTCGCAAAGCAATGTATTAAAATTAAGCTTTGTTTGGAGTTTAATACTAGGCGATATCACTATACAAGCTTGTAAAAATACTAAACGTTTATTTCAAAATATTCCACTGCCGAAAGTAAACTTTAAATATAAAAGTAAAATTCCTTATAAGAAAGTAAAACTATTCATGCTAAATAATATTTTAATAAAAGAGCCTCTTTATAAGACGAACTTAATTTGCGAAGAAAAATTTGGGCCGTTTTGAAATATAAGAAAAACAAGAATAATAATATTAATAATGAAAATGCCATAAAAATTTATGTCATAGAAACTTCTAAAAGTTTATATGCCCTACTAAGTGGGAAGAAGGTACGTTTTAAGTAAATAATACTCATTCTGTATGTTCCTCCAGTTCGTCATATACGATAAGGAAATATAAATATAAGATAAGATAATGCTTTTTGAATAACTCTATTATGGGCCTGTTTGACCTTTACGCCAGTGTAGGGTCACTAAACCTAGGGCACATTAGTGAAGAAATTAAGCAACCTAAAAAAATAGGAAACTAAGGATGGCAGAAATATAAAAGAGCAAAGTCCGATTAAGACAGTAACGAATACAAAACTATTAGAAATCGTGTAATTTGGCTACCAGAAGATGTAAAATGACGTTTCTAACAAATATCTCAGTTGATAATAACCCCGCGAGAACTCGGAAAACCCTAACCGAACTTAATATTCGCCGTAACAAAACGTACACATTACCCAACAATATTTCAAGACCAAAAGAAATTAATAAATATTTTGCATCTTTCTTGCAAAACGTATTAAACGATTGCAGTGATAAAATTATTTTTTACATTTCAACAAACCAGCACAGACGGTATAAATACAAAAATGTTAAAGTTATGCAGTCCCTTTATTGATCACGTTATTCTCCACATTATTAATAGCACTATTGAGAATAGTTATGTACCTATCACCTGGAAAGCAGCTATAGGTATACCTTTCCCCAAAATTAATAACCCAAAAAATTACTCTGACCTTAGGGTTATAAGCATCTTGCCAACAATCTAGAAAATTTTGGAAAAAATTCTTTATACGCAAATTTTTAATTACTTTCTAGAGAAAAAACTAATTCCTGATTTCCAGGAAAAATTTTAGCACTGCCACTGCTCTGACCATGGTACTTGATGATGTAATTAAAGCCGATGATGACGGCATGGTAAGAGTGCTTGCCCTGCTGGACTATTCAAAGGCATTCGACACGGTAGATCACAGGCTTTTATGTACAAAATTAAAACATAGATATGATACTGACTGAGTGAAATTAATAAACTCATTTTTAAGTAACCGTTGTCAAAAAATTGTGTACAATAATACTGAATCCAATAGTTTAAACATACATACTGATGTAACTCAGGGCTCTGTTTTAACCCCATTACTATTTATTATTTACACTATAGAAATTATATCTTCCCCGGCTTACTGTAAAATACAACCATATGCTGACGACACCCAGGTTTACTACTCGTTTTGCCACCTAAATATAAACGAAGCTTCAATAAATATTAACAGAGATCTGGAGCGCATTAATATAGTATCTAAAGAACACAACCTAAAAGTGAATTCTGACAAAACTAAACTGATTTTTATTGGCAGTGAAACCAAAATTGATACTGTAAAAAATGAACTCACTCTACATATCAACAATATTCAATTAAAGTTTACCCCACATGAAAAAAATTGGGATTAATTGTAAATGAGGATTTACGTTTCACTCAACATATAAAAAATTTGATAAAAAAACATTTAACTCTTTAAAATTAATATACGCTAACAGACATATACTAAGTTTCGGTCTTAAAAAAATGCTTTGCGAAAGCTTAGTTTTATCACATTTTACGTACTGCGATTTTTTATATAGCCCTTGTCTATACGAAAACCTCAATGTTTAAGAGAAGCCTTTCGTTTAACGCCATTAATTTCTATAATTCTTTGCCAGAAGAGTTTAAACTGTTCAACATAAATAAATTTAAATATAAACTGCGCATTAATCTGTTAGGTCAGCAAGATGGTGGGTTGTAGACTCTGCTGTAGCCGTGTTTCTACTGTGCTGTGCTGCGGGGTGCCTGAATCCTTGTCATTCTTACTATTTCTAACCTTTAATATTTTCAACACTTCTTTAACATACTGTCTAAAACGATCAATATATTTACTAAAAATAATATAACAATTATTTCTAAAAATTTATACAATTGTGGTTTACTTAAGGTCTGGACACTTCGTTACTTAGTTGAGTGAGAGTAGCCTTGAGGCTAGACTTCGCTAGGGACGATTTAGTCTCTCTCCTTTTAGAACTTCATCTTATTAATAATCATTTTTATTTGCCTTTGTAAAAATATTGTAACGCTGCTTAATAAAAGACGTTTATTATTATTAATATAAGTGAAATACTGTTAGCGGACATATCTGTAATAAGCCTGCCTGTAAACGTTTAAACGTTTTATTGTTTCCCCTCAAAATTTGTTATAATCGGTGTGTTTTTTTGTATTTCCTTCGATTCAACTTATAACGCGCTTTTGTTAGACTGTTCCTGGAGATTCTCTAGGCTTTAGATCGTGTCAAATTAGAATTGCTTTCCGACGTTTCGCCTGCGATTGCACCAGGCATCTTCAGGGATCTTCACTGCACAATCTCAAAACAGTGAATGAGGTATATACACTTGACCGCGGGAACAAGGAATTTTATAAACTTCTGATTGCAAAGGAATTACATCTTTTGGTGTCCTTAAACATTCCACAATATTTTTGGGGGTACAAAAGATTGTGCGAATGTTGGAATAATTTCGGAAGAAACAGAAAAACTGACTGAAGCTTCAAAATTAAACGGATATTGCACTGAAGACATTAGGCATTCGGTTAATCCCAGACCTAAACCAGTTTTGGATACTCAACCAATAAGTAGTGCAGTTTCACCTTTTGTTTAGGGTACTATAGATAAAATGTCAAGAATTCTGCGGAGATCCAACATTCCCAAAATCTTTAGTACATTTGCTCAGAAATTCATCCAGTGGAGGTATATCAAAATTAACTTTATATTAATCTCTGCTAAATTGCGAACAATTTTTATTTTAGGTTTTATCTCTAGGTGTTTAAATAAAGGGTGGGGGAAAGGATAAATTTTTGTTTTTTAAAACAGACATACCTTAAGTTATAACTAACGGATCTTGACGATTTTGGTCTTGTTGAAAAATGCATTTATTAGGTTTAATTTTCGTTCCGATCGCCAGATAGCGCTTTCTGGCAATTTCTTAAATTTAACGTGTTTTCTTAAAAATTTCAAATGAATTGATATATTTATTATAGGCCAGTGTTACTGAGCACAAAAAAAACAAGAAGATAGCGTAAACTGCAACTTGATACCTTTTTTATTTACGGAGATATAAGCAAAAGAAAATATTACTTGACACTCTTATAAGAAACTCAAGCATTTCTAAACGAATTTTTAAGTGGTATCTAATTATCAATTTTTAACACTAATTTTATTCTTAATCTACAAATATTTTAAGTATTCTTCTACATCTTTAATTCATTTTTAACTAATTTGCTTTAGTTAACACACCCCTTTCGTAAAGAATATATCTCAAATGCGTTACTATTCAATTATGATACGTGCTAAAAGAGTAATAGGCTCTGGCAAAAATTAAGTGCGAGCGTCAAAATAAAACACTATTACAAAATGTGTTGTGAAATTATTATTAAGTTTAGTGTTTGTAGTAAGTGTGTATTACGAAAGCAAAATGCCTTTTTCTAATGAAGAAAGGTATGATATGCTTGCAGTTTACTTTGAATGCTTTCAAAATGCTATCATTGCAGCAAAATATATGCTACTAGATACCCCGGTAGACGTAGACATCAGCAAAGGGTTTTTACACGATTTGTAAGACGTCTTCGGGCTACTGGTAGTTCTCGTCGCTCCTCCATCGAAGGCAAAGAAGAGGCCATACAGAAGCAAACATTATAAATGTGTTGACGTATACTGTAATTAACCCACATGTCAGTATTAGAGCTACATCTAGAGATTTAGGCATAGCTCATGGAACTGTGCAAAATATATTAAAAGAGTACAAGTGGGTGTAAATGAAAAAAATCAAGAATTTGAGCAATGTTATTTTTTTAACAATGTAGGTTTCCGAAAAATATAAGTTGAGATTATTTCATGTTTAGCCTGAACTAACAAAGACATATTTTTAGAAAAAAAATATGATGTTTGTAATGAATTTGTGTATAAACAAAATTTCCAAAAACGATAACTTGAGAACGGTCAATTCGATATTAAATTTGCATAAAAAATAGTGATGCGTCTCGTGGCGTAATATCTTTGATATTTTTTAGATGTAAAATATAAATTAATCATATTTTTAGTAGCTTCTCACAAACCTATAATGGCCAAATTGAAAACAGAAGTAATCGGGGTAAATCTAGCCCTAGAAATAGTTTAGTTTAATTAGTAATTAATTGTAGTTTATTCCCCTGACCCCCTCGTAACCCAGATTTAACTTTTGTGGGGACGACTAAAGGAGATGGTGTTTAATATCAGACCAACAATGAGGGAGAACCTTATTCTTGCGATAGACATAGAAGCAGCAGTCCAATCTACCGCAGAGAGGCTCCGTTTATGCATTCAAAATGACGGCAGGCACTTTGAGCAGTTCACTCGACATTAATTATTAGTTAGCATAATACTTTTGATTAGTTTTCGCGATTTGTTTTATAACCTTTTCCGTTTCGTAATATTTCTCAGAAAAATTCATTGTTTTATTTTCATTTGTTAGTTTTTTAAAAATAGATATTCTGGTTCCTCCGTTAGTTATCTAATGGCAAAATGAAAAATAATGTGCCACATCTTTTGTTAATCTACACTTATTTAATGCGTCTTTTAACAACCTGCTCCGAAATTAAACTAAAAAATTACAATTTTTTCGTATCTTCGTTAAAAAAAAGATATCAACTTGTTTTTTGCGCCATTTTCTTGATAATATAATTCATTTGTCATGTGAAAGCCTAATAAATGCCCTTTTCAATAAGGCCAAAATCATCAAGATCCGTTAATTATCACTTAAGTTATGTCCGTTTTAAAAAACAAACATTTGCCCTTTCCCCCACTCTTTATTTGAACAGCTATTACAAACGAAAGTTCAGAGAATCAATTGAAATTATAAAACACCCTGGAAATTTCAATAGCATCGCGGGCTACGTACTACATCATACGTGGAAAGCATTCATCACAGTGAGTCATGCGTCCATAGGCACAGATCGGGTATAAGTTCCTGAACTCTGCTCATCGGAGCTCATTCAGTGTTTTGATTTTGTGCAGTGAAGATCCCTGAAGATGACTCGAGCGATCGCAGGAGAAACGTCGGAAAGTAGTTCTAATATTACACAGATCCATGATTTCTTAATTGACTCCATCCATGAAAACTTTCGTAAAAATGTTTTCTTTCTCATGTCACTGATTATCTTATTTTATTACAAGCAAACTTTTCATATCATAATGTAAAGCTTTAAAACAAATGAAAATAGTAATGAAGGCTTTCTCATTTAAATTACACCCAAAGGTAATCTAAAGCCAATTAAATCATATGAACATAAACATCATTCATTGATTAAATTAAGATCCAGCTGGCATACAAGGGAAAATAAATTAAACAGTTATGTTGCTCACACGCCTTGGTTTAAATAGGAATGCAATATCAAACTATCTAGATCATATCCTCTTTAGTTATTGTGTTTGCTGCAAGCTATAATCACCGCAACTAAATATTATTAGGGAACAAAGCATTGTTTGTTGGAAACTTAATCAGCGTCTAATTGCTATAATTGTTATGTCAAAACTCTGAACATCTAGGCTATACAAGAAATTGTCACCTTGGTTTGCTCAATTTATGAAATATTCGTTTATTTTGTTTGAAGCTAGCCCCCAAAGTATTTCCGATTCGCCCTTATTTGGTCTTATTCGTTAATGCTTCTTAGTGCTTTATTTAGTTTCGTTGGTGCTTCTTTAGTTTCGCATTTAATGTTTTTTTTATTCCAAGATCAGCCCTCAAAGTTTTTCTGATCGACCCAAACTAGATGTAATTCGTTAGTGCTTCAAGTTGTTTCATTATTTCTTGCTTAATTTTGGAAATATTCGTTTATTTTGTTTCAAGATCAGCTTCCACAGTTTTCTGATCAACACAAACTAGGCGTCGTTCGTTAATTGCTTTTTGATGTTTCGATTAGTTTCGTTAGATCATTCTTATTTTTGTTAATATTCGCTTAGCTTTATTTTAATGTCAGCCCCCAAAGTTTTTCTAATCGACCCTGCCTTAATTAATTTCAAGGTTTGCTCCCAAAATATTTTCTAATCAGCTAAAATTAGTATGTTTACTTCCCTCGTAAAAAGGGTATTTTAATCGTGAAAAAATCACCCTCCAAGATTTTCTCAGATATTTATGTTTCAGGGTCCCAAGACGCCGAAAAGCATGATTTCTCAACTCCGTTGGTCTATCTGTCGGTCTGTTTGTTCGCGGCATAGCTAAAAAACCACTAACCCCATTGACTTCAAATTTTGGTCAAAAATTACGAGTCATATGGGGATATATAGATTTTGGTAAAAATCCAATACGGCGAAATAAAATGGCGACCTAGTGAAATGCAAATTTCATGTATCTCGAATTCTGCACAAAAATCAAGTATTATGTATGAATTAACTGGTAAAATTTTTGGTTAGTGTAAGATTTAGAGATCCCAGTTTCGAAAATTACCTTAACAATAAAAAGCAACTTATCTCCTGTATATGTCACAATATCACATGGAAAAAGTACAAAACCAAACCTACGAACAACTTATAGAGGTTACAAACAGACAAAACGCACTTCGACATCTGAAGAACGCAAACTCCGCAAATTTAATACCAAGTAAGCAAGCTGATAAACATAATTAGGAAGGGAATGACGAATTAGATGTAGGGAGAAAAACGATTTTTCATGAAAAAGGCTACACTGCAACTTACTAATGCAAATAAAGACCAAAAAACGAGGGACACTTATTAGGACTGCTAAACGAAAACTAAAAAAGTACATTTGCCTAATGCACCAGAAAGTTCAATGACTGCCTAACTGTGTAAATGATCTAGAAATCGCAGTTGAGGATCAACAGTGTACAATTTTAGCCATTACGAAGCACTGGCTCTGTGAGGAAGAGTTAGCTTGTGTGAGACTGGAAGAGATGGTGGTGCAGCCTTGTTTATAAATGTAAATCTGGAGGGCAAAACACGTTCACATATTAACCAGTTATCAGAGTGCTTTGTGGTTGAATGTGCTGTTGCGGAAGTTAGAATAAGTAAACAAACGTTTGTTGTTGTTGCTCTGTACAGACCACCAAATGGCGATATTGAGGTTTTGTGCTTGACAAAATTTTAAATCTATCAGTATAAGAAAAATGGATTTTGATTGTGAGTGGTGATTTTAATATTATAACACTTTGGAGGACACCAAACATGTCCGAACATTTAAAGATATATTGAACACCTATAATTTTAAATTTACCATCAACGAGCCTGCTAGGATATGTAAAACCTTCAAAACATGTTTAGATAACTTTCTTGTGCGTGTTGATTCCGACATTACAAGTACGGTGCCAAATATTGGTATTTGTGATCACTTATGTCAGCCTTTGTTTTGTAATGATATATATAATAACTCCCTATACTATACATTCCCAGATTTTTCTGACGGAAAGTCGCTGTTTTTTCTCGGGCTTGTCCGAGCTTTCTTGGGCAGGCATTTTTAGAAAGGAGGATGCAAATTTGAAGTGGAATAAGTGTTTCTGGATGTTTTTTTGACATACATTTCAGACAGTTTTAAAACAAAGACTAAAGTTAAAACATCTAATAAAATTAAATTGAAAACCCCAGAACTTCTATATCTAAGGGACAAAATGTGTATTCTTGAAAACTTTAGTAAAATCGAAGATAAATATAAATATAGAATATTTAAAATATCGAAAAACTTACTGTGAGCACAGTAAAAGTAACTTTTTTCAAAAGAAAATCATTGAAAGTAGTAATAAATCTAAAACAGTTTTGGGATATAATGAGCTCACTAACAAATAAAAGCAAAAGCAAATTAATTTTGCCTTCCCAGAATAATCTAAACACACTAGCCAATAATTTTAATGAATACTTTATTAATTTATTTAGCACGTTTCAAATGCAAACAAGGTTGCACTTTAGCAATCCTTATTCTATACTTATCGAGGAAATCACTAAACAAGAAGTTATCAAGGTTTGCTCTTCTTTAAAAAATAAAAAAAGTTCCGGGTATGATGGTGTTCCCTCTGGTGTTTTTAAGAGGTATTTTAATTTTGTGTTAGATGTGCTTTTACATTTGGTGAACTCATCGCTACAACCTGGTATATTTCCTACTGCCTTAAAGTCGGCAATAGTAAAACCCACACATAAAAAAGTTCCAGAGAGGAATATGATAATTACCGGCCTATTAGTTTAGTATCTACTTTCTTTAAGGTCTTGGAAATTATTGTAGCAGCGAAGATTTTAAACTTTTAAATAAATATAACGTATTTTCGAATTCGTAACATGGTTTTCTAAAAGGCAGAAGTACTTTTACCGCCTTATATCAGTTCACCAGTGAAATATATAGGATCCTGGAAAGCAAAACACCTGCGTGTGTATATTTCTGGACCTATTCAGGGCTTTTAATTGCGTTGATCACGGACTTCTGCTTGGTAAGCTCTTTAATTATGGAATACGTGGAAAGACGCACAAATGGTTATTGAGTTAGTTATCCAAGCGTCAACAGAGGGTATCCAATTTATCTCAATTTTTGCTCAATATTTTTTTATTATGGGGAGTACTGAAACAGCAGGTTAATTTAAGAAACAAAATACATTGATAACATAAAAGTAAAAGTGTAATCACATGTATGGTATTATAGCGTATAGAATAATATTTGATCTTGTAATCAAAATAAACGAATATTTCCAAAATTCAGCAACCAAAATCGAAACTACTCAGCATTAGCAATATAAATCACTAATGTCGGCACCTAGTTTGGGCCGATTAGAAAAACTTTGTGGGCTGGGCTTAAAATAAAGATAAGCAAATATTTACAAAAATAAGAATGCTCTAACGAAACTACTTGAAGTACTAAAAAGCACTAACGAACGACACCTAATTTGGGCCGATCAGGAAAACTTTGGGGGATGACTGAAACAAAATTAACGAGTATTTCCAAAATTAAACAGGCTATAACAAAACTACTTGAAGCACTAAAAAGCACCAACGAAACCAACTCCTCCTGGGATTAGTTGCTGGGTGGATTGAGTAGCCCAGTAGCTACCACTACCGGTCCCAAGCCCGGATAAAGCCGGGTTAGCTCCCCATCTAAGGTAAAAAAACAAACGCTTAGAGAACCGAAACCTTGCCTCGGAACAGAAATGATTTCAGTATAACGACACACGCTTGATCAAGGATGAAGAATTGGAAAAAATGCCCTGACACGATTTGCAACCTTGAACATAAAATCGCTCAATAACAAAGATCAGGAAACAATGAAAGAACTGAAAGATAAACGCATAGATATATGTGCCCTACAAGAAACTAAAATTAAAGATAAAGGCCAGACACAACTTGACGGCTATATCGTATTTTACAGCGGAGTAGAAAAACACTATAGAGCAAAAGAAGGCGTAGCCGTAGCTATTCGCACAAAATATAAAAAAAACATAAACGAATGCAACTACATATCTCCTCGAATTATAGCTGTTCGAATAAACACAGATGGTCAAAAAATCAACTTACAACCAAACCAAAACAGGAACGAGAAAACTTCTACAATCATCTCCAAGACACAATTGGACTATTACCAAATAACCAACAAATGATAATACTTGGAGACTTCAATACCCGCATAGCCAACGAGGTTGTTCCTGGCATCAGAGATTCAATGAGAATGTCCTGAATGAAAACGGGGAATTAATGATTAACCTGTGCTCTTTTAACGAACTAAAAATTAATAATATCTTTTTTGACCACAAATAACAATATAAATACACATTCGCCAACTCTCGAGGTCATCAATCAACAATCGATTATATCGTCACCAACAGATGCATTCATCCACGACAAATACTAGATGTTAGAACTCTAAATGCAGCCAATGTAGGTAGCGATAACAGTCCACTGCTTGGGAAATATAAATTAGAAATGAAATCCATAAAGAACAGAATACCAACAATGAAAGCTCAAAAATTTAAAATCGAGCTTCTGTGGGATCCATCGATAAGCAAACTGCATCAAAAAAGACTCGAAGAAAAAATCGACACAAACCCGATAAACGATGGGGAAGATATTAATTTTAGTTGGAGAAAACTCAAGCAAAACATCAAAAAAGCTGCACATGAATCCCTCGGTATTCGAACTACAAATATTGGTGAAAAGAAACCAAATAAAACTTCGTGGTTTTGTGAAGAAGTCAAAGAAAAATGCAAAGAAAAGAATCTTGCATGCCTTAAGTTTAGATCTCTAAGAACTCCAGGATCTTATCAGCAGTACACAAGAATACGAACGAAACAACAGCACTAGTAAGGCAAAAACAGATACTGGGAAGAATTTTCAAAGAGCATGGAAGATGAGTTCTATGGTCTTCAGAAACAGATATGGCGAAAGATCAAAACACAAAGAAAAGAGGCAAATGAACTTTTCGAAACACATCAGATAAGTAAAGAGACTTGGGTTGACTATCTCACTAAACTATATAGAAATGAAGACACTAATATAGTAATGAACACATCAGATATAACATCGAACAAGATAATACAAATAAATGCCTCAGACAATAGGGCTAGCCCTCAAAAAGCTGAAAAATCGGCAGAGCCCAGGCTTAGATGATATTACAAATGAGCTTCTTAAGCATGGTCGGTAGAAACTCAAACATCAGTTGACTTCCTCATCCGTGGAATACTCGTTGAACAAGAAATCTCAAATGAATGGTGAACCAACATTTCGATTCTTATGTTCAAAAAAGGGGACAAGAAAATGCCGGCAAATTACAGAGGCATAAACCTTCTTAGCACTACCCTCAAACTGACAACTAAACTGATAACAAACAAAATTAACAATCTAATCAATTTGTCAGATGAACAGCAGTGATTTAGATCTGGACGATTTTGTACGGACGCTGTGTTTATCTTAAGATAAATAGTTGAAAAATCCATCGAATACAACAAACCAGCATTTTTGTGTTTCATAGATTTAGATAAAGCATATGATCGCGTCCAATTGGCCGACATTCTGCACCTACTATATGATAGACAAATTCCTTATAACCTCATTAAAACTATCGAAAATATATACCTTAACAAAGAAGTACAAGCAAAAATAAATGGTGAGTTCACTTAACCAATACCGGTAGGCAATGGTATAAGACAGGAAGATTCTCTTAGCCCTTTATTGTTGTTGTAATGAAAAGAGTTCGAAAACTAACGGGCTACAGAATGGGGGACAAGCAGATCCATATATTGTGTTATGCTGACAATGCAGTACCGATGGCAGAGTACGAAGACGATTTGCAAAGACTTCTAAATTTATTTAATCGAACAGCTAAATCCCTTAACACGATAATATTTGCCTCTAAAACAAAATGCATGACAACCTCCAAAACACCTCTTAGATGCAAATTAGTTGTAGATGGTAAAATTATCCAACAAGAGATGAAGTTCAAAAAGCTTGGAATAGAGTTATCCGCATATGGCGACGTTTAAAACGAGGTCAGCTACTAAAGCCATAAGAATAGCGGCGAGCCTAAACACCACAATATGGAAAAATAAATTTATTGGGACAAAAGCTAAGACCAGGATCTACAAGACTGCATTAAGGCCAATAATGACATACACTGCTGAAACTCGCCCCGAAACATCCAAAACAAGACGTCAAATGGAGACAGAGAAAGAATTTAAAATATAAGAGGATTATACAAGGTGGAAAACATAAATACCTAAGAGAAAAAGAGAAAGGAACGAACACATCAGTCGAATGGATGAGACAAGAGCGGTTAGAGTGGCACGGGACAAGTCGCCATCGGGTCGTAGAAGCATAGGACGTCCTAGAAAACGATGGAGTGATAACCTAACTCCAGAATAGGCAAAGAGGACGAAGAAAAAACAGGCGAAGCTGCCTACTAAATAAGAAGAAGAATAAACCAAATAAAGCACTAACCAAGAACTAAGGAATGATGCAATTATTAAGCAAATCTGAAATACTTTGGGGGATAACTTCACGCACCTGAGGAAATATTATAACTATGAATGCAGTACTGTTAGAGGACACATCTGTAGTAAGCCTGCCTTTAAACGTTTAATCGTTAAATTCGTTTCTTAAAGTTGTATTGGTTCCTCTCGCAATTTGTTTATCTTTGCATTTTTCACATTTTTTGAACAGTTCTAGTTGCCTTGTGAAGGGTGTTTCTTTTTATATTATTTAAGACATACCGAACTCTCTCCTCTAGTTATTGTTCTGTAGTTGCAGGGGGCTCAAACTCGTACAGGATCCGAAATATATACAAAAATAGAACAAATAATTTTAAAATTCCAACTTTTGAGAGAGCTAAATAGCCTGCAAATACAAGACAGAAAGCTTTTAGACATTTTTTGATAATAGACTTAGTTTTTGAGAAAATTATCGGTAAATGTGTAAAAAATGCATCATTTTTACATATTCACCATTAATTTTCCCAAAAACTAAGCCTAAGGTTTTAAGAACAAAGTTGTTTTTTAGTCTTTCGTTCTTATAACTTGCTCTCGTTAAATTATTCTTCCACTACACAAAAATGTTTTCTTTTCCTTGTTATTGTTCTTGATTATCTTATTTTATAACAAACTTTGCATATCATAATGTAAAGCTTTAAAATAAATGATAAATGATAAAAATATTAATCAAGGACTTTCTCATTTAAATACCACCCAAAGGTAATCTACAGCTACTAAAATCATATGCACGTAAACATCATTCACTGATAAAATTAAGATCCAACTGACATACAAGATAAAATAAATTAAACAGTTATGTTGCTTACACGCCTTCGGTTAAATGGGAATGCAATATCAAACTATCTAGATCATATGCTCTTTAGCTATTGTGTTTGCTGCAAGCTATAATCACCGCAACTAAATATTATTAGGCAACAAAGCATTGTTTGTTGGAAACTTAATCAGCGTCTAATTGCTATAATTGTTATGTCAAGACTCTAAACCTCAAGGCTATACTAGAAATTATCACCTGCCTACAACAGAGGAAATTTACTTCTATCAAAAACTAATTGTCTTGTTCAAATTGCTTAATACTTTATGCGAATAGCTGATACATTGAAAGATATTTGCACCGATCGATGATTAAAGCACGAAACTATATGTAACTGGTTTGAGGCAAATATGCACCTACCATTCAGGCTTTTTTTAACAAAATAAGCAGCCTGAGTTGAAATATGCAAAAACAATATAGGTAAACACTTATTTTGCATCAACTACTAATTTCGTTGTAAATGAACTTGAATGAATGAATGAAACAAAAATTGGGTTGAGAGGTCAATTCTTCCTTTTCATGAGACTTTGTATTAAAACACTCATTTTGTTTTACTGTACCAAGAAAAATAACAACTATCTAACTGTGCATATTTATTTTTTTTTTTGGCGTTTTTTAGATATGCTTGGATCCAGTGTACAGTTACTTTGTGAATCACTCGGGTATGCAATATAGGGTGTGTAGAAATTTTTATTAGATAAAATAACATTTTAAAAACAACTACCCTTGAAGATTTTCTGTTCGAAGTGTTTGAGGTGTATGTACGATTGCTGCACTCATTATGATGGCCATAGTATTCACAGTATATAAACAAATACAGGGTTTTTGAAATGTTGAAGTGGCGGTAGGAAAATTACTTAGGTGAGAAACTAGAAGAAGTAGCCGCTTCAGTTATACATATACAAAAATTGGAACAATACGGAGAAGATTAGTATGGCGCATTAGCGCAAGGATGAGACGCAAAATCTCAAAAAAGCTGAACTCAGAGAGGAGAGTGGTTGCAAAAATCATCAGTGGAGCATTCGGAACTACATCTACCGAAGCGGAAGCTATTTTAAGTAATATTCCGCCGATACAAGATTTGATTTTTCAAAATAATAATAATAATAATAAATGTCTTTATTTCTGAATTTTGATACAAAGTAATAAAAATATAGGGAATAAAAAACATTCAGAAAAAGGCGGAAGTTCAGAGAGGACATCCTGGTATATCCCCCTGATCAGACTCAACCCCGCATATATAACAAATACATAACTTATAACTAAATATAAGTGATGAAAAAGAAGTAGATATGGCGGCTATAAATTAAAAAAAAATGCAAATTTACATATAAACCCAAGAAGAAGTTTCGTTAATTTTTACGTTTAGTCGTAATAAATATTTTATAGTTGTTCCTGAAAGCGGATAGTGAAAGTGTCTTGAACTTATTTGGTAAATTATTATAGAGTTTAGCAATATTGTAGGAAAAACTACGCTCAAAAATTGCAGTTCAGTGAAATGGTGGAGCTATTTTGCCTCTAAATCTAACATTAATATTATGTACATGAGTTCTGAAAACTATGCGGTTATATAAATACATAATATAATTTTATGAAAAAAGAAGCAAGGTGTAACTCTCTCCTTTCCTCTATACTCAACCAATTAGTTTCCACCAGTTTGTGTGATATATGTTCATATTTCCTTTTTCCATAAATAAGCCTTAGGCAAGAATTTTGCATATACTGAATTCTACGTTTATCAATAGCATTAAAACAATTACCGTAAATTACAACACCATGATTGAATACAGAGAGCACGAGTGAGTAACAGAGAACAGTGTCTGTGGCTCACGACAAAAAATGATGATCGTGAAATAATAACTTCAATCTAACAAATGCCCTCTGAGTACAGTTTAGCCACATGAGCATTCAATCTCAACGCACTATCAAACGTCACACCCAAATTCCGAACAGTTTCTTTCACCGGCAAAATTCTATTATCTATCTCCACCTTAATCTGATTCCAATACCATCTAAGTCTGCCTTACGACCGAAAATCATCAAACAACACTTGTTAGGATTTTATATAAGCGAATGTTCTAAAGATAATTTATTTAATAATTTTAACTCCCTCCTCATAATTTCACAGCTGGCAACGATATCGGCGCTTTTAAAAGATAAATAAACTTGCACATCATCCGCATAATATTGAGCAAAGCATATTTCCAGTGTTTTCGAAAGAAAAGCAGTATAAACGGCATACAAAAGTGGAGACAAGGGTGAACCCTGAGGTACACTATGAGCAATTTTTATTGGAGCGGACACCATGCTGTCAATACGGACTGGCTACTCTCTATTTGTTAAGAAATTCTTGAAAAATAAAACTGCGCTCTCAGAAAGACCAATGTGATGCAAAACAGCAAGTAACAACCCATGATTCACTGTGTCGAAGGCTAAAACGGTTATTTAAACGTCCTCAATGGACTGAAAAATATCATCAGTTATATTTGCTAATGCTGTAGAACAGCCATGATGTTTCACATGTTCAGATAGTTGAATATTAATTACTTTTTCTAGAATTTTGGATATGCAAGGCAAAATACTAATGTGCCGTTAATCTATAAATTTTTTTGGTGAGGATATTTTGGGTAGCGGTTGTATTAACGCTTTTTTCCATTTTGACGGAAATACTACATGAGCGATACAATAATTAGTTAGGTGTGTTATATAAGGTAAGAGAAAGAGACAACACAATTTTAAAATACAACTACTGACACAGTCTGTTCTCTCAGCGCCAGATTTTATATCCATCAAAATTTTCAAAACTTGAATCTCTGATACCTCAAAAAAATTTAAAATAACAGATACCTTGTACCTTGGTTCGTTTTTATAGTAATTAATACGCCTTGTATTATCAACACTAAGAGGCACCGGAACAGTAAAAAATTGATTAAAATGGACAGGTTTTTTAAGGGAATCTGGGATTTCTACAATATTTTTATGATTTCAAAAAAATGTCACAAGGCTTAATGGTAAACAGATATGATCGAGTAATGTTTCCAGTGCCAGGAAGGAGCAAGAAAAGACTTAAGGAACTTAAGAGAACGAAATTTGATGCACTGGCAATCTTTATGGGAGGATACAGATAAAGGCAGAACCACATTTAATTTTATTTTATACCTAATATATTGAACAGACAGAATATTGAAATTGTATTGAAGAAGAAAAGTACTCAAATACTACCAGGATATGGACGTTTTGGGGATTATTTCAAAAACATTGGCAGATCAAGATATGGAACATGTAAATATTGTTAGAATATAGAAGATGATGTTTTCCACAGAATGTATTATTGTCGGCATTTCGCTGAGATCAGATTCGAAATCATTAAGAAAATTCATTAGAGGTTAGAAGAATAACGACGAAGAGCGAAGTCTCTATGCGAAGCTAAACCAATAGACTGAGTGAGTTTAATTTTTGAAATTGTTAACTTTTCACCGTCAATAAAGTTTTTGGAATCATTGGTTACGAGGCTGGCTTCACAGTTGTGAGCGCGTTTATCAGAGTTGGAATTTAATTCTAGATTTCATATTAGAAATTAAATTAACAGATTTTGATATTTTTACACGTCTGTAAAGGAACTGTGGAAATTCTTGCACTTATATGTTAGCTTATTTATTTTGATAGTTTAAAGTTATTATTTGAATTTTGAGAGGGCTTAGGTACCTCTTGATTTAACCCAGTCTTAGGTGAGGACTGACTTCATCTATATTATAGCACATCAATCTTGTGACAATATGGTGAAAGGAAGAATAGAACGTAAAAAATAAATATAAAACACATAAAACTGTAAAATTTGCTTATGCGAAGATGTAATGCTTTTCTTCTTTTCTAAATCTTAAATATTCGTTTAAAATATGTTATCCGGGCACTATTGTCTCCCTCAAAGGCGCGGTGGAAATTCCGTGGGATGGGCATGGTTAAGCCCCTCTCCTTCCATTCTTCTTCCCTAGAACAACCAAATATTGCATAAACGAGTTTTCCAAATAATACTAAAGGAGAATATAAGTATGAACTGGGAGGCCCAACAAGTTACTCATAAATTACTAGGCATAAAAAGATGTGCTTACCGTTTAATATTCTTGGGTCCAATGTTTACAATCACTGTGACGGACACTCGCGTATGCCCTAAGGAGCGTGTAGAAATTATTGTTATAAATTAAAATCAAATTTTAAAAACTGGACCTTGAAGTTTTTCTTTTTGAAGTATTTGAAATATGTGTACGTCTTTTTCACACGTTAGGTTGGACAGTCGGATATTGAATACAGGATATGCAGAAAATGTTATACGATTAAACCAAATTTGAAAAATCATAATCTTGAAGACATTTTTGTCGAAATGCTTGAGATACATGTTTGTTTCACGCTGGAGACCCTCAGTCAAAATAACTTTTTGCCACATTGTATGAAGAAATACAAGTATGTTCAAAAGTGGAAAATGCGGTAAGGTAGATATTGTGAGTGTGGTACTTTATCAAATCCAAGCCGTGGATTTTTGGCATAGTAACATGTAGGTTAGATTAGACTGGTAGAGTAGTTTTTGTAAAATTTTGTTTAAATCAACGCCTGTCGGAGTTGTCACCTACAATAGGCCTGGCTGGATACAAGCCATCAAGCCATCCTACCGATTGCAACCAACCGTATATTGAATTTACAGGTCAGACGACATCGCGTTGGGGGCAGACAGCAACACAGTTAGGCGTAAACCAGAGAAAACGTTAAATTTCTGCAAGCACAGTTAGCCGTCAACCGATTAGATGCCTGACGCCAACGAGTCGGGGTAAGAACCTAAGGTATTGCACGTCCCATGCCGCATAGACGAAGGTGTTACAACGTATTTTAGATGAAAGTAAAGTAAATTTAAAATTATACTTAAAGAGGGCTCCCTTGGGTTCCTAATTTCTTTAGGCTTGAAAGAAAGAAAAAAACTGGTCAGCAATATTTTTGCCCTTCAACAAAGACAGATTTATTGTCTGCGAAGTCGTCTATAAGTTAGAAGAGGCATGGGAAGCAGGGTTCCAATGACCTGGATCTCGAGGGTTATTATAAAGACACGTAATCACAAGGGTTACGTTCAGACTATACGAAACCTCTCAGATTATTTTTTACTTAATTTAATCTGCAATAAAGGTTTGTTAATTTTTTTTTAAATAATACAGCATTATATTTAGCTAAATTTCATTGCTTTAGCGGCCATCCCAAATATATATATATATATATATATATATATATATATATATATATATATATATATAGATTACGTTTTCTTGGGTTTTGGGTCTTTAAATAATTTTAAGAGATTTTCGGTAGGCAAATCATTTTTTTATTTTCCGTAACGTTTCAACCGACCGCGTTCAGTCGGGCGATATTGCCTGTTCGCACATGATACCACCCAACTGAACGCAATGTATACGTATGTTTTAAATTTTGATGTCTTATGTGTTTTTATTTCGTGATGTGTGAAGTGTGATTTATGTTCATTTGTACAGGGTGGCCATTTTATGGTGATACAGTACCTTATCTAGAAAACGGTAATAGTTACGACAAAAAGTTAAATACAAGAGTTGTTTGGATCAATCAATCAATCAAATTTTTATTTTATTTCACTTTTGCTTGTACAGGGTGTTTCGTTTTGACGTGACACATGTCAACTTTCTTAATTCAAACGGGATACCCTATATATTATTACATATTTCGATTCTACTGTTAATTTGCGAAAGTTTTTATAATTACATCTATATTTGAATTCTTTGTCGTTTTTGAGTAAATTGAGTTTTTAGAATTTTTTTTTAAAAAACATATTTTTTTAAAAAAAATTTTTTACCTATAAAACTTTAATAGAACTGACTAATATCCTAAACATACGTTACTAAGGGTTCAATTCAACGAGTTTCCATGCTGGTCTTACCAATTAATATACAGAGTGTTAAAAATGGAGAGCAAAACAAACAGAACTTTAAATGTAAAAATCTCCTGTTTTTCAAATGGAACACCCTGTATATTTTTATTTCATCTGATTCAGCGTTCAAATATCTATCATTACTCATATATATGTCCTATACCTAAAATGAACAGTTTCGATTTTATTAGCCGTTTTCTGATTTGACTATTTTTTTTTAATATAAGTAAACAGATGAAGTGTGCTAAAATATAAATGTCGTAAACTAAGCATTATTCTCATTTCCTTAACACAGATAGCGACTATAAATAATGTTAGAAAATACAAATAAAAGTGAAATATTATGTAGTTTATGTTCTTATTATTTAATGCTTACGAAAATAAGGGAGAGACAAAAAAATATCTTGTGCCACACGGTATAACTAATAACTAACTGAGTATTAAACATGATTAAAACAGATTATAAAAAATTTTCAATATAGCCACTGTCCATTGCGATACATGAAGTGTAAATAGCCTCCATTTTTCGAATAGCGTTCCTTACCGAATTAGATGTATTACAATTATTGATCTCTTCCCTGATTTTTATTTTTAACTCATTTCTATTATTAGATCTATTTTTATAAACTTTATTTTTTAGTGCACCCCACAAAAAGAAGTCTAAAGGGCTTAAACCAGGGCTTCGTGGTGGCCAGGATATTAAACCATGTCTTCCTATCCACAATGGAAAATGTTGATTAAGGAAATTTACTACCGGTGCAAGCGTGTGGTAAGGGGCGCTATCCTGCTGAAAAATGATATTTTCTCGAATATTTGCTGGCACGTCGTTGATAAGGGGCATGATTTCATTCCTAAGCAGCACCAAGTATCTTTCGCCATTTAACGACCTGTCAAAAAATATTGGTCCAATAATACGGTCGCAAATAATTCCGCACCACACATTTACGGTTTAACGGCCTTGTTTTTTAATTGCTTTTATTAGATGTTTATTAGTTTGAGAGCAGTAATGAGTGTTTTTCCGATTAAAAATACCCGCCGTATTAAATGAGGCCTCATCAGTCCAAAGCACTTTTGAAAAAACACATTTTTCGAACTGCCGGTCCATAATATCACAACAAAAAGCCAATCTTTCATTAAAGACTAATTGTGATAATAATTGAGTTGGAAGAAATTTATAAGGATGATAACCATTCACCTGCAGTGTTTTTTGAATACTTCCTCTACTGACACCTGCAATGTCTTTGTCAGCATCTCTTTGGGATCTTTCATCATCTTCCTCGACATAAAGTAAAATCTCCAGTTGTTTTTCCTCAGTGAGGACAAAATTGGGACGATTTTTCTTAGAGTTTTTAAGGACACCATTTTCCAAATCACGCATAATTCGAAAAAATATAGTCCTGGAGGGAACTCGATTAATAGGATATTCCCTCGAATATTCTATCCAGGGCTAACCCTGGACTTTTAATATTTTTTATGAAACAGTTGTATAATTTCAAACGTTTATCTAAACTATATAAAGTCATTTTTTAACAAATTTCGCAGCAAAAACTTAACAAAAACGACAAACAGAGCAAATGTCAACTTAAGTCAACAATTGCAAGCCTATCTTGATTTTTTTAGTTTCTGATCTCATTTACTGGCAAAATTCCGTGATAAATCAGAAAACGGCTAATAAAATCGAAACTGTTCATTTTAGGTATAGGACATATATATGAGTAATGATAGGTAATTGAACGCTGAATCAGATGAAATAAAAATATGCAGGGTGTTCCGTTTGAAAAACAGGAGATTTTTACATTTAAAGTTCTGTTTGTTTTGCTCTCCATTTTTAAGACCCTTTATTTTAATTGGTAAGACCAGCATGGCAACTCGTTGAATTGAACCCTTAGTAATGTATGTTTAGGATATTAGTCAGTTCCATTAAAGTTTTATAGGTATTTTTTTTTAAAAAATATGTTTTTAAAAAAAAAATTCTAAAAACTCAATTTACTCAAAAACGATAAAGAATTCAATGTGTTGTTATTATAAAAACTTTCGCAAATTAACAGTAATATCGAAACATGTAATAATATATAGGATGTCCCATTTAAATTAAGAAAGTTGACATGTGTCACGTCAAAACGAAACACCCTGTATAAACAAAAGTGAAATAAAATAAAAATTTAATTGAATCCAAACAACTTCTGTATTTAACTTTTTGTCGTAACTATTACCGTTTTCTAGATAAGGTACTGTATCACCATAAAATGGCCACCATGTACATTTTTTATATATATATATATATATATATATATATATATATATATATATATATAAAAATACGAAAAACATTAAAAAAATTATTTGAAAAATCTAATAACTAAATTTAAAGTAAAATTAACAAAAAATTTCGTGAAACTGGAAAGGTAAAAGATGCTATACGTTCTGGCAGATCTGAAAGCACAATAATTCTTCATCTTGCTACCAAGGTTGTAAAAAATAACAAAGACAATACAATATATAAAAAAAATACCTAATACAACAAATAATAATTTAATGAAACTTAGTAAGGTGTTTGAAATGGTGTCCATTTACTACCTGACAGTAGGCCAAATACTGTGGGAAAACATTTAATACATTAAAAGGAATGCCAGCCTCCTCGATTCGTCTACATTCGCTTTCTATTCGCTCCCTTAATTCCTCGAGGTCATTGGGCTTAGTTTTATACACCACATTTTTAAGGTGTCCCCACAAAAATTAGTCGAGAAGCGTCAAGTCCGGAGACAGAGGTGGCCACTCTATTGTACCCCTACGGCCAATCCATCTTCCAAAAAAACATTGTCTAAATATTCCCGAACATTCCGAGCAAAATTCGGTGGCACCATCCTGTTGAAACCATGTTTCATCATTTGGTGCACCTTTACCTAAAAAAATCGAGCTCAAATACTTAATACAGCAGGTGAAGTAAGGAACTTACGGTTATTCGGAAATAATTCTGCAATACCTGGGACAATTTCGGTCCTTTAAAAATTCAAATATCTTTCCCCAGTTAATGTGTCTTCCATGAAGAAGGTACCAATTATTTTTGCACCCTTGATACCACATCAAACATTTATCTTTTGGGGAAATTGGGTATGATTTTCATGTATCCAATGTAGATTATCCCTGGTTCAATATCGACGATTATGCCTGTTAACTTTTCCATTGCTTGATCAGAAAAAAGAATTTGATTGACAAAATTTAGACTGGTATTGCAACGTTCCATCATGATTTCACAAAATTCGAAACACTTATCGTGATCATCTTCAGAGAGTTCTTGCACCAAAGTTATTTTGTTTGGGTGAAACTTTTCGGTTTTCAGAATTCGGTCTAAGGACATGTGTGAGACGTCATTTTATCTTCCTAATGTTCTGGTAGAAAGGGAATTTTCTTCTAAACTGATTAAAACATTCAAAGCCTTAACACTATCTGTTACGCTTTTAGGTCTGCCAGAACGTACAGCATCTTATACCTTCCCAGTTGCAAGAAATTTTTTGCTAATTTTTTTTATTGTAGATTTAGTTATTGTATTTCTGTTAGGATATTTGTCATTAAAAAAAGTTTCGCATTCTATCCCCATAATCCAGTATAATTAAAATATGAATTCTTTGGATTTCAGTTAAACGATCCATTTTTGTAAATCAACAAAACTGACATTGTCAAACATATCAGCTAACCTTTTGTGTGCAGGTATTTTAATAAAAAAAAAGGTAATACATTAAATTATGGATACTAGACGCTTGCACTACTAGCAATGCGGAATTCGCCATTGGATCCGGCATTATTGCATAACTACATTTTCATATTTTTAGTAAATTCAGATAAGCGGTACTTGAGATTCCTTACTTTTGTTACACGTTGTATATCTCAGGAACCAATACAGCAATCAGTTTATAATAAAAAGTCTTAGAAATAGACGTCGGTTTAAGATTTAGGACTTTTAAAGTGTCTATAACTGTTGTTTTTATTTGGCGTCGCGACGCCTATACTGATAAAGGAGTGGTTTTTATTTTACCCGTACATAATGACTTTTTATCTCATCAAATGAACGCTTTTTACCAAATTTTGATATTTCTGTTATTTCCTGGGGAAACGGAGTTTTTATCATTTTATATTTTGCAGCAATAATATTAACATATTAACGAAATAAATTGTTACGTATCTAAATTGTCTTTCCTTTGCGCAACCTTACAGCACAGAAAATACAATATCTCAAATGTTTGGTCCACTTACTCATGGATTCCGGGGTAGTGCATTTGCCCCTGTATAATGCACTTAAAAAATATTAATTTCTGATTAACAAAATATACATACAAATAGCATTTCGGGTACAAAGGGTACTTTATAAGATGTCATATCGCTACCATGCAAATTTACATAATATAATAATTCCTACACTATTTTTGTTGAACTTCTAAACGCTAATTTATCAATTTTCGGTGGGCACTTGTCCCTAAAAGATATCCATATTGGTCTCAACAAAGTAATTACATTGGTGCAGACAAGCAAGAAAATTTTATTAAATTTCTCACAACAATTAATTACGTGCAAAAGGGCCCATAAAGTCGCAACTTTCCTAATCATTACATGATATATATAAACCTATGAAACTAGGGATTTAGATTCGTTTATAACTGTGCGCAATTTTCTGGAATCGAATTTCGATTAGGTATAAACCCAGATTTTCTCTAATTACTTTTACTGCCATATTTGGATATAGTTAGGGTTGATCCACACGTTTTAGAGTTAAACGAGCAGCAGATGAGGATCAGTGAGATTCGTTATTAATTCGTGTTTTCGACATTATTTACATGTGGTAAGGGCAGTAATAAATGAATTTTCCTGTCGCGGTTTTTATTCAAGTCAGATTGCAGCACGATTACTCGTATTTGTACACATCATCGAAAGGATTTGCAGATAACATTATTCTCTAATTTGGCACTGATATCAGTTAACGGGTTTTCTACTCGCATTAAAAATGGCCCCGCGCGATACTTATGGGAAATGACTCCCCGTGTAATTGGCTGAATGTTTGGTATTATGGGTTCTTTAAGGCATTGTGATCAAAAGCACAGTTGGGAAATATACGCGTCCAAGCGGTGTGATCTGCTACTGCCTATTCAAACATGTAAAATTAGATTTTTTGTTTTTAGGTCTTCTCTGTCGACAGTATTAAGCCAATGTTTGCATCTGAAATTACGTAATATATCTAACCAGAATAAAACTGTTAATAATTATATAGTATTTAATTCAGGGGCGGGCGGTGAAATTTTAAGAAAGGGAAGCAATTTTTAGAAACCTATTTGTAATATAATTCGATTCTTCGATCATTTTTTGCAAATTCGTCAATGACGTCATCATAAAAACGTCGATGCTCCGACATATTTTGGAGAAGCTTATTTTCAATGGACAACAGCGATGTATGCGAAAGTCTCTCCTGCCCCGTTGAATTTCTCACGAAATTTTTTATACACTACATTTTTTATACACATAACACTTTGTGTTATACACAATTTTTCAACACTTAAACGTGTTGAAAAATTGCGTTTTACTGATGAACTTGTGGCAGGCACTGTCAATACTAATTCACACAATTTCGACACTTCGGTGTAGGCATCTTCCAGCTTATCTTTTAAAAATTGCATTAGTTCCTTAGCGTTATTTAATGAGTTAATGTCATCAGTTTCGTAAATCACTTTTAGTTCAGATCGCAGTAACACTCGGTCGAAGAACTGGCCATAATGAAGAAGATGAGATTTAAACGCATCTTCTGGAAAATTTTTCCTTTAAATGCATCAAAATTGCAGAGCTCGAGGAATCTACAATCATTTAAACCGGTAAATCTATAGTTTGTTGCTATATTTGTTGCTGAATTTGATCGATTATTTCATAAAAGAGGCGTCTGTATGACGTTTGAATATCTCCCACCTTGTCTGTTCGAAGACGCTTGGCTTGTGGCTCTACATTTAACGTCATCGTTTTCTCCCAAAATAGGTCAAAGTCATCCCTTTTTTGGCTTAACATGGACTTAAAATCATCCACTTTTTTTAGTCAAAAAGCAATATCATTTGTTTTAGTTTGTAATATATTAAAAACATTGTCCGAAAATCGAAATTTTCTGAAAATATGTTTAACAAATAATTAAAATTAAAATCTCGTTTCAAACAGTCCAAAAACCCCCTCGAACTATTTATTGCTTCTGAGTCCCACGTTTCGTTATTTTCTATTATATTCTCAAATAGTTTAATCAGTGATTCACTATTTTTAGATACTGTTAACACAAGTCTTCCATTATAGTTCCAACTAGTAGGAGCTACTTTGGGCAATCGTTTGTGGACAATGGAGTCCAAAGCTTGTGTACGTTTAGTTGACTTGGAAAAAAAAGCAGCCATGCCAGTTAAAATAACGAAAAATAATTTACACTCTTTAATGTAATTGATGGAGTGGAATAAAACTAAATTTAATTTATGAGCAAAACAATGGACAAACACAGCACTTGGGAAAGTTTCTCGAACTTTAGCTTGCGGACCCCCTAATTGTCGTGCCATCACTGCAGCTGCATCATAGCTCTGAGCAACTAATTTTTTCTCCCTATTAATTTCTTTAGTAACGTTATAAACTACGGTATATAAAGCATCTGCTGTACGATTTTCGGACACATTCTTAAAACCTAAAAATCGCTCTTGAATACTTCTGTCTGTTTTAACGTAGCGTATTACTATAGATAATTAGCTAAAATTAGTGATATCACTTGTGTCGTCCAGAACAATAGCAATAAACCGCGCCTCGCCAATCTCCTGTTTAATTCTTTTTAGAATAATGATTGCTACAGCGGAAATTAAATCATTCTGGATTCGATTCGACGTTCTGCGAAAAAGGCTAGACTGCTCTAAATGATTTTTAAGCAATCATCATATTTAGCCATTAAACTAAGAAAATCTTGAAAATTTCCTCTATTTGAAGAAACCCTTGTTTCGTCATGACCTCTAAATCCCAATTCGTGATGTCCGAGAAAACAAACAACATCAATAAGTCTTCTTAATATTTGCCTATTTTTATCGACTACTTCATTGTGTGTGGTGACTAATTTCCAACTGTTTATTAAGGGCGTATTCAATTCTGGTTTTGGCGAAGACTTTGTGTTTTATGACGGCCTGCAAATGCGCTTTGGATATAGTGTCTTTTTACAGCTTTATGGAAATTGTTTAAATCGGAAAAACCAGTTTTATTCCAGAGACCTTTTTCATTTTCAAAAAGTAAACATGGCCAACCAAATAATTTACTTATATTTTCACGCCCTGTATTGTTTTTCCGGATAAAAATGTCTAATACAGTTTTTCCTTTTTATGGTTAAATTTTTCATAGACGGTTTTGCCCTTCCTTTGGAAATTATTTGAAGCTTATCAGCGAAGTTTAATGTTGAAAAACCCTTTATTATTAAGACACACACCACACATTCACACACGCTATTTTTACTAAATTCTCCAACATTTTCAACGTTATTACCCACAGCCGAAATTGACGGTATTTGCATATCCACGTCCATATTATTGTCTTCCATATCGCACCATGCACGACGCGACGTACGTATCACACAACAGACGGATAGCCGTTCAAACAAAGAACCTACTCCAATAATAGCTTCCGTGTGGCTCGGTCGGAGTCAAGGCCGCATTTATTATGGGCTTGATAATTAAGGTAATATTTTAGCATTTTTAATATAAACTAAATTAATGGTTTCCTATTTGAAAAATTACATTTTAGAAGATGTTTTGTAATTTTTTTTGGGGAAGCACTGCTTTTCTTGCTTCCATGGACTGCACGCCCCTGATTTCATTGCAATTGGCTCGAAATTACTTTCGGGTTTCAAAGGTACGACGTATATTGGCAATAACTCTTAAATTTTGTCAATGAAATTAATTTTTGGGATCGAAAAGTTTTCCATATTTCTGTAGTATAAACTGCAACTTAGTTGACTGACTCACTCATCACGCTCCAGCTCAAACCGCTTGAGGTAAAAGGCTGAATTTTGGCATACAGGTTGATTTTAGGGTGTAGAGTTTCGTTAAGAAGGGATTTTTCAAAACTCAAATTGCATGGGGCTGAAACCACCCCTTAAATATTACAATATTTTTTATTTAAAAAACGGTTTTTCGGAAAAACACTTGAACACGTGTTTTTTTATTTATTTCTTTACATATTTTAAGATTTTTTGAAAATTCATTTAGGGTGTTCAAATGGGTGAAACCACCACCTAAACAATACAATATTATTTATTTAAAAACCGGTTAGTTTATCGAAAAAACTCTTGAACACGTGTTTTTTAATTTATTTTTTTTACATATTTTAGGATTTTTAAAAAATCCATACAATGTGTCCCAAGGGGTACTATCCCTTAAATATTATAATTTATTTTATTTAAAAACCCGTTAGTTATTCGGAAAACGCTTGAACATAATATGCTTTATATTTTATTTTTTACGTTTTATAGAAGTGATACCCGAATTTTAAACTAGACTTATAGAGATATTTTCACTAACATATCATTATACAGAATTTTAAATACAATTGAACATACAGTGTCCAAAATACTGTTGGACATACAGGGTTTCCTAAAAGTAAGTCTAGCCTCAAAATTTAATTTTTGTCTGTATGTATTGTATACAGACGCGCCTGGGATAAGGGTAAAAATACTCAACCACTGAAATGTTAAATAAACAACCTATTTTATGACAACAATAAACATTTTATTTACAAAATGACAGGACAATGACAGATTAAATACGCAAGTGAAGAATCAGAAAAAATGAAACATTTTAATATTCCCGTCAGTCCCGAACAGCTTTACACCGGCGAGGCATACTGAGCACAAGATTGTCCAACTGTTGATGAGAAAGATTCTCCCATAGACGTGTCAAAATACCTCTTAGTACATCAGTTGTAGTTGGGACCGGTTGACGCAATTCGAGCGATCTTTTCAATAAAAACCATGCATGTTTCCAGTTTAAGATGGCGAAACAAAATGACTACCAAATAAAATTTTTGAAAAATCAATGCAAAAAAGTCGTATTCAATCAACTTTATGTGATATAGGGATAACCTGGTACGAATTTAAAATGACGGAACAAATGGCGGTATGTGTCAATGTAAAAACTACTTTAATAAATAAACAAACCATATTTGTTTAGCAATTTCCACTAATTTATTTCCGTTTGACAGCTGTTTGGACACACTGTGTCTTTTTCAAAAACCAACTTAAGACTGACACTAAAACAAGATTTTTTTAGGTCCATTTGATCGTCCAATAAAATATTATGGTTTTTCTTCGTATTAATTTCTAGACTTTCCAAGTAATTTAACTTGTAACTTTTATTGGCTGAATGCAACATTTTAAATTCATTATTAAAATTATGATTTGTTTCTAATAAATGTTTTGCATAATTAGAATCAGTTTTTTTTTAATATATGATGTTTTGTGTTCTTTGATATGTTTATAAAAAGATCTACCTGTTTGACCAATATATACTTTTTCGCAAGAACCACATTTTAATTCACATACCCCTGATTTTTTGTCCTTATTTGTATTAGACTTGTTATTCTTACTATATCTACCTTAAATATTATTGGTACAGAAAGCTACTTTATAATTTGTTTTTTTTTATATTTCTCTATTTTAGTGCTAATTTTTCCGGTATATGTTAATGTGTTAAACTTAATATTGTCTTTTATATAGAAATTAGAATAAACAAGATTGAGTGCCTTTTTATGTTGTTTTTTATTTACGATTTTGTCTAATATGATTGCGTCATAACCATTATTAAATGCAATCTGTTTTATAATATTAAGTTCCTTGTTGAAATTTTCTCTTGACAAAGATACATTAATTAAACGATGTACAAAACTATGAAAAGCTGCCATTTTATGTGTGAATGAGTGGTTTGATGTTTTATGTATTGTTATATCTGTATAGGATGGTTTATGATAAATTTCAAAATCGTGTTTATTATTAATGTTCCTGATTTTTAAATCTAAAAAGTTTATGGACTTCTTTTGTTCTAATTCTAAAGTGAAGTTACTTAAACTACTTGCAAAAAACTATATAAAAAAGCACTCAATTTCGTTTATCCTAATTTCAATACAAAAGACAATATTAAGTTTAACACATTAACATATACCGGAAAAATTAGCACTAAAATAGAGAAATATCTTTAAAAAAAAAATCATAAAGTAGCTTTTTATACCAATAATACTTTAGGTAGATTAATTAAGAATAACTATATTAAGAATAACAAGTCTAAAACAAATAAGGACCAAAAATCAGGGGTAAATGAATTAAAATGTGGTTCTTGCGAAAAAGTATATATTGGTCAAACAGGCAGATCCTTTTATAAACACAAAACATCATTTATTAAACAAAAAACTGATTTTAATTATGCAAAAAATTTATTAAAAACAAATCATAATTTTAATAATGAATTTAAAACGTGGCATTCAGTCAATAAAAGTTAAAAGTTAAATTACTTAGAAATTCTAGAAATCAATAAGAGGAAAAACCATAATATTTTATTGAACGATCAAAATCTGCTAGAGTTAGGTAGGTAGACTCTTTTATCACTGTTAAAAAATCTTGTTTAAGTATCAGTCTGAAATTTGTTTTTGAAAAAGACACAGTGTGTCGAATCAGCTGTCAAACGAAAATAAATTAGTGGAAATTACTAAACAGATATAATTATTTAAAAACTACTTATTGAATTTATTTTTAATTATGTCCAAGTGTGGCATAGGTAAAAACTGATAGGAATCCAATAGGGTGGAACAAAATGGCGCCCAATAAAAGTGTTTGAAAAGATTCTATATATGCGTTACTAAATGACTAAGTACTGAACTAAATTGGGTCACAGTTCACTATTTCTAATAAAAGGAAATATTCATAACGAGGGAAGTTCCGGGTAAAGGAAATTTACCGATTTTTTTTCTGTTTAAAAAACTTTATTTTTTTTACTGAAAAACTGCAGACTTTCCGATAGTTTGTTATAAAATTTAAACATTTATTTATTTTAACTTTTTTTTTCAAAAATGCAAAGGTGTTCTATTAAACGGCGACCCGTTTATCAACATCAGACCCAGTATGTTGTATCTGACTGAACATCCGGCTAGTTCGCTGGACCAATAAGGTATTTGTTGGTAAACCACATCGATCTGTCACACTGCAGATATTATGTGACTTATGTGCAACAGCAGAACAGAAATCTAAATCCCCTCCGGTATCCTCTTAACTGCCTATACGGTTTAGTTGATTATCGGTCAGTTACATATAACTTTAGGTCACCAACACAAAATGGTGTTGAGATGTTAAAGTTGTCTCTTTCTAGAATCCCCGCTTAGTGCTATTAAGGGACTATTAAATGGATTAATTCAAATAGTTTTATTTTAGTGGGTGAATAACGCATTGTACGTCAAGCTTTTATAATTGTTTCTAAATAATTTATTAGTTTCGGCGAGCCTTGTATGTCGAAAACGAGAATACCTAAACTTATCTAATAGAGGTAAATTATTTTTTATTTTTTGGGTTGAATGCATTTACATGTCGATAATAGTTTATTCGCCTTCATCTTTGAGCCACTGAATGATAATGTCACTTTCATCACTCTAGGCATGGTCTTGACACGCGAAGTGTGCCTAATCGGTACTTGTCTGTATTAAGAGCATCATATAAAATTGACAGGCGTTGCCTCGAAAATGTCACTAAAAAGATAATTGCTGTTCGTATGCAAGCCCAATGTATGAAATAATAATGCAGTGAACTCTGTTACTCAAATAATCAAAAAATTGTTTAAATAAAAACTATACATAGCGCACATGAAGGCCCACTAATGTTTATTTTATGACAATTTAAATTTCACTAAAATTAATCGAATGACGTCATTTCTTCACATCTTAACCTTTTATGGCTATGACCTACTTAAAATTATGCTGCCAGACCTACTTAATACTATATGGAGAACCGTAGCGTGGGTTTTAAAATCAAAACGCATGTTTCCTCACGAAGCCGCGATGCGGCGCTCCGCTACACTTTTTAGTATTAACAGTAGTTAACATTAAAATAACTATTTTGGTTTTTATAAACATATAGAGCTTTCATTTATATTTTGACACATATCTACAATTTGCCTAAACCTTTGAACTCAAAAGTTGAAGGGTGTTTTGTACTATATTTTAGGTGTATTTAAAATCCTAAAAAGTGATTAAAAAGTAGAAATATTGACATAACCTATGTATATTTTTAGACAGGATACCGCGTATATGATTGTTTCATTGAATGGACCTCTTTTGGCTGGTTATAAATATAGTAGGTTTATTACCAATATCTTGGAAGGTAACTGAGAAAATTGAGCGAAACCTGGCCATAACAGAGCAAGAGAGAGAGACAGAGAGAGAGAACGGGAGAGAGATACAGATAATACAAATATCGATTACTGTCTACCTTCTGAGAAATGTACAGGTGCCCCATTTTGGGTACTTTTGCGGGGTGTCTCCGTTATTTTTATAGATAGAAAGTTGAGGTTTTCGTGACAGTGAGCTACTTTTTCGTGAAACTAAAGTTGCCGTTCACAAAATTTTCATAGCCCTGTTAGTTTTTAAGCTATAGGGCTAAATTGAAAATGTTTCTTTTTCCCGTAGAACTTAATTCCGCCTTCGGAATTAGTATACAGGGTCTGATCAAAAAGTTATGGAACCCTACTTTATTTCTTTAAATAGAACACCCTGTATATTTATAGACTACAAAATTTGTTTTTTTTACCCTTTCCAAAATATATAAACAAAAATAACGCAAATAAATAACAATTTTCTGGAATTAAATGCATAATTCAATAATAGGCTATGGCTATTGTTTGTGACAACAATTATTTTTCAAAAGCTAAGTAAGCAATTATGGCTATGATTATAGTTTTTACTTGTTAGATATCCAACCGTTTTTTGAGATATTTGCTCGTTTAAAAGCAAATTTAGTTGAGCACGGTTCATTTGTTGACCGCGTCCTAAAATAACAGGGAAAGAATTGAAAAGAGCTATATGTTTTGGGATATATAAAAGAAACACCTTCGTCCTCATTTAGAAAAATTGAGAAGGAAATTGGTGTGCCAAAAACTGACGGTCAGAGGATCTTGAAGAAATATAAGTATCGTCCATACAAATTTAATATAGTGCAACATTTGCATCCCGGCGCTGCCGAGCGCCGGGCACTGTTTTGCCAATGGTATTTGCCACAAATCGATGCTATCGATTTATTTGGCAAACTCGTTATCTAGTTAGACGAATGCTTTTTTTAAGTGCGGGAATTTTTAATCGTCACAATACCAGGAATTTGCATAGTGAAAATCAGTATTTAATGTTTGAAAGGGCACATGAAGGACGCTTTGGTGTTGGGGTGTCATGTTTTATTTTGGGCAGATATTCAGTTCACAGGATTTTTGAAGGAGGTCTTACAGCACGTAGATACCTAGAAATCCTTGAGAAAGTTATTCTAGAACTGCTCGAAAATGTTCCATTAGCACAATAAAATGCTGTTTACCTACAGCAAGATGGTGCTCCAAGTCACAACTTTAGGCTCTTAAGGGAATTTCTTGATAATAACTTTCCTCAAAGATAGATAGGTACCAACGAACCTGTTAGATCGCCTCCACGATCTCCAGATCTCTCAATTTTATATTTTTTTTATGGGGCTATCTACAAAATGAAGTATATAAAACACGATATGACGGCATAGCAGAATTTTGAAAGGCAATTAATTTAGTCTTTCGAAATCTGCGAATGAGACCAATGATTCTTTTTAACGCTATTCAAAGAATTATAAAAATGTGCCAATTTTGCATTAGAGAAAATGGTCGTCAATTTAAACATCACCTTTACAAATTTGTTTTTTCTTTTTTTTAATAATGTTATTTTTTTTGAGTTTATATTGTTACTTTAGGCTATAAAACTGTTGTTACAAACTTACTTTTATTAAGAAACTCTATAGGTATTTTTATACAAGAAGATACCTATATCCAAGGTATCCACTTCTTTGTTAGCAATATGTAACTTTCAATTGTTTATTATTATTATTCATGGCCTACTATTAAATTATGCATTTAATTTCAGAAAATTGTCATTTATTTGCGTGTTTCTGAGAAAAAGTGCATACTATTATGTATTTTTGAAAATTAAAAAAAAGGCAAATTTTACAGTCTATAAATATACAGGGTGTTCCTTTTAAAAAAATAAAGTAGGGTCCGATAGCTTTTTGACCTGACCCTGTATACTAATTCCGAATACGGAATTAAGTTCTACGGGAAAAGTTATATAAGAAAAAGTTTTCACATTTTTGATAAGTTTTCTGATAATTGAGATCCGAGGGGTGCCTGAAAATGCAACATTTTCAATTTAGCCCTGTATCTTAAAAACTAAAATCGCAGCACCTTTGATCCAATTAACAAGACAAAATATTATATTTCAATGGACACCCAAAACTGTGACTATTCATGATTACAAACATTTTATTTGGCCGCAATTAATCTCTATATCATATTTAATTTTCGCACAAATTTTTTAAAATATTTTATTAAGCCGCCATGCTGTTTCTACATCTTGGATTTGTACCAAAATTTTACCAGTCCATTTCTATGTAATACTTGATTTTGTTGCAAAATTTGAAGCGAATTGGATAAATATTCTTTCAGTAATTATTGTTCTAACATTTCATTAGGAAGTCATTTTGATGCCATTTCATTCGCAAGTGACCCTTAATTTCTGCCGAAAATTTGAAGTCAACTCGATAAGAAATTTTTATGCCACAAACAGACCGACAAACAGAGAGACAGACAGAAGGAAATAAGAAAACATGTTTTTCGGCATCTAGGAACCCCAAAACGATCTTTCTTTATTCTTTGTTATTTTTAATCCTTTAATTTAAAATAAAACAAACCGTTTAATTTTTTTTTAATTAAGGGAAGTTATCATTACGGATAACAATTTTTTTATTTTTGCAATTTTTATCAGTTGAGAAACATTAATTACATTGATATTTTAAAATGTTTGTTTTGATCAGCCATATTGGATTCCAAAATTTTTCAAAAATGTTGAAAACTTGCAAAAGTTTATTTTATTATCAAAAATAAAAAATTCTCCGAATTTGGTCATCTACGGTCGATATCGATAGTTCCAACCCTTGAAAAAGTCCATGGAATTCCAAATCGCAATTTACCTTTCAAATCATAATATTTTTCCAAAAAAGCAGGCACTGTGGGATATAGTGGACCATGTGGTGAGTGCACAAAATAAGAATCAGGCTACTTTGTTAGTTCTTCTTGACTACACTAAAGCTTTTGATATGCTTAATCATAGGATTTACTGGGATGGCATCATCACTTGTTGTCTCATTTTTAACAGATAGGGCTCAGAGGGTTGTTGTTGATGATTTGTGCTCCAGTATTCTCAAAGTCACCGTCGGAGGGCCCCAAGGAAATATTTTGGGACCTCTACTTTATAGCATTTTTACGTAAAATTTTATTAAATACTTAGAACATGCTAATTATCATTTACACGCAGATGATACCCAACTGTATGTATCGTAGAACCCTAAAGATGTGGATCTTATCAATCACGAATTAAATTCTTATTTGAAAAAAATATCACAAATCTCAAACGACCATTTATTACTAAATCCGAGTAAAAGTATGGCTTTGCTGTTTTGTAATGAGAATCATCGAGAGCGGCTTGTCGAAAATATTAGATTCAAGCTAGAAAATGAAAACATATTATTAAAAGATTCAGCGAAAAATTTAGGTTTCATTATAGATACAAAATTAAAATTTAGAGAACATGTAACTGTATGTCTTAACAGAGCCTTCACCATGTTAAATCTTTTGTATTCTCATAGACATATTTTATCAAAAAAAAACTAAAGCTATCTTGTGTGATGCACTAATATTATCCCACTTTAATTTTACCGATTGCGTGTATGGTCCATTTCTGGACTCCCTGGAAATTCGCAGAATACAAAAAATCCAAAACTACTGTATTCATTTAATTTATGGTATCAGACGCAGAAACAGGGTTTCCCATAAATTGAGGGAATTAGGATGGCTTAACATGCAGGATCGACGAATTCTACATTCGGAATATTTTTTCTACAAAATTATCAAATTTAAATGTTCACCCTACCTTGATGAAAAGCTTAGATATCGCACGGATGTTCATAGCTTGAATATTCGTAGACAATTTTTGCTAACAATACCCTTTTACAATAAAGAATATTTTAAGAAAAGTTTTTCTTTATCAGATTGCGTCTTTAGTAAATAAGTATAAAATAACTGACTTTTCATTAAAATAGCATCATTTAAAAGAAATTTTAAGCTTAGGCTACTTTCAAAAGATGGTCCCCAGATATTTCTAGTTTTTATTATAGCTTCGTATTTAAGTACATTATATATTTTTGTTCTTATTTTTTTCATTTGCGCATTCTTTCTATGCAGAAATGGTTTTCTCTATATATTAGATTTCATTCATATATAACCCTCATATTCTTTTTTTGTTCTTCTTTCTTTCTTTCTTCCTTCTTTTTTTATACATTTTTTCTTATCGTTCCATTACCTTTGGTTTTCTTTCCATCCTACATGTCTAGCAAATTATATATTTATTTAACTTCAATCTCTAGATCGAGCTCTTATTCTAACTTCTCATTTTCATGTAATTACTAATTTACAGTTATATATTTAATCTGTACTGGCCTCAGCAGCACCTTCCATTGTGGAGGAAGCTGATTAGTGCCAATTATTCCAGTTACTATTTTATAAGCATAATTTATTGTAACTTGTAATCATGAACGCGATTTGGCATAATAAACATGTTTATTATTATTATTATTATTCGTACGAAAATCTTAAATTTAAAATCAGATTTAATAAACGCTTCCTTAACTAGCTTTTAAACATCTTTATTAAACCGCCATTTTCGTGGACTATATCCATTTTATATTACACTTCATTTTTAAGTGTACCAAATTTAATGTCAATTAAATAGATAGTTTTTTTAACACTGATTTTTCAAACAATGTATTATACCGCTATCTTATTACGCCATATTGGATTTGAACCAAATTTTCCTCATATGACTCGTGATTAAATCTACAATTAAAGTCAACTGGAGACGCAATTTCTTAACTATGCCACGAACAGACAGACAAACAGACAGAGTGACGAAAATGGGAAAATCTGTTTTTCGGGATCTTGGGACCCTAAAAAAATCTCGGACTACGGAGTGTAACTGTTACAACACTTTCTAATATGAGAGAGGTAATAGCGGTAGAAAGAACTACCCAGCTTAGAAAAAAATGTGGATAACTTTTAAAAATTAAACAAGATATGGTCTAAATTTTGAACAACAATAATAATGTATGCTTAGTGTCTCGGGCGCTTTAACTTATAATAATTTAACATTTATTCTTCAGATGTTTGCCGCAAGATAAATGCAGGAAGCTTAAAATTGGAATTTATGAGAAGAATTATTACCTTGTAGCTCCATGACACGCTCATCGTTTACCCCAAGGTAAATACTAGGTTTGTACGTATAGCCGTTAACTTTTTTGAACCTGCCATAACCAATACTAGCATCAAAATGCTTCTGTTCATTTATATCTAACGTCATCTGAAACATAAGAAAAATAGTATAAGATCGCGTGTCTCAAATACTAAATTATAAATAGCCTTTTATCAAAGAAGTAAATTTAATAATATTTTTTAAAATAAAATGTCTTAATCTTAAATACGAATCAACACGTAAAAGATTTATATGTTTGTGGAATTATTCCTAAGCTATAATAGGTTCGTGGAATATGGGCAAAAAACCGAGGGGTGGGCAAATCTTTTAATATGGTTCTCTCTTAAATACCTTTAAATATATTTTAAATACTTACCTAATCTTTTAAATATGCTGTATTATCTTTAAATACTTTTCAATATATTTTTAATACCTTTCAATACATTTTAAATACTTTTCAATACACATAATTGTTCTCAATATATATTTAGTTCCTTTAAATATCTTTGAGTATCCAATTTTGTCTCCTCGGAACTAGATCTAGAACGCGCTTAGTTTTTGTAAGAGATCAAAGAGTACCCTAGACTCGAAAAAGCACTGTTTGGCATAGAGTTGGAAGTTGTTTTCTTTGCAGGATATAACTCTAAATAATAAATTATTATACTCGTTTTTTTTTGTCAATTGGAGACAATAATTATAGAATGAATATTATGTACCAAAAATAGATGGTGTTAATAAACTTACTAAGCCTGCTGCCTTTTATATTAAACGTTGGAACCGTAAAAAAGCTATATATTTTACTATATAGTTTATAATAATTTTTTTAAGAAAAAAATAGCAACTTATTTAGCAAAGCCTATGCATACGTTTTCATACGTATAAAACCTAAAATACATATTTATTCATCCAAAACGAAACAAAAATCTTTTGTGTCACAAAGTAAACTAAAAAAACACAGGTAAAATAACAATTAATAGTGTGTTCTGATTTAGATCACTCTCTTAAAACAAGAGGTTCTGGGTTAATGTATATTATTTGCTAAAAACTGCATTAAAATACATACAAAAAAAATCTACAATTTTTTTTTAATATCTTCTCAAAAAAAATATTATAATTACTAAAACAAATAACGTTTTCTATATGTATATTATTTTATAACTAGTTATAAACGCAAGATGGAGATTTCAACGTAAAATGGGGGATGTTTTGGGGAACATTTTTAAATGGCGGCAAAATGAGGGATTGCCTCCCTGAATAGGGGATAACAACTAGTCACTTTTTATAAGTATATTATATGAGCAGGAAATGTATTATTTAGGTGTAATAGGTAGGTAGATTATTAATTTTTAGTGAATAAAATATTCCGAAAATCATTTTAGGAACACAAAAAAAAATATAGTTACTTAGATATCTTGATACCCTAAAACTGTGAAATCTAGCGTAGACACTTGATTGTTTTATGGGAAGTATTATATTTTTTTAATAATTTTTGATGAACACATAAACCAATTTCAATGAAATCTATAGATAGTATAAAACATATTCATCGATCACTATAACCGAGAGTGCCAAAGATAAAACGAAAATTTGGCATGGCATTTTATAATGTAAGTACAGGAGAAGAGAATATCTTTTTGAAACCGTCTAAGGGGATGGAAATAGTCAAAACGTGCTTTTACAATATCCTTTCAACTAAATGGGATTTTAAGACTATTCTTTCCTCAAAGGCTTTCAAAAATAATTATATTAAATTCAATTTATCAATCGTTCTAAATTTTACCGTTAGTTGGCGATAAAGTATGAAATTTGCTTATACTTATTTACTACATGAGGTTAAAAACTTTCAATAAAATTTCTCTGCTGAAAATTAATATATATCGCGTGTCGAGACGACTTAGACAAAATGAGAATAAAAATAGAAATATTTTTGTGAAAATAGACAAAAGTTATATAGTTAAATTTAAGGCATATTTTAAAATTATAGTTTAGTATATTGGTCTTTCTAAAAAATAAAAAAACTCTTAAGCCCCATTTTCATATGTTTTAACTTAAACATCAAATTAAAAAATCTTGGTTATTATAAAAACTAATAATTGAGAGGTTATTTTCCGATTAATAAAACAATGTGAAAATCATCATCATCATTTTCAATCTTTTTTAAATACTTTCAATTGTCTTTAAATAATTTAAAATACTTTTAAATTCTCTTAAATACTTTTAATTCTCTTTAAATACCTTTTTACATATGTTTTATCATATTTACTACTTCTAATACCGAAATAATTAATTATGGTATACAAGATTTTGGCATCTGCGCACCCCTCGCAAAAAAACATTGCCTACCCTATGAAAATAGTTGGACAATCAACATTTTCTCCTTTCCAAGAAATTCTCCAAACTTTTAATAATAATTCAATAACATAAATTCTGTGATAAAATTCATGATTTAACTATAAAAATTTAAGTGTCGAGGTACCTATAAATATTCGACCACAAAATCATCTCATAAGACGAAATGGACAATCAAAAACAATCGCTATTACAAATCATATGGAAACCAAAAGCACTGCTTTTGCCTGAATGTGACAAAAATATATAGAGTAGTATGTGTACAATACAAAAAAATGAGTATGCATGTCGGGGCATCTTGGTCGGATCATTGGTTAAAACCGCAAGAGGAAAGCAAAGCCATAAGTCTATAAATTAAATATTAATGGTATTTTTTAATACAAGCATCGAAATATTAATATGAGCAGGGCCGTCAAGAAAACATCCGGGATCGGAGGAATGACGTCCGGCCCCCCCAGGAATTTTTCGCCTATTATAAACTTGACTACTAAAAAAAGGATCAACACCTTTTATTTCAATTACTAATTGTAAAAAAGGTCCACACCTTGGTCTTTATTACCGGAAACTACTAAATGTAAAGTTGACTGCCCACACATATTATGTTCGAAAAAAATCGGGGCCCTTCCAGAATATGGGTATTCATAGAAGCATAGAAACCAATGAACTGAATAATTGCTTGAATTTAAAAACCAATTGATATGTAAACATGTTTTTCGCAATACAGTTCAATTAATTAGGACGTATACAGGGTGTCCCACAATTAACGTCACTTCCTATAACTTTTTTTATTTTAAAAATAAAAATTTTTTAAAAACATTTTTAATGATTATCTAGGCCTTCAATTTTTTTTAAATTGCACCCCTGTAATTTTTTCAATTTTTCAAATGTTTGTGACACAACAGAATCAATGGTATATAAAAAGATATATTTCTTGAACATCCGCTTGACAAAAAGAAACATTTTAAAACATTTAAGATAAGAATACGCAATATTTACTTTTTAAATATTTTGTAATGTAAATAAACTTTTTTTAAATGACATGCATTCTTCAATTTGTAAATATTTTATCCACTACAATTTTTGTGTTGATATTGTGTTAAATATCCAATTTTGTTGCCTTTAAATTAAATCAGACAAATGCAGTCACTAATATCTACTCATATAGTGCTGTTCGCGAAATACTTATTAAACGGTTTACTCCAAATGAGTAATTGATATGCTCTTTATTTACGAAAAATGTCGAAAAAAGTGTCTTGAAGCAGAAAGAGTTTATTGACAACGCTTTCCTGAACGTGCTACACCCTCAACTCTTTTTCAAGAGTTGAAGAAACAATGCGCACAGGATTTTTTCCAAATTTGAAACATTCAGTGTTATTAATACGTTCGCTTATGTTGCAGTAAATTCGCACGTCTCCATTCGTACTCTTGGAAGAGAGTATAACATTTCAAGAAGTTCCATCCAGCCAGAATTCTCCGAGAAAACAAACATCACCTTTTCAAAATTCACCTGGTACAAGGATTGCGCCCTGGTGTTTTTCAACGAAGATTGGAGTTTATAGTAATCCTTCGGGTTGCAAGGTATGACAATCCCGAAATTTTGTTGGACAGATGAAAACAAATTTCATAATAATGGGGTTGTTAATAAACACAGCGCTCATTATTGATCTGAAAATAATACTCGATCGATAATAGAACCTCGTTTGGGCTGGGGTATTTCGTTTTATTGGGTCTTACTTTTATGATGGTACGTTAACTTCAGAATGGTATTTAAATTTTCTTCAAAACTCACTGCCTGAATTTTTGGAAGGTGTCAAGATGCTCAAAAAAACTTTAAGACACTATAAAACTTTTGCGTATATACCGGTGAAGCTCAATTTGAGCATTTAATTAAATAACACATTAACTAAAACTTTCGTTATGTAGATTTAAAAAAATGTAATGAAAATATTATTAAGCTTGTATATTTAATCTAGGCATACCTATATTAAGTATATTACAATCAGCGAATTTGATTTTATAAGTGGCACATAGCGATTATTGGAGAATTTATGTAATAATCTACTACTACTATCTACATAGACAGAGGATTAGGGATTTCTGGATCTATAACTAATAAAATCTAATTAAGGCTAATATATCAAAATCGTTAGTCAAGTTATTCAAAATTTTAAATAAAAATATAATAGACGCGATAATCCTTTGATTCTCTAAGCTCTCAAGATTATATTTCTTCATCACATCCATTTTTGGTGTATGTAATGGTATATACCAGTTTCTTTATAATATATATATGTCTATTTTGTATTTTCTCAACGGAAAACTTATGGTTCTCATAATATGGATTCCATATAATTGAGCAATATTCCAAGATATTTCTCACATACGAAACATATAAAGTGTTAATACATGAAATATTTTTAAAATCCCTACAGTTCCTAACTATAAAACCATATATTTGTTATGTTTGATATGTGCGTCCTAAAAGTCAATTGAGAATCGAAGGTTACTCCCAGATCCCGCAATTCAACAACCCATGACAATACTGTTACGTCGATAACATAATTATATTTATAATTTACTTTTTTCCTACTAAAATATCATTTATTAATATTAAAGTGTAAACTATTTCTAATTGACCAATCATACAGTGTAATTTTCCTAAATCCTACAATCAACCGTGGTAGGTACTACAAATACAATTTCAGGTCTCCTTAACTAAACTGTTAATGTACAAAAGGAACAGCAGCGGTCCCAGGTTGGAGCCCTGCGGTATACTAGAGGTAGCCACAAAGTATTCAGAATAATAGCCGTTAACAACCACTCTTTGTCGCTTCTTTTGCAAGTACGATGAAGTTTATATGAAATCCGAATTCTGTATGCAGCTTATCCATGAGAAGATGTGATACCGTGTCAAAAGCCTTAGCAAAGTCAGTGTACATCTACTTGGCATTTATTGTCAAGGCTTTTAGCTATGTTTTGGGTAAAGTTGCATAAGTTGGTTACAATTGATTTGTTAATTGTTATTGTTAAAAATCCCGGCTGGAGGTCTTATTTGTAAACTGTTAACCGGTATTCGCAGTAGATATTAGCAAGTGGGGTGTTAAGTTAAAGTTTTATATTGTTAATACTATAGGGTTTTATGATATTCTATTTTACCAGATTACTAGAAGGTAAGTATTCATTTTAACCGGGAATTAAACTCTATACGCACAGTTCATACTGCCTTTGTATATTTATATATTATACTATTCTACGGAAAAAGCAACTTTTAAATTGAATTCTTTTATAGACAGAGTGGGCTGAGAAAATGGTCTCATTTTATCAGTTCAATTATTTATTTTTATCAACAGTTGTAGATTATTGAGACAAATCGTAGGTGATTATTATGGTGTTTTATACGATTTATTACAAAATAACTGATAGTTTTTCTAACTTTTGACAAATTTTTTAACCTTAAATAGGAATTTTATTGCAGGATTCAAGAGAAACAACTTTAAAATAGCATACTTTGTGTAAGTATACAGGGTAATATAAATTCCGATCGAAGATAATAATGATATTGTTATTTTATTAAGGAAAGTATTGTAATTGTGAAAAAATCATCCTATGAGATTTTTTTAGATCTTTATCATCCTAAACTAATAACTAATAAAGATAAAAAAATCATTACCTAACATGATATGTTACGAAACCTAATACATAATATACACAGGAACTGAAAAAGTATCTTTAAAAGTAACTAAAGATAGTTAGTTAAGTTCCTGTTGTTAAAGAGTAATTAGATACCCAAAGTAACTTTAGATACTTTTTCAAAAAGTAACTTATCTAGAAACTGAATACTTTTCTAAAGTATCTTTGACAGGTCTGGTTGCTACAATTGTAACTGTTTCTTTTAACAGTTACAAGTATAAATGTCCGGTAAGAGTTTCATTAATAAAAAAGTTAATTAATTTCCTCATTTGCCATAATTTCAAGTCAAGTTTTTGAGAATGCTGCATATTAATCTCTTCAAGTGAGAATTTTCATTAATCCAGTAACAACGATTATGGCAATTAACTCTGCCGCTCAAAAAATATTCCTTCATCACTAAGACATATCTGATACATGTAATTTGGTTGCGTTTTAATTAAATGTAATTATTCCTTACAAAACTCTAATCTGCAATCTGGATTATTTTCATTAAGTTCTTGTACAAGGTGAACTTTGTAGAGGTGAAATGTATCTTTTTTGTAATTTCGTTAACTGCTGATTTACCCACAACCACGTCAGCAGCTACTATTCAGTTAAACAACAAATGTTCCTAGATCTTGAATTTCAAGATGTTCAGATTTAGCAGAAGGACGACAAGAACGGGAGAATCATCCCGCTCATGCCACCCCCAAAAGGGATGGAAAAAGTTGATTTGTTCGTATACATGCAACTGCCAAATTTTAAACTGTTTAGCTTTACCAGCGCTCGATATATTATCATACACTTTATGGGCGATAGGCCAAATTACACATTGTTTCAGCTGAAAGTAGCTATATAAAGCTTTTGCGCTCATTCTCATTTTTAAGATACTTTTACTGTGCAGAACCTCTGAACAGTCAAGTATCCTTCTACCAAATCCAGTGGTCCTTGTTCATCATTAAACTCTTTTTCAGGTTTTCAGTTCTTATTCCATGTTTACTATAAGTTGCTCGAATCAAAAGTTGCAATTTGTTGTGTGTATATGGACAGTTATTCCATTACCATTTTTTTGTAGATGAAATTATTATTACATTGCTTTTCTAATAATTCAATTCCCCTTTTTTGCAATTTTTTTTAGCATTTTAACTCCTTTTCACTTTAGTTTTTGATACTCTTTAATATTTTTTGTTATCACCTGTTGTTCATAAGGTGCAGTGGTCTATTATCCATTTTTTTATTTAGGTATTTCACCCATCATTTTTAATGTTAGACTGTGCCTCTAATTCTTACTGGTACTGTCAGGGGATAAGGGTGAGGTAGTGTTGGCTCCAGCATAATTTTTAATTGAAATTATGTTAACTTCGTAGAGATTATTTGATATAAATATTAATTATTTTCAGGTTTTGACACATATACTTATTTGCTTTAGTACTAAATGTGCCTTTTTTTGTTGTTAAAAGGCATATCCTGCAAATGTATCATGAACCAAATTCATTTTCCAGGCCTCAGTATTATTTTGTTCACATTTTTCTTTTATTTGAATTTCTAATCACTAAATCAGATGTGGAATTAGAACCATGACGAAACATTTCATTACTCAGCATACTGGTAACAGTTTTGACCCAATAAATATGCGTCAGCAATCAAATGTTTTAACGTGTTTTAGAAACTGAAAAAATCGTAGAAATATTTCTAAATATAAAAGTATTTTTTGTTTTTATTATTATGTGCCAGTGTTAGCGAAAAGTGGTGAAATTTGCATACCAATATAGTAGTTTATTCTATAATTAACAATTATGACTCATTTTGATTGATGTTGTCGCACTGTAAGAGTTAAAATTTTTAATCCGAATACAGTTAATCTGAATATTCTGTAATCCGAACAATTCATGAAGTGATACTCCGAACGCTATCTCGATAATCCGAACAATCCTCCGTCTTCCACGGGAAGAGACAACTAAACCTGATGTCGCGATTGCGATATTTCACAATCTCTCAAGAACTTCAATCTCAAGTATGTTGTGTTACATTTGTATAAGGCTTAGCAGCATGTAAGTACAGATTTGATTAAGAAATCATGGCGTAAGATACTACTACCGCCTCAAGAGAAATTGTGTGACAGTAATGAAGATGATATTTTTTTGCGACAGTTAGCCAAACAAATCACTGGATCGCAACAAAAAGAAGAAGTGAAATTCAAGAAATTATTGAACTGGTTAGAAATATTGATGAACATTTGACCACTGAAGAAATCAAGAGAGTGGGTGGTCCACTACATTTATCTTAAGTGATGAACGAACCGACGCTGAATTCAACACTCCTGGCGGGAGGTAGTTGGAAATGGAAAAAATGAAACAGTATTTATTTATTATTTAATTGTTGGATTTGGGGACCACAAAAAACATGCTTACCACCTCCGATGAAAGCGCTAAATATGCAAATTAGGGTCAAAAAATTGGTTTCTGTGCAATAACTCGTTTTCCATTTGGTATGCGATAAATACGGTTGTATACAAAATAAAAAGCTTTGTATAAGCTATTATTTGTATAAACTTCTTGTACATAATTTGCAGGGGCGTGCAGTCCATGGAAGCAAGGGAAGCAGTGCTTCCCCAAAAAAAATTACAAAACATCTTCTAAAATGTAATTTTTGGAATAGGAAACCATTAATTTAGTTTATATTAAAAATACTAAAATATTATCTTAATTATCAAGCCCAAAATAAATGCGGCCTTGACTCCGACCGAGCCACAATAGAAATCGAATAGAAACTATGCGGGCCGCTAGCTTCTCTGCAGCCAAGTCCTGTATGCTTGATTTCCTGTGAATCGAGCCAGATGTTATTCAACTTTCCACCGGCTATTTGCAATTTTTGCATTTTAGTCGCGTGCTTGAAGTGGGGGCGGAAGCTATCGTTGGAGTAGGTTCTTTGTCTGAACGGCTATCCGTGTGTTGTGTGATACGTACGTCGCCTCGTGCATGGTGTGATATGGAAGACAATAATACGGATGTGGATATGCAAATACCGTCAACTTCGGTAGTCGGTAATAACGTTGAAAATGTTGGAGAATTTAGTAAGAAGAGTGTGTGTGAATGTGTGGTGTGTATCTTAATAATAAAGGGATTTTCAACATTAAACTTCGCTGATAAGCTTCAAATAATTTCCAAAGGAAGGGCAAAACTGCCTATGAAAAATTTAACAACAAAAATTAAAAACTGTATTAGACATTTTTATCCGGGAAAACTATACGAACAATTTAAATTTAATTATTTGTTGAACATATTTTCAGAAATATTCCCATTCACGGACAATGTTTTTAATATATTAACAAACTAAAATAAATGATATTGCTTTTTGTCTAAAAAAAGTGGATGATTTTAAGTCCATGTTAAGCCAAAAAAGAGACGACTTTGACCTATTTTGGGAGAAAACGATGACGTAAAATGTAGAGCCACAAGCAAGCCAAGTCTTCGAACAGACAAGGTCGGAGATGTTCAAACATCATAATCAAACTCTTTTATAAAATAAACGAAAAAATTCAGCAACAAATAAACTATATATTTAACGGTTTAAATGATTTTAAATTCCTCGAGCTCTGCAATTTTGATGCATTTAAAAGAAAAACTTTTCCAGAAGATGCGTTTAAATTTCCTCTTCTTCATTATGGCCAGTTCTTCGACCGAGTGTTACAATTCCTATGCCTATACCGAAGTGTCAAAATTGTGTGAATTAGTATTGATAGTACCTGCCACAAGTTCATCAGTAGAACGCAATTTTTCAACACTTAAAGTATAAAAAATTTCGTGAGAAATTGAACGGGGCAGGAGAGACTTTCGCATTCATCGCTGTTGTCCATTGAAAATAAACTTCTCCAAAATATGTCGGAGCATCGACGTTTTTATGATGACGTCAATGACGAATTTGCAAAAAATGATCGAAGAATCGAATTACATTACAAATATGTAAGTTTCTAAAAATTCCTTCCCTTTCTTAAAATTTCACCGCAAGGCCCTTGATAATTTGCGTATTTAGTGGGTCGGGCTTTCAAGGGAATTGGTAGATTTTTTTACATGTTTTTCGTAAGCCCTAAATCTGACTATTAAACAAAAAAATATATTGTTTAATTTTTTCCTTTTTCACATCAATATTTGTCTCGCCGCCTGGAGAACAAGAAGTTGATGAAGATTCCTATAGTGACGTTGACAAGGTTATTGACGACAAACTTTATTTGGAGAAACATGGTGAAGCTGAATCTTTTGACACCTGCATTGACTGGGCAATTTAAAATAATCTGCCCGACCAACGCATAGATTTTTTGCGTGAAACGCGAGCTCAAGCAAAAAACGCACTGATCAAAAACCAGATACAGGCCAAAATTACAAACTTTAACGTTGTTACAGTTATGAGCTTTGTACATATTATATACCTACACATTTCATTCTTCGTTGTTGTTATTTGTTCAATGGAAGTTATTTAAAAATATAAAGAATCATAAACGTTCAATGAAAATTATTTAAAAATAAAAATTATCATAAAAATTTATATATGTACAGGGTGGTCCAATAATAGAAGACGTCATAAATACATATTTATAGATAAATCGTCCCAGAGAAATTGCTTAAATTATTTTTAAGTTCGAAAGTTGGCCGCTAGGGGGTGTAACAGCCACACAAAAGTGTAAATGCTAATTTTCTCTTAAATTTCCCTAATTAAGGTATGTTGGAAATATAAGCACTGCATTCTTCAACTTTTTTAAAATAAAATGGTGGGGAAGGTCAAACATGTTTACTTTCAAATGTGGATATCTCTGTTTTGGATGTACCGATTTTAATCAGGTTGGTGTCGTAAAAAAAGAATTTTTTGCTTTAGTCGTGTGGCCATAAACTGTACCATAATGACTTTGTTAGTCGTCACGAGATGGCGTTGTTTCGGAATTCTCCAAATAATTCTGATTTTCTCAAAAAGATCAAATGATACGCTATGACTTTTATATCACAATTTATTTGGTAGGTACGACTAGCATTAAATAGTCAAATAAAAAATTCAGGTCTGCACTTAAATTAAGAAAGTTGATGATGGTCTCTCGAATCCGAAAGGTAGAGGAGAAAAAATGACAATAGTAAAATGGAAATTATTTTCGTCTCTTATTTCAGATAATCCCAAAATTTTAGGAAAAACCAGAAAACTGGAAAAAAAAGGCTCCAATAGAAACTTTAGTAATCTTGCGCAACTGTAAAGAACAAAACTTAACAAAGGAACAAAACAAAAATCACTAAAAAGTCTCATAAACACATAAGCTTCACAACAAAGAAAAGCTAAAACTGAGGCGAGACAGGGCAAGACTCGGTTTGGGCAAAAAGATTAAACCGAGTTGTACCTTGCTTCAGTGAAACAACAAAAGAAAAATGACGAATGAACTAACAACAAATATATTCAAAATTACTGAAACCTACTTTTGCAAATGCTCAAAATGCGGGCCGTCATTGTCAATACAACGTTGCAATATTTCCTGTGTCGATTGGAGTGCAGTCTCCACTTCTGCTACAGAGATACCTTGGAAGGCATTACTAATAAGGTCGATCATATCGTTTCTTGCAGTAGGTCGAATCGCATACACTAAATCTTTTTATCTTAAGTAGTTTTCAGTAATTTTGAATATATTTCTTGTTGGTTTACTGTTACTTCATTTCGTCGTTTTTTTTTGTTGTTTCACTACAACAAGGTAGAACTCGGTTTAATATTTTTGCGCAAACCGAGTCCTGCCCTGCCTCGCCCTAGCTTTAGCTACTTTATTGCCAAGCTTATGTGATTATGAGACTGAGTTTTAGTATTTTTTGTTTCGTTCCTTTGTTAAGTTTTGTTCTTAACAGTTAGGCAAGATTACTACTATTATTCTATTGGAGCCTTGTTTTTTTCTAGTTTTTTTTGGTTTTTCTAAAATTTTAGGATTAATTGAGAGTTGAAAATAATTTCCACTTTGTCATTGTCACTTTTTTTCCTCTACAAAAACGCAAGGTATTCCGACGTTTAGGATTCGAGAGACTTTTCGATACAGATTATGGCGCCACGAAAGCTTGTTTTTTTCGACACCAAGTTGAATTAAATCGATTCATCCAAAACCTTTCCCCACCACTTTTTTGAAAATGGTCTGACGGAAAAAGTGCATAATTGGTTGAATTGAATACAATACTTACATTTTCAACATACCTCAATTACGGAAATTTAAGAGAAAATTGGCATTTACACTTTTGTGTTGCTGTAGCTGCCCCTAGTGACCAACTTTTGAACTTGAAAATAATTTACAGCGATTTCCCTTGACCAATTTACCTATAAACATTTTTTTCCGTAAGTTCTGTCATTAACGATCGAAACAAAATTTGATAGGTGTCTTGGGTTATTAGAAAGACAATTTTCGATGTACTTGATAGATTTGTGCGATTTCCGGTTTGACCGGAAGTGACTCCAATTTCCTTTTTTTTTAATGGAATACCATGTATATTTTTGCATTTTGGGAATCTAGAGATTTTTCTACATAGTATCGTATTAAAAAAATTAACTCAATACGCCATTATGAAATTTTGACAGCTATTTTAAGTGCCTTAAATTATTCTGACATGTTTAAATAAGCTATAAAAAAATAACATCGATTTTTTTTCGTTAGTTTGCGTTTAAGGGTGGTTTAAAGCTAACAGAATCTTTTTTCGAAATTAGTCGAAAATAGATGTATATCATTTTCATATTACAGCTAAATGATCCTCTTCAATACGAATTTAACGCTTGCTATAAACACATTATGTCAAATTAGTAGTGGAAATAAAAACTTTTAGTTTAAAAAAATAATAAGTACTTAACACGAAACAAAAATCAGAACATATTTTTCTAGCAAATCCGAATACGGTCTTGTAAGTTTTTGGGGGTGTGTTACAAACAAAACTGGTAGTACCACATAAAGAAAATCGAGTGTTGTCAGGTCCAGGGAACGGAAAGGCCACTGAAGTGGTCCATTATTTACGATAAAACGTTATCCAAACCTTTGCTGCAAATGATTGATAACTATATGCGCATTGTGAGGTGAAGCACAGGCCTGCTGAAAATAAACGTTTTGCTCTTCTGCCAAATTCCTCGAGGGGGCAAGATTTTAAGATGTCGCTCGCCTGTTAAATGTTCTTGAAAAAATGTCAGTCCCATAATACGCGTGCCAAATATCCCAGCTCAAACCTTCACACCAAATCTCTCCTGGGAATGGTTTTGATTATCTGTTAACCAGTATCTGCGGTTTTGTGTATTGAACATTCCATTGTTGTTAAACCGGGGCTCATCTAAATACAGTAACGAAAGTGCCAAATTATTATTCCGATAATTATTCTATAACAAACAGCGAGAGTAGTCCCATCTTCTTTGAAAGTCGCAGACGTAAAAGTATTGTAAAATGCTGTAAGCTGAATAGGGGCTAATACCAAGTTCATGATTTATCTAGGTCCAGGTTTTTTTTTTGGCCTTAAGCTGATCAGTCATGCAGCCAGTCACTAATTCTATGTAAGAATAGATACTTAAACGAAGAAGAAAGAAAAAGGAATCATATATTATTCACTATTTTGTGTTGCATGTAATATATCCTAAACCCTAAACACATATATTATACAAAGAAATACACGCTTCACGCCGCACACTGGAGTATTGACATTAAATACTGATCGAAATTCGAAAAATCAAATGTGTCTGGCATTCCCCAAAATTAGACGGATGGTAAGTTAAAACATGTCTGTCAACCATAGCGTGCCATGGATTTGTTTACTTGCATTCATTTGTTTCAATGAGACGTCAAAGTCGTAGCTTTCCTAATATGAAAGTGACATAGCTAAATTTTATGTTAACAAATCAAAAAAATTGTGGTTCTAGTGCTCCTTTTGCGTTTAGATTATTGTTTTGATTTAAAATGGTACAGCAAGCTGCAGGTATGTATTGTATAGAAATGTATTATTTATCATGAAATTCTCTAAACTTCTGTTTTTTTTTTGGAATTAAAGGTACAGCATTCAGAAAATTAACTCACATTTATGACCTTTCTATTATATTTAGAGATTTAGTTAACTATTTCGCAGAATTCACCATATTGTCTATATACGTTTTACTCAGTAAACATTAGGTTTTTATACAGTAAAATAAAATTCTGCGACTTCTTGCGACCTTGCTGATAAATGAGGATAACATTATCGGAAATAACCGAAATTTCAAAAAATCGTTTTAGTTTTCTGCCTGAATTAATTTCAAGAGATATATTGACATAAATGTTACTACATCATTACAGCCACTTTTTTCCCTCTACAAAATGACGTTATTAAATTTGAGATCCAACGTTTCGTCTCCGAGCCATCATCAGTAACTTAATTTTTTTTAAAAGAGATCTGAATTTTTATTTCATTTTTTTTAAGCATATGGTAGATCAAGGTATTCTGGAGGTCATAAACTTAAAAGTTAAATAAAATATCCAAACATTTTACTTTGATGTTCAAAAGAAAAAACAACATCGCAGATATTAATCAGAAATTTAGCGAATGACTCATACATTTTAACTATATGAGATGTTTCCTTTTACAGCGGCTGACCAAAATGTCATCAGAATTAGAAGAGATGATTTATTTAATCGCATCGGGCAACTAAATAATGATAGAGACTTTGAAGACCTACGAACGTACGTTCAAAATGCAACAAACTGTCCAAACGAAGATCTACCATCTCTAACTGAAAAATTGAAACTCTTCAAGTTTAGACTTAGACAAAAATGGGCCAAGTCTTTTAGAAATAGAACCAAATTTCTACAGAAGAATCGGCAATGGCTTCAAAGTTTTATGGAGTTTAAATTATACCCTAACAATATTCAATCGAAACGAGGTCGTCCAACTCTGAGTTTCGAAGAAAGTTCGGAGTGTGTCAAAAGGAGAAAAACAGCTTTGTTGAGGGAGCACTCTGTTGATAAATTGGCTTACTCGACTCAAATGAATTTGAGACTATCAGGTGACATAGCGGCATCCAAGATCGTCAAAGACATTTCAAGTGATCCTACGAGAGCAAAATTTTATAGCGAAGCAGTTAAAAAACATGGTAAAAAAACATCGCAAATTAGCACGGAAGAAGCTCTTTCTTTGATTACCGAGGCAAATTTGTCTAGGCATCAATACAACTTAATACAGCAGCATGCGAAAGATAGATTTCCATCTTATTCAAAAGTTCAAACAGCAAAAAAAGATTGCTATCCAGGTGATGAATACATTTCAGTAAATGATATTTGTAGCAAAGTCACCCTACAAAGTTTATTAGATCACACAACTACGAGAATGATGGAAACGATTAAAAGTGTTTTAGAAAAACTATCTTTAGGAATCTCCAGTTAGTTTCAAAATGGGGCATTGATGGTACAAATGCCACTGAATATAAACAGCGTTTTCAAAGTGGCTATAGTGATAAAAGCATACTTTTCACATCGGTTGTACCGATACAATTGTACCCCACTGAAGAAAAGAACACTATTCTATGGCAAAATCCTAGGCCAAGCTCTACCAGATACTGTCGACCGATTCGTTTTTGTTTCGAGCACGAGTCGGTCGACAGTACCAAGGTAGAAAAAGAAAGAGTCGAAAGTGAGATTAAATCCCTTACTCCCTCAACTTTTCATCTTAATGGTCAGCAATATAATATACATCATATCTTACTTTTCACGATGATAGATGGTAAAATTTGCAATGCCATCACGGACACTAAATCAACGCAGCGTTGTTATATATGCGACTTGACAACAAAAGATTTCAACAATATTCAAAAGTGCTTGCAGATTACCGTCAAAAAAGAAACTTTTGAATTCGGCTTGAGTGCTTTGCATGCCTGGATTAGGTTTATGGAATGTTTACTCCATCTTTCCTACAAAATGGAACTAAAAAAATATCAGGCTCGTACACAGCACGAAAAATGTGTAGTTGCACTGCGTAAGAGCGAAATTCAAGCCGAATTCAAAAGAACGTTGAGTCTGTGGGTAGATAAGCCTAAGCAAGGATTTGGGAATACTAATGACGGTAATACGGCCAGACGCTTTTTCGAGAACGAAGAAGAGTCTGCCCGTATTACCAGCATTGACTTAAACCTAATACATAGATTTCATGTAATTTTACAAACGATATCATCTGGTTTTGATGTAGATACCGAAAAATTTCAGAAATACTGTCAGGAAACTGCGTTATTATATGTCGAAAAATACTATTGGTATTTGATGCCGCCTACTGTACACATTCTTATACATGGCACGCAAATCATTGATACTGCTTTACTACCCATAGGCCAACTGAGCGAAGAAGCCCAAGAGGCTCGTAATAAGGATCTTAAGAGATACAGAGAAGGTCACTCCAGAAAATTTTCTCGTGAAAATACCAACAGAGACATTTTAAATAATTTACTCATCTCTTCGGATCCTCTTATTACCAGCCTCAGAAAATTGCCTCCAAAAAAAATCAAAAAGTTTCCTAAAGAAGTCTTGAGTTTACTTAAACCTCCGAAAGAATCACCAGGATCTAGTTTTGAATCAGAAAGTTCATCGTCAGACTCTGAATAATTTCACCATTCAGAACGAACGACTACATTAAGGGTCTGAGTCCCGCACAAATTATACGTGTTCTAGACACATTTTCTGGAAGATATTACAGCTAAACCTAACGATATTTCTTAACAAATTAAAAACAGTATTTAAGATAAATGTCTAAACTAGTAATCGTCTTGTGTAAGGTGTTTTTATTCATTTGATTAATTCCCAAAAATGGCAGTCAAAAGTCCTAAAAAACAACCTGTTTTTAGGTTTAGTTAGTTGTTATATCTTCCAGAAAATGTGTCTAAAACACGTATAAATTTGCATGGGACTCAGACCCTTAATGGGAATCAAAGCAGTGCAGTGTTTGGATTAGGTATCAATCAAATTTTTTAAATAATAGTCATTTATCTACAACTGTCATATAATGACTATGATTTGACACTCACTATCGCACTATTTCGTTAGCTTTCTCCACATGGATCCGTGATTACGGATCCGTATTAATCACATGAGCATTAACAACCAATCAGGTATCAAAGTCAATTTTGTCATCGAACGTTTACATGACTGGTTGTTGATGACCATGTGATGAATACGTATTCGTAATCACGGATCCATGTGGAGTAAGGCTTAGAGATGGCAGATACGATATTGACAATGAGAAATAATTTAGTGACAATGGCATTTGCCATTTATGCCAGGTAACAAAAATTCTTATAGGTAAACACTAACTTGTATTCTATAGTTCATTTATAACTAATTTCCACTCAAATAGTCATCATCTTTAAGAGTTGTAGATTAAACGTTGTACAGTGACGAGCATTAAAAACTCAGACACTCAAGTTCATGTTAAAAAATTAAAACGTGAATTAGGCCTAGTTTTTATCTCTTTTTTTGATTGCATCATAGTGACAAAGAATTAAGTCTAGTTTACAGCAAATTTTCTGTCATTTTCAATGACCTTGAATGTCTGAGTTTTTAATGTTTGTCACTGTACGTAACACGTAGGAAACTTCATTATTACCGCCCTTATGTGATTGCAGTCTTTACTCTTACGTAACTAGTGCGAAAAGTAATTCTTTCTCGCAAGTGACTGCCATTGGAGTTCGGCCAAGCCGGCAAATTCTGAAAAGAACTTTCCACAAAACTTAAGATTTAAGATTTTTCTATACTATGCTACTTTGAGGGTGAATTTGATAACTGAAGGCTAATATCAAGACATATAGCAACGTTTTTGTAAATTAAGTAGGGGTTGCCAAAGTAAATATAAATAAATAGCTTTTTCAATTTAGTAAAAAAAAAGTTAAACATATTTAGGCAAAATACGATAGGTTAGGACAATCAAGTTAATTTCTTTTTACTCAAAGTTGTTAAAAAGAGTTTTTTATTGTTCGATTGATAATGTTTCTTCAATTATTTGCTAATTATCAATTCAATTAACATTAATAGTTCATTTTAGTTTAAATAAATTTTCTTTATGTACTTTTCGTATCTCTTTATCAATTGTAACCGTTTACAAAAATAAAGGATAATCTATTTATGTTTCTTATTTAAATTAGATAGTTCTTTAATAATGTATTTATTGAAGAAATGAAAAATACGCTATACGATGTTTTATTTTTTTTGCATAAAAACCGCGCCCCATCGGAAAAAAAGGCAAGAGCGATTTTTTGTCTCAAATTAAACGAGGAATTCAAAAAAAAAATTATTTTCAAATTTCTCAGTGACGCACTATTTTTTTATTAAAAAAAATTCGATCATTACCCGTATGCGCGCCAATGATGAATATAAAATTTTCAGTTGCATGTCAAAAAATGCGCAATAACTACCTCTCAAAACCCACCAAATTTGATTGGCATATCTCGAGCGGTTTTCGAGCAATAAATAAATAATCAGATTTTTAGAAAAAGTTCAACACCCTGTATCTCGGAAACGAATCATTTGCGGACATACATTTATATAGAAAACAGTCATTTTTTTTTATACAGAATCACCCCCGAAATTTGTTCCACTTATTTACTAACACCCTGTATAATTTTTTCTATGACCCTGTATAACATGTTTAGGAAGATTTCCAGATCTACGTTCATCGAAAAAAAGTCACATTTTGTTGTGTGGAATCACCCCTTTTCATTATTTAGGGATTGTTCGTGGACACCCTGTATTAAAGATTTCGATCAACTATCGATGTCAAATACCCCACTGTGCGCCGTGGGGTCTGTCACGGCGACTTTTTAAAGACAAACAGAACGACCACTAAAGAAAAATGAAAACATAAAAGGAAAGAACAAAGCAAAAAACCTAACCTAACCTAAGGTATCTAAGAATGTTCATTAGAAATCACAATTTTAAATTATTTTTGTGCAAGAACGACATAAATGCAGTATGAACTTCCATTTTTTGTTAGGACAATACATTAAGGAGGTTAAACGGACAGCTTCATTAATTAGTACTCTAAAAAGTTCCTCAGTGTCATCAATATATTTACTACATTCAAAAAAGATATGATCAAGGTCACACTCAACATTACAAGTATCACATTTATCTGAGGGTAGAATGTTGATTTTTTTTACATGTGCTGGATAACTGGCGTGACCAAATTTCAATCGAATTATTGTTGTTATATAACGTCTGGATACTATAAGATCATTATGCCAGTGATGTTTGGGATGCTTTGATGAATGAAGTAAGTAACGTGTAGGAAAATTTTTACAAAATGTTTGCCATCTTAAATTCCATTGGTTTAGAATCAAATATTGAAGTAATTTATATGCATCACTTAGAGTTATTTCATGACCAATTGCAGTACCATTTATAATGCTGTCTTTAGCTAAAATTAATACGTTTATTTCGCAATGTGTTCTGTCGTAATAATTTTTTCATACTCCATATTATTGGATTAATTTTATAAGTCCATGGCTTAACATTAGCTAGGGATTTAAGGACAGACATAGAGTCAGATAAAATGATAAAGTTTTTGTCATCATATTTTAATGTCACTTTAAGAGCTTCATCAACTTGAAATTTAAATTCAGCTTTTATTTGTGGGATATAGATAGCTGCTCCATTTCTCTCAGATATTTTGGAGGCATCAGTATATATTAAAACAGATTTTTCAAGTCTTGTAAGTTCTTGGTTTAAAATAAGTGAATTTAAGAGATTATTATCTGTGAATGATGGAAATATTACCATTACCTCTTGAATAAAGCTATGATACTCATAATTAGAAGTGCAAAAGGGCAATATTGAATTAAGAATTTTGTTACATTTTCTGTATGCCTCACAGAGCGAGGGAGAGTTTTTTTTGTTCCAGTATTTATTTGTTAAATCATATGTATTTAGTTTAGATATTTTATTTAATATTTGAGTATTGAAGCTTAAAGGAGGCTCTATGGCTTCAACCAAAAAAAACCTGAATAGGAGAGGATCTCATTGCACCCAGACAAACCCTAAACGCCCCATACTACAATCTATCAATCTTTAATAATTGAGTTCTGCATGCAGAACCATAAAGACTGCTCCATAGTCAAATATAGACCTGATATATGCCCTGTAAAAAACTAAGGCAGTTTGGGCATCACAACCCAACCACGTTTTTGTAACTGAGTGCAAAAAGTTAATTCCTTTGAAGCACTTAGTGACGAGATAATCAGTATGTGATCGCCAGGTTAACCTTTTGTCTAAAATAATACCTAGGTACTTAATTTACTTTTTTAAATGGTATGTTAAGGTTTTGTCACTTTATATAATTGAGGTTAGGTGTGTTATGTCTAGTAAATATACAAGACAGATTTTTCAGGAGAAATTTCAAAACTATTGTTGCGCGTTCATATTAAAACATTTTTGAAAGCCTCAGATATTAAACTTAGACAATTTTCATACCTATTGCTTTGAGTGTAAATACAAAAATCATCGGCATATTGTACTACTGTATAGAAAGGTGAATTATGTATATCAGCTGTATAGATATTAAAGAGCAAGGGGTTAAGTACTGACCCTTGAGGTAGTCCTGAAAATACAAGTCTAGGGTCTATATTTTCATTAAGATTATTTCGAATATAAATACATCTGCTATTATAAAGTTTCACAATCGATTGAGAGACATTTGGTGGAATCCGAAATTGTCTAACCATTTGTGATTCTAAGATATTTAAATCAATGGAGTCATATGCACCTTGTATATCAAGAAATAATGATGTCAGATATGCATTAGATGAAAAACAATCTTGTATGTCAACAACTATCTGGGTAACAACATCAAGAGCACCAAATCCCTTTCTATAGCCATACTGATTAGTTAGGGATAAATTATGATTAGCTATCCAATATTCTAAGCGTAGCTTAATGAGTCGTTCCAGAGTTTTAGGGATACATGACAGTAACGATATGGGCCTATAAGACACACTCCAACTCGGAGGTGGTAAAAGGTTTACAAAGGAAGTGGAATTACAGAAATCAAAATTACAATAATTTTGGTTCTGACGGGACAACAGGAGGTGCAACCTTGTCAAAAAACTATTCAAACCACTGATCATCATTGGTTTTTCGACAGTTGGCTTTTCTTGGCATTCTTCATGCTTGAGACCACAGTTGTGAAGAGGGTATGTTTTTATTTAATTTAGAACACTATATTATTCAACTTTTCCTGGCTTTCTTTTTAAGAAATTTTTTGGTTTCAGTCAGAAGTCCAGGTTTACAAATGCCAAAACGTTAATTTCCCATTCTTCGCTGATAATAAAGTCATTGCCTTGTTGGATGACAGGCTTCTCGCCCATTTTATTATTAAAAAAAACAATGTATTGGCGCGAAGGATGTATTCGGCGATTAGAATATTTTTCGCGATAAACGCGTTCGGCTTCTGCTACCTTTTTACCACATTGCCCGTAAATTATCAATATATCTACTTGCTCACTTCTTATCCATAAAACTTTTTTTTGCTTAAGATCTAAAAATGAAATTTTAAGAAGAAACAAATAACCAAACTTTTGCTTGGTAGTATTATAACAATTTTCAAACTGACTGGCCGTTTTTCATTTGTTTGGATTAAGACTTTCATGGAAAACTTTGTCTTGAAAATGATATCGTAACCAAACTTACTATTATAAACAATTTTGAAACTGACAGGATGGTCGAGTGTTATTCATAAGTTTTAATAATTCAGACTTCCATGGCAATCTTGATGATTAAAGTTTTGGAAACGATAATACCTATGCCTTGAGGTCAAAGGAGGATATTTCGAAAACCTGATTGGTGTTTATATTAGTTAGATTCTTATTAAAGAGGTGCATTTAGCTGTAATAAGAAAATGGTAAACTTTCATTTGAAAATTTCGAGTAATTTCGAAAAAAAATACTGATAACAGTTGATTTCCTTCTCTTATTCAAACAACTTTGAGCCACCCTGTAATACAATTTAACGATAAAAAAAGTCGATTTTAATTTTTATAGCTTATTTAAACATGTCAAAGTAATTTCAGGTACTTCACGGCACACAGAATAGCTGTCAAAATTTCAAAATGACCGATTGAATTGATTTTTTAATACGGTACTATATAGAAAAACGTCTAGATCCTGAAAATGTAAAATATAAAGGGTGTCCCTTTAAAAAAAATGAAATTTGAGTCACATTCGGTTTCACAAATTTATCAAGTACATCAAAAATTGTCATTCTAATAAACCAAGATACCAACCAAAATTCGTTTTGATCGGCTAAAAAGTAACAAAATGGCAGGCTGAAAGCAATCTCGATTATACCCGGTATAATATCTTTTGAGTTTTGTTTTAATATTTTGAGTTAAATAAAATTAAATCGAACAAATATGTGTGCCTATTTTAAAAGCTTTTATTTAACTTCACTTGTAAGTTAGTATGTACAGGGTCTTCTACTGAGAAGGAAAAATGGATTTTTTTGACTTTCCCCGTATTTCTCAAAAAAATTCAAAATATCCAATCGATGTATTTTAGCTTGGAGAATTCGAAAATCGTAACAAAAAAACAATTGAATGAGAAACAAAAGACTTACGCCAAGGATGTTGCGTTTTTTAAACAGAACACCCTATATATTATCACATTTTTGGATTCTATGGTCAATTCTAAGTGTTTTTTAATAAGGGTTTGATTTTCTGAACTTTTTTTGATTTATTGATGTTTAAAAATTGACATTTTTGCTTCTTTGAGCCGTCATAGCACCTGAACGGTTGGACCTAGAAAAAAATAACTTTCACATTCCTATCTTAGTTTTAGATAAGCTATCTTATGATGTCAGTCAAAAGGAAAAACGGAAATTATGTTGCTACTTATTTAATTGAATATATTCATATCAAATGCCGGTGATGCAGGTGATCAACGTTTTTTTGTTTGACTGGCATCGTAAGATAGCTTAACAAAAACTGAGATATGAATGTGAAAGTTATTTTGCTCTAGGTCCAACCCTTCAGGTGCTATGACGACTCAAAGAAGCAAAAATGTCAATTTTCAAACACCAATAAATCAAAAACAGTTGAAGACATATAGTTCTCTTATTAAAAAACACTTAAAATTGACATAGAATCAAAAAATGTAATAACATATAAAGTGTTCCGTTTAAAAAACGCAACATCCTTATATATACGATTTTCAAATTCTCCGAGCTAAAATACATCGATTGGCTACATTGAATTTCTTAAGAAATACGTGGGAACTCAAAAAAATACCGTTATTCCTCCTCAATGGAAGACAAATATTGCAAGTTACTTTTGAAGCAGTTTCCTTTATTGGAATTGATAAAATTTGGTCTACATACATAAACTGGATGACAATACAATATCATGGTTTCAATGGTGAATATCTTGTACAGGGTGCGTAAAAAATAATGCTAAACAGTACAAAACCACGTTATCGCAATTGGTTAAAATTTGGTATACATACATAAACCTGCTGACGATACAATATTATGGTGTCCAATCGTGAATGTCTAATACAGTATGCATAAAAAATAATGCTAAAAAGTGCAAAACAGTTCCTATTATCGGAATGGACTGAGATTTGGTGTACATACATAAACCCGATGACAATACAATATTATGCTATCCAATCGTGAATGTCTTACACGGTGTGCATAAAAAATGCTAAAAATTACAAAAGAGTTACCGTTATCAGAAATTCCTGAGATTTAGTATACATGCATAAACCCGACCACAATACAATACTATGGTGACCAATCGTGAATGTCTTATACAAGGTGCGTAAAAAATTATGTTAAAAAGTGCAAAATAAAATAAATGTAAAAAAATATTTTTTTAAAAAAAGCTCTTAGTTATTAGCTATTGAATTGACAAGTAAAAATTAATTAAACTTACATAAACTTTTAAAAATTTGAATATTTTTTTAAAAGCTTGAGGCCTGAGACGTCATCACATTCGAAATAAAGCCTCAATATTTAAATTTCTAAAAGTTTTGTCTTTATGCAAATTTAATTATTTTTTTACTTTTCAGTTCGATAGTTTAAAAAGAAGCTTTTTATAATATTTTATTTATTATAAACTCGTTAATCGGAACGAATCGGATTGAACCCTTGCAATATAGTGTTCAGTTTAAAGAGGTTGCACTGTATATATTTTGTTGCCTTTATAAAAGGGAACAACTGCCAACTGTGTATGCACGTACATTTGAAAAGGGCAAAATTTTTATAACAAAAACTCCTTTTATTACGCACTACATTTAAATTAAATCTTACCTGGAAGTTTTTCTGATCGTCCGTATTTTTGATTCTGCCTTTAGCAAGTATTACACCACTGGAAGACTGCATCAGCATTGTTAAATTATGGCCAGTTTTAGCACTTGTAAAGTTAGCATGGACAAGTCTTTTTACATTAGAACCTGGAGTGTCAAAAGTTAACGACAAAACGCTCAGGTCTCGGCTTTGGGTCCACTTGTATTCAAAAAGATATATGTTTGCAGTAGGATCTGCTTTCTCGATATATATCTGAAAATTAGCTGGGCCAGCCAGAATAAAATAGGGTGTGTAAGGTATTTTTGAGGAGTTTCTAACGCTATAATCGAAACATAGTTTTAAGCCAACTGCATCAGAGAGAGCCGGCAATGAACATTGAGTATTGGATACTGTGGTAGTAGTAAGACCATTCTGTGGTTGCTCCACATTATTTTGTTTTACCAACAGTTCTGATCTGAAACAAGAAAAAAAATATCAGGTAGATTACAGTTCCTGCCAATTTTGTATTAAACTGCATGCTGACAAAACAGCAAATGCGAGCAAACCTTCGCCAAAGACAGATAAAACTAACGTAAAATAAATTAGCCCCCTAATAAGTCCCAGCTTTGTATTGCACAAAGTGCTTATTTCTAAAATTGCTCTGACGTCACGTTCCGTAGGTGAACGAGTAATGAGTTTTTGATTGGCTACCGCGTCGACCAATAAGTGACCGATGGTTATCTTTGAATTTTGTTGCCGCCGAGTTTTCTTCGCAGCAGCGTTGCCAGACTGGTCAAGTTTTTTTTAATACCAGGATCTATTTTCTTTTTAATCAAAGATATTTTTTGGAAATATTATCAATCTTATTACTTCCCTCGTAAAGGGGAAGTATTGCAATCAAGAAACTATACAGGGTTCCTAGATGCCTGAAAACATGTTTTTTCAATTCAGGTTATTTGGTTTATAAAAATTATATAGATGTGGTTGAGGTTTAGGAAGTAAGTTGGTTAGGTAAGTAATAAAAACTGACAGGAAGTAGTATGTACAGGATGAGTCAACAACACTGCAATGTTTATGCTGTATAGATTAAATTTGGCAATAAAGCACATTTGAAATATTATGTACTGACCAACTGTAAATCATGTAGAAATATTTTCGCGAAAACAGGTGCGTCAAAAGACTTGAGTAGCAAAAAGCATTTTTGAAATGGAAGTCCTTGTATATTAACTAAACTGTATAAAACTACTTACCCCATTGACTTCAAATTTTTACAAAAATTAAGGTTCGTATGGGGATAACCTGGTAATATATTGGAAAAAATCCAAAATAGCCGCCTAGTGAAATTTTAGAAAAATTATTATTAAAAAACTACTTATCCAACTTATTTAAAATTTTGCACAAACATCAAGTATTATGTTGGAATCAACTAGCAAAAGTTTGGTACGAATCCAAGATGGCCGAACAAAATGGCGGTATAATCAAATATTTACAAATTCAGCCTGAAAAACTACTCAATAGATTGATTTCAAATTGTGTGCCATAGCTAATCGTGGTATAGGGTTCGACTAGTGAAACTGTGTTACTAATTTAAGATGGCGGAACAAAATGACGGCCAAATCAAATTTTTGAAATCGTGAAGAAATCACCCTCTCAGGTTTTACATATCTTCACGTTTTAACGTCCCTAGAAGCCAAAAACAATATGTTTGATTGATTCCAAAGGTCCGTCTGTCGGTGTGTCTGTCAGTTCGCGACATAGCTTAAATACTAGTTACCCGAATGAGTTCAAAATTTTGGGTCATATAGGAATGACCTGGTAATATTTTGGTAAAAATCTAATATGGCGGAACAATGTTAAAAGAATTTTGTTAGAGTTCTGTATTACTTGGGGATAAAGTCCAGTAAAAAAACAAGTATTTTTTTAAATTGTCGTCGTGTCGCAACTTAAATGTTGCATCCTCAGGACACATATATAGATTCGATATACTACATCCTACTCCGTTGGTCCACATATATTTCCCGATATTAAGTTTCTAAATGGTTTTCGTTAACAATCCTCTTGTTATGTCAGAGTGGTGTATTATTTGGGGTTAGGAAATATCTGCGGATCAACAGAGTAGGTAAAGACTGATAATATGGGTTCATGCAGGATATCGAATCTACATATGTGTCCTGAGGATGCAACATGAAGTTGCGAAACGTCGACAATTTAAAAAAAAGACATGACAAAATATTTGCGGACCAGGAGAAGGAGTAGGTAAAGACTGATAATATGGGTTTTAATTTAAGATGGCGAAACAAAATTGCGTCCAAATAAAATTTTTAAAAAATCGACGTAAAAAATCTTGTTCAATTGACTTTAAATTTTGCAGGAAAATTAAATGTGAACATGGGATAAACTGGTACGAATTCAACAAGATGTAGCAAAATGGCGGTATGTCCAGGTAAAAACTATTTATTTTAAATAATCACCAAAAGTCAAGTATGGCATAGGTAGAAACAAAATGGTAAAATATTGGTGGAAATCCAATATGATGACACAAAATGGAGTCCAATAAAAATGAAAAGACAGTATATGTAACACATGTATACCATGCTTATGTACTGAACTAAATTGGGTCACATTTCACTAACAAATGGGAAAAAGTCAAAATATTCCGGGTAAAGTAAACTTACCGATATGTTTGCTTAATGAGGTAGAGAAAAATATAAATATAAAGATTGTAGGGTGTGTCTCGTAGTTTTTTTTATATTTAAGGAGTAAAAAATTCCTTATCATCAATTGTTATGTTAAAAGTTTTATTTGATTAGGTAATTTGCTCCTGTTAATTTAGCTACTGTGATGATATTTTCAATAGCAACTATAATTACAGCAAATAAAAATAAACAGAGGGGTTAAAATACAAACAAAAAAATAAACATCTCAACAATAACTAGAATATGGTTCAGTATACAGTTAAGACAAAATATACATAATGTGCCAGTAGAGAAAACCTATATTAAGCAGCTAAATTTTTTAGATTTGAACAAATTTACGATTTTTAACGCAAACTCGCTTAGCTTTACTCCTTTTTTTTAACAAACGAAAACTTTCTCCTCACAAAAATAAGCACGGTAATTAGCAAGAAAGTGATGATTTTTTTAAAGAAAATAAGTCATTTAAATGGCAACATAAACAAATGTTAATATTCCAGGTGGTAATACTAGTCTAATAATTAGATTTGGGCATCACAAAAAACATATTTCAAATTATGCCACTTCTGATGAAAGCGGGGTAGTGCTTTTAAATTTTAAATTATATAGGTACAAATTGATTTGTGTTCAATAATTCGTTTTCTTTTTATCATACGATAAATATGATGGTATACAAATTAAAAGCTCGTAAGATCTTCTACAAAAAATGTTCCATTAACTTTTTACGTAACATCAGCACTATCGCTTCAACCGTAGTTTCTGAATTTATTTGCCTTAATAGGTTTTTGATGTCTTGTTAGTGCTCTGTTGTTAAATTATCTATAGGTAATTTCTAATAACGTTTTAATATACATATATTACCCTTGTTAAACCAAGAAAAATCTCTTTCGAATAACTAGTTACTTTTAAAACTAAGTTTTTAGCAACTTAGTTACTTTTTTATTAAATGTATCTTTTGAAAAGTATCTGAGGTACTTTTTAAAAAGTTACTTGTATCTTGTATCTAGATACATTTTTTCAGTAACTATTTCAGCTGTATCTTATAGCACTAATAATGCCATTTCACCTGAATTTTACTTCAAAAATCCGATTTCGGGACATAATACAGGACATAATTTACTGAACGTGACCGACAATAATGAATTTTTCGAGTCTCCCTTACCCGCTTTTGGGATGGCATTGTAGAGAGAGACCCTACGCCTACATTTTGACACCCCGTAGGATGTCAAGACGTGGACAGCGAAAGCTCTTATGGCACAGGGACAGTCAAGGGTGCCCGAGAATGTAACGCCCAATTTTGGGGGATTACCACCCCTGTTGCTACCTGTCTCAGGTTGTGAGAGAAATGAAAACCATGTCGAATTCCCTTATCTTTTGGCACATGAAGAATGCCGAAATGACCGAAAATGTTTTCATTCGATCTCATCTCTATTCGGTCTAAAATTGAGAAGGATTTCCTTTCCCTACGGAAGGGGAACCATAGCAAACCCATAAATCAGGAAGTCCGGGTGTTCCATTTGCCATGAAATAGGTTGGACAAGACAACAACCCATAGAACAACCCTGACAACCGGGACCCAGCTCCCAAGAGTTACTTGGATTCCTGGTCGCGAGTCCAAGTGAACATTACTTGTGACGAACGGTTACCAAATGTCCGTTACTACTCTTTTGACAGTTTAACCACCTTATCTGGCATTAATTTTCCATCCACAAGGCAAGGAATAGCATACTACTGTAGGTCGAGCGTTCTCTTACATTTGCCTTGTCCTTTACAAGCAGCATCAATGTGTGGTCTTGTGAATTTACTTCATCATCAGCCTTTGTCATTCGCTTCTGGATATTAGCCAACCTCCCAGACATACCTATGCTATGTATCTGAGACGTTTTTGTACATGTATATGAGAGCTATACTTTATCTTCGAACGACATTATTCGAGAGGTGATTTTTGCATACTGATGAAGTGAGCAATCGTCTAAGTTACATGTTGCCTATCCACGCCACTGAAATATCATCCACTCTGTGTAGATAAAAGACGGTTATTGCATATAGAACATTTTCTCACTCCTTATCTGTTTAAGTTCGCTTTAAGATAATTAACATTAAAATACTGATTAAGGTTTATACCGAATTTTATCTTTTGTTATTTTGATAACTATTATTTATGCCGAAGCTTATCATATGTAGTTATGTTTATTAAGTGTAATATCATTTATTATCTTTTATACCGAAACACATAAGTTATATATACAGCATTTTTGGTTGTTTTGTCTATTTTGAATAATATAAATTAGCTAGGAATTGTACGCTGGATATTCAGTATATTGTAAGACATCACCGCGTAAGGCTAATTGTTAGTTGCAATATCTGTCTCACCGTTGTTTTTCTAATAGAGTTTTTTCTGAGGAAGCAGTGTGTTTCATTGGCAAGCTTATAGAAAACATCATTTTGAAGTTGGAGTTTCTACGAACCGAACCTTGCGTAGAAACACAACGTAATTGGCGCAGCCTAGCCGGTAGGATTCCCCGTACAAGAAGTTTCGCGTAGTGCCTTTTTTGGATAGCGTGTTAACTGACTGGTGACTTTCAAGTCTTTTACGAGGGACATTCAAAAAGAATTTTTCTTCAAACACGGGACCAAGTGTGTAGCAGTGTACGTACAACACAGCTGGCCAACCCTCCAGTGACCAGAAGCTACATCGAGCTGATTTGCAGTCATCCTCAGGAACGCATATCCTTGCAGGTGGCTTAATGGCTAAGAATTGAACACAAAGGAGACTTCGACACGAATGTAAGTCAAATTTATAATTTTGCTGCAATTTTCTCAATCCTTTTTGTTATTTTTTATTCTACCTAAGTAACAGAGTTATTCTCTTTTGTTTTTTTTATGTTTAACAAATTAAAAATTACAAAAAGAAAAAATAAAGAATATAGGGAAAAAGTGAAACATTTTCAAAAGCCTAGTTCTTCAGATTCTGATTCTGACACTGATCTTGATCAAATAATAAGTGAAATAGCTAGAATTGATATATCGGATCCAAATAATTATTTACCCAGATCAAAATACAAGATTTCTAACCACACTACACCACAACTTGTTACGTTCTGAACGCGCGTTTCGCTAACTAAGTTAGCATCATCAGCAGATGATATAAACAGTTTATATCATCTGCTGATGATGCTAACTTGGTTAGCGAAACGCGCGTTCAGAACGTAACAAGTTGTGGTGTAGTGTGGTTAAAACTCTTTTGTATTTTGATCTATCTTCCACCACAGGTTCCAGTGTTAGGAATTATTTACCCAGTACTAGTAATACCAATACTATAATGGCTGAAATAAATTATTCTGAATTACGACTTTTTCTTGATATTATACCTGTATTTAGTGGTGAACCTTACGAATTAAACAATTTTATTTCTGCATGCGACGACGTAGTTACACAGTACGCAAATCACGCAAATTTAAAAAATTTAATTTTTCGTGCCATATTAAATAAATTAAAAGGTAAAGCTTTAACAATTATTTCTAGTCGCATAGAGCTCAATACATGGGAGCAAGTAAAAGATATTTTAAGAATCTCATTTTCAGACCAGAGATCTTTTTCTTGTTTATTGCAAGAATTACATATCATGAGGCCGCAGGCTAAAGAAAATTCTTATAGCTTTGGTGTTAGGTGTCAATATCTTAGGAGTTTAATTTTTTCTTCAATTAATAGTGACCAAAATTTGTCTCGCGGAGAAAAGCTTGCACAGATTTCTAATATTGAAAAACTTATTTTAATTAGTTTTCAAAAATATTTGCCGTCACAAATTCAATTAGCTGTACGATTAAAACAACCTGATAGTTTAGAAGCAGCTATGCAATATTTATTAGAAGAGGAAAAGTTTTTATCTATGGTACAAGATAGAAAAAAACATGTTGATTATTTTAATACAAGTACTAATTATAGTTCACAAAATATACCCAGGCCAAATTTTCAGGCCCCATTTATTTCAAATTTGCAATGAAATTTAAAAAAGTAGAGCCATTAGCACAAACAAAAAATAAAATCAAAACTTCTACTTCAAAATATTCTAAAAATAATCTTAAAAGGCGCAAAAAATATGAATTGCAGTCTTTTCTTTGTTTCAGAATGAAGTTCGTAATGAAGAACTTATTTTTCTCAATAATCCTTATTTATAACCATTTACTTATAAGAGCATCTATCCAACAACTTACTAACCCTATTTTACCTATTTTATTAGGAGACAATTATATTATTTCAGTTAAACATACCTTTGTAAGTTATATTAATATTAGTGAATGCTTAAACCTTAGATATAATCTCAGAATGCAATTAACATTTATTTATAAAAATAAAAACGACAGTAAGATGTCTAATGAATTAAGTAAGCAAGCCTGGTCGCTACTTGAACAAACAGAAAATCTAATAACAGACATTCACCCAAATATCAGAAAAAGACGTGGTCTTATTAATATCGGTGGTACCGTATCGAAATGGTTATTTGGAACCCTTGATCACGAAGATGGTGAAAGAATTAATTCTGTGCTAGATCATTTAAATCGTAACCACCATATTGTTCAAGACAAGATCAATGAGCAGATATCACTAGCTAAAGATTTTATGGCAAAAACTAACGATAGTCTTTTTCAAATAAAATCAAATATTATTATAACAAAGCGACTAATTGAAAAATTTCAAGAAAAAATAAATACAATAAACGCTTTGCATCTCATCATAAATTCTCTTATTACTTTTCAAAATTCTTTAAATCAATTGGTGAATGCTATAACTTTTGCAAATCTTTTATCGATAAGTAATTTAGAATCAATTCTAAATAAAATGAATTCTCTTTATAATAAAAATCAGCTTGTAGATTTCAAGAATAAACATAGTTATTATAAGTTTCTGGGTATTCAGCTTATTTTTAATAATGAGAGAATAATCTTCTTGATTCATTTTCCACTGCTATACCCTCTTCAATTTAAAAGTTATTTCATATATCCTGTCACGATCCAGAATAAAATCATCCCGTCTCCTAAACCTTACCTAATTCTTAATGAGAAAACTGGGAGGTACCAATATGAGGAAGACCTCTGTGAGAAAATTGAAGAAAACTTCTACTGCAAGTACCACTTAGAACTCGACGAAGACTGTGTTGTTGGCATAATAACGAAGAATGAAGCCACTGTTTGCAGTACCCTATTGGTTCACATTGATAGTCAAACGGCAAGTCAAGTCACACCAAAGAACGTATTGTTTACTACTCCTGTCACTGCCTTTGTTACAGAAGTATGTCAAATCGAGGAACATAACCAATTACAACCAGGCAGTTACCTAATTTCATTACCAAAACAGTGTCATGTTAAAATTGGTATGGAAAAGTTTTATTCAACTGAATGAACTCTTCTACCAGCCAGAATCATGCAGCTGCCCTATCTAAATTTGTCAGCACTAAAGCAACATGCTACATCACTAAAGTTGGAGTCGATGGACCTTGAAGAAATAAAAAATACAGCAGCAGTAGCGAGAGACCAAAGTAAATTAATTCTTCCAGAACAACATCCTGTTATGCACTTTTCTTTATTCTTATGGATTGCAGTTTCAGTATGTGTCCTTATCTGTGTCATAGTATGCACCGTTACTAGATGCTACTATAAAATCAGTTATCCATACCCTCTTGTGAAATGGACAAAGGGAAAGAAGAAAGAAGAAGAAGAAGAAAGACCCACTCAGTTAGTTGCCTCGTAGGTCTTTTCCTAAGGAGGGAGGAGTTACATGTTGCCTATCCACGCCACTGGAATATCATCCACTCTGTGTAGATAAAAGACGGTTATTGCATATAGAACATTTTCTCACTCCTTATCTGTTTAAGTTCGCTTTAAGATAATTAACATTAAAATACTGATTAAGGTTTATACCGAATTTTATCTTTTGTTATTTTGATGACTATTATTTATGCCGAAGCTTATCATATGTAGTTATGTTTATTAAGTGTAATATCATTTATTATCTTTTATACCGAAACACATCAGTTATATACACAGCATTTTTGGTTGTTTTATCTATTTTGAATTATATAAATTAGCTAGGAATTGTACGCTGGATATTCAGTATATTGTAAGACATCACCGCGTAAGGCTAATTGTTAGTTGCAATATCTGCCTCACCGTTGTTTTTCTAATAGAGTTTTGTCTGAGGGAGTAGTGTGTTTCATTGGCAAGCTTATAGAAAACATCATTTTGAAGTTGGAGTTTCTACGAACCGAACCTTGCATAGAAACACAACGTAATTTCTACCCGTAAGATGGCGAGCGCATTAATTATTTCAAACAAAATGTGCCTCGGCAGAAAACACACCCGCTGAGCCACGCTCATCCTTGTATGCTCACAAATATAGAAAACTAGAGAGAGCTTGGCATGCTCGAGGGGAGGAAATGCAAGGCTCTCACACGAGCCACGAGCTACGTTGATATATTTACGGCATTACGGTCTTGCATACGGATGTAGTTAAGTATCTCACTTGGAAAGGTATCCAGTCTTATATAGGAAGGACAGGTAGATTCAAGGATGAAAACCTGGCGGTAGGTGGTGGTTGAGGAAGGTTCTGGGGTCGACTGACGACAGGTAGGTCACTAGATCTCCCAACTACTACTACTACTATATTCGAAGGCTTGTCGTAAGTATACCCATTTCGTATATTTCAGTCGACGTAGAACCTCCCAAATAATATTATACAGTTAAGTAAATTGGCATCAGACCTATTTAAAATACGTTCTACAACCCAATCACTCTATTTATAATATTTTATATTACATTTCATTAAACCTGTGCGTGATAAATTTTAATTAAATGCAGTCAAATGTATGATTTTGTTATGTGAATACTTTTGCAGACGAGAATTAATGTTATTTCATATTGTATGTTTTGTTTCCATCATTGTGATTACTGACTTTGCATATATTTTTATATATGTACATAAATGATTAATCTGAAAAATGGAAACCAGAACTTAACGGTGAATTTTAGTAGTATTTATAATTGTAATCCCAAAATTCATAAAGCATAACAAATTAAGGGCACAAGGGAAAAAGGGGAATGTCAAATTTTGGTCCAAACTGAGTTAATGCGACCATCTCCTAAAAAAACGTTGAATAAGTACAAAACAACATTCCTCCTTTTTAAGTGACATTCCCTGTTTTAAAGTGATGACATTTCTCCTTTTCTGTTCGTTTTATAAGTTTTTTGTATTTTTAAAAACAAAATAGTAGTATTTTATGGCTTCTGTAAGTCATTATTTTATATTTGATATAGATAGATAATAAGTACAAGTATGTCGACCGCCAAATCAGCAGTTTTTATGGAGGTGACATTCCTTTTTAATTCTCTGGTAGAATGGAAGTATTGTAATCAGAAAAAATCACCCTCCGAGATTTTTTCTGATTTTTACGTTTCAGGGTCCCTAGGTGCCGAAAACCAATGCTTGCTCAATTCTGCCGGTCTGTATGTCTGTCTGTTCGCGGCACAACTAAAAACAAATTTTGTTCAAAAATTAAGGGTCATATGGAAGTCCTGTTAACATTTTGGGAAAAATCCAATGTGGCGAAAAAAAAATTTGACCTAGTGAAATGTGAAATTATTCAAAATTCAGCCCGAAAACTACTTCGTGGATTGATTTCAAATTGTGTGGTATAGAGACAAACGAGTAAAACTGCGGTACTAATTCAAGATGGCGGAACAAAATGGCCACCTCGTAACAAAAACACCCTCTCAGAGTTTACATATTTTTACGTTTTAGCGTTCCTAGATAACAAAACATTGTGTTTTAATCAATTCCATCGGTCTGTCTGTCTATCAGTTCGCGGCAAAGCTTAAAAACTACTTACCAGATTGACTTCAAATTTTAGTGGAGATGACCTAGTAATATGTTAGTAAAAATCCAATATGCCGGATAAATATGGCGGCTTTTTTCTCTGAAAATTGGCCTTACAATCTTAGTATTTTAGCGGTTACTACTTATTAAATTAATTTCAAATGTTGTCCAAACATTAAGTATGATATAGAAAAAATGTACGATTTCAAGATGGCGAAACAAATGAAATTTTTTAGAAATCAACTTAAAAAATCTTATTTAATTGTGTTTAAATTTTGCAGAAATATTAAATGTGATATAGGGATAAACTGGTACGAATTCAACATGACGTCACAAAATGTCGGCGTGTGTTAATGTAAAACCTACTTATTGAATGCACCAAAAAATCAAGTGTGGCGTAGAAAGAAGCTTAGCAGCTTCTTTCTACGCCACACTTGATTTTATATTGGTACGAATCCAATATGATGGAACAAAATGGCGCCCAACAAAAACGTTTAAAAAAACAGTATATACATATGTGTTACTGAATGACTATGTACTGAACTAAATTGAATCACACTTAACTATTCCCAATAAAAGGAAAGATTCACAACGAGGGAAGTTCCGAGTAAAGGAAAGTTACTGATTTTTATAACTGAAATTCCATTTTTTCTTTTTTTTTGAAGTTTCTTTATGGCTCAACTTGCATTTAGCTGAAATATGATATATTCATAAAGTATTTTTTGTCTTCTATAGCCTCCTGAATGCGGTAATTAAAGAAATTTTCGGCGAATATTTTTATTTTATTTACTAAGTTTTTTTTTACTGAAATGTGATACATTCACAATATATTGTTTTGGACTCATATAATTCATATATTCAGAATGTGGAAATTAAAAAAAAATTCCTGCAGAAGCTCTTATTTCCTACATTATTTTAATAAGGCAAACTATTTGTTTTAATTACTCTTTTACATTAAAAACTTAGTATAAAGTTGATAAATGAAAAACTCGATGTTCAATTTTAAACATTCTACTATATTAATATGTTTTATTTGTGTCTAGAAAATTGCTATGGTAAAATTCGTTTTCAATGTTTGCAATAATTTGAAAGAGAAATGTTGTTTCGATTTATCGCGGGAATTGTTTTAAAATATCAGGCTAACCAACATAAAAACATAAAATCACTAAATATTTCGTAAATAATCATTATGTCTTTTCGTGGCATACAGACTTGTTTAAAAGAAAAGCACAAAATTCATATCTTCTGTATGAGTCATTTTTCATGAAAACGCTGGAACACTTGAAGTGGTTTAAATGGTTGTTCGTCTTTTTGTATTATTTTCAGCCCCCTCTCTGTAACCACTTAATTTGTGGGCACCCCAACTTTCTCAAATTGCAACCTAGGTCATGTGGGGGCTCTATAACAAGGTCTTCTAAAATTGAATCCGATACTAGCAACCAATTAGAGGTCTACTCATTTCGTTACAGTAAAACGAGTCCACATAAGTTTTTAATTAAAATTAACTATCAAAGTAGATCCTTATGGTGTAATTCAGAACGACATTGGTTACTTTCAGTTATTAGACCCCACCAGCCTATCCAGTCATCATCATCATCATCAACAGCCTTTTCATCCATTGCTGGATATCGGCCTACCTCTCACATATACCTATGCTTTGTGTCTTAGCTGTAATTTACACAAGTATATGGGACCTAGAGTTAATCGTCGAATCCGAACGACTCTATTTGAGAGGCGATTTTAACGTATTACTGATACCACCAACCCATCAGAAGGCGAGCACATTATGTATTCTTACCAAAGTCGGCCTCAGCTCGGAATCGAGCCAGAGACCTTGAGCGCCGAATAGCAAATACACAGCCATTGGCGCCACGCTCGCCCAATCCAGTGGCATTATAAAATTTCATGGAATTATTTTGAGAGGATTGATTAAACAAAAGTAGTATTTACGTTAAGCAGCAACTTCCTAATATCACAAGTTTGCAGGTAAAAAGATACCCAAATTCTTGAAATTAGGACTAGGACAGCTTTTTCCCACATTTGATTAGTTATTTGGCAAATACAAAATAATAAATTCAGTTAATCTTTTAGTTTGATCATTGACTTGTAAGCAAGTGTTAGTATTTTGGACATTTTTGAATTATAGTGCTCTCAGGAAGGCAGGGTATTAAAATTTTGATATTGTTGGGTTGTGGAGACAAAGTACGGAACCAAAATGAAGTGTGTGTGTGTGTTGTTCAATGAAAAGTATACTGAATTAAGCGGTCAAGTGTGAGTAGGATATTTTACAAATTTGAATAGCATGGGATAGTTGGGGATTTACCTAAAACGGGCCGATCACCCGCTTTAACTGAAGACAAAAACTTGATATACTCCTATCACTACAACAAAGTCCCCATTCTTCAACTAATACCTTAGCGCTAAATAGCGAAGTATAACGTTTTATTAAAGAGCCAGAAGTATCACCCGTTAAAGTGTATGTTGTACAGGAACTTCTTGAAGATGACTACGATATTAGATAGATTAGATTAGTTCTGGAAAGAAATGATGAGAAGATATGAGGAAAATAACATATGTTTTCAAAATATTATCTTTTCCGACGAGGCTACATTTTATATAGATGGAATGATCAATAGACATACATATCGATTCTGATCTGATCAAAAAGTCAATGTGTGGGTTAGCATAATAAATAACCGAATTTTAGGGCCATTTTTCTTTGAAGAAAATCTTTCTGCTGAGGGTTACTTAGATTTCCTCTCATTCGATTTAGTACCCGCATTAGCAGTAATGTTTTCTAACAAGGGTGATCCAGATATTCCGCATGAAAGAATGTGGTTTCAATAAGATGGTGCACTATCGCATTTTGGTATAAATGTTCGAAGGTACTTGGAGGAAATTATTCCAAATCGGTGGATAAGTCGACGGGGTCCCATTAAATGGCCACCAAGATCTCCGGACCTTACACAATTGGATTTCTTTCTATGGGAGTATTTGAAGGTAAGAATTGAAGACCTACAAGATAAAATAAGCCATGGTTACTAATTTGCCAGCGGAAAGAATTCGAAGTGCGGTCGATAGTATTTACCACAGACTAGGTGCATGTCAAGTAGAAGGTGGAGATCACTTTCAGCATTTGTTACATTAGCCGAATCAGGTGAGTGCTAAGGATCCTCCTCGGATTTTAATTTTAATTAAAAACTTATGTGGACTCGTTTAATGTAACGAATGAGCAGATCCCTAATTTGTTGTTAGTATCGAATTCAGTTTTAGAAGACCTTTCTCATGGAACCCTCCTGACCTAGGTTGCCATTTGAAAAAAAAAAGTTGAAGTACCTGCAAATTAAGAGGTGGCAGGGAGGGGACTGAAAATATTACAAAAAGACGAACAACCATTTAAACCACTTCACGTGTTCCAGCATTTTTGTAAAAATTTACTCATACAGAAGAAATGTATTTTGTGCGTTTGCACAACAAATGTATCACATTTCAGTTAAGAAAAAGATAAAAAATTATTAAATAAATAAAATAAAAGTTAGGTGTGCCCGCAGAGAATTTTTTTAATTACCGCATGTAGGAGGCTTTATAAAAAAACCAAAAAAAAATGTTAATATATCACATTTCACTTAAAAAAAGTTACCCCTTTTATATTTTTGAAAAAAAATAGAAGTTTTATATCGCTTTTATGAGTCATTATTATATGTTTAACATATGCAATAATTATAAGTATTTTAAAATTATTTCAAACAAAATAACTACTAGGTTTTGAACTCGTTAAATTCTGATAAATTAACTACACATGATAATCCCCTCTTTCCTTGTGCTCTTCAAATCGCAAAAACTAAATTTAACTCGTAAATCGAAATTAAAGTTATTTGCACTCCAATTTCGAGAAAAATGCTAAATTACTGAACGCAAAGAATAATATTGAGAGTTGGACACCTGATGCAGGTGTAACAAAAGCCTCTAATACATTACGGCCAGTAATTTTGACTTTGAATTAAGGATTCACTAGTGGATTAGAGTAATAGGTTTTTTAATATGACACTATCGACTTGAAATGAGTGCCTTGACGACAACATTATTTCGCTTCGTGAAGGCTTTACACAACTAGATTATATGAGATTATGATATTGCGATGTTTCTAATTATTATAACCTATTGGCTATTAATTAATGAAGCGAAAACTTTACCTTTTTAGTTTTTTGTTAGCTTCAATAATTAATAACTAATAGACTTTGACAATTAAAAACATCGTAATGAAAAAATCTAATATAGTATAGTTGTGATAAAGTCTCTACGAAGGGAAATGATTTTAGTGGCTAAATTAAAAAAAAATTGTTAATGGACTTCTATTGGAAATTTATTCCCCTCTAATTTTTTTTATTTCTTAAATGTTAATAAATTCCAAGTTGTTTGCAAAAAACTCTTTTTTTTATCTTGATTTGTTATTAACATTTAAAATTGTTTATGTGGTTTGAAAATTGTGCACATTTTTCCAGATGTCTTCCAAAATCCAACGAGCTCTCACTCATATTTTTACTGGCATTAGCAAAAATTAACACCATTTTGAGTTTGTAAACTAGACTTTATAGCAACAATTACACTTACACAACAAAAATTACCACCATACAGACCAATCAAAATAGGAAATATTTAAAAACAAATGTATTTTACTTAAATTAGTAAATTATGAACGAAACAATTTTTTTGCTATACATGGTTCATGAAAAATGGAATCGGAATTATTTAATTGGGCAATGCAGCGGAATTTTTTTAGCAACTCTGTATGCCCATAAAGTTGCTACAGGTTGCTTATCTTGATCTATAGAACAACGTATATACAAAACTAAAAAAATGTCCGCCTTTATTTGTTTGTCAATTTTTACTTCCCTCGTAAAAGGGAAATTTTGTATTCGCCACAAAATCACCGAGATGTTTGCGGTTCTTTACGTTTGTGCCCTATTATAAATACCAACCAAAGTTCAGTGCTTGAAAATAAGGCCTTCAAACTGTACTACGACCGAGCAATTATCACCGACAGACAGGTGACGAATAATCGGCATGATGTGGTACTGTTAAATAACGAAACAAAGACAGCTTATTTGGTAGATGTCGCTGTACCCAACAATAAAAACGTATTGGATAGATATGAAGAGAAAATAGCCAAATATGCAGAGATAGCCATCGAGATACAGCAGATGTGGCGACTGAATAAGGTTTATGTGATACCTATCAACGTATCATCAATTGGACTAGCTCCAAAAACCCTAGAAGGGAACCTGAAAATTATAAGACTGCATACTAACATCTTCATCGACATCCAGAAGGCAGTCCTGAAGAAAATTCTTACAGGACAACACATAGAACTGACAGAAACCAGCCCACTCCTTTTGATGCATGCATCCGGGATGGGCTTGGAACTCAACATTTGTTGAAAAATTGATTGTCAATTTAGATAATAATAATAATAATAAGACATTTATTTGGCAATTACTCAATAATAATACCTGATATAGTATATAGAAGTAATATATGCATTGCAAAAATAGAGATGAAAATAATTATAAATTGATCAAAGTTCAACCCCCATAAAAAATAGATAAACTATAATTATTTTTTTTAGTTTGGATGAGAACACAAGAAAAAAAATATAGCAAAAAAATACAAATTTTTAACAGCATAGAAGTATCTCATTAGTTACATTCTGAATGAAATTTAAACCAACTGCACTTCACTTATTGACTAAACATTTCTTGTCTTAACTTCTTTTTAAAAATGAATGGTTTTAGGGCTTTTAAAAAAGAAGGAACTGTATTGTAAAGCTTATAAGTGTTATAGGAAAAGCTTCTTTGAAACAGAACGGTTTGGTGTGGTGGTGGAAAGGTTAGACCCCTAAATCTAAGTTTTAAGCTATGAACATCTGTTCTATATATCATCTTGTTTGTCAAGTATGGTGAACAGTTATTAAAATTAACATTGTGGAAAAACACCAAGAAGTGTAGTAAACGCCTATTCTGCATATTCAACCAATTGGCATCATAGAATTTGTGCGAAACCGGATCATATTTTCGTATACCATAAATAAACCGTAAATAGTTTTTTTGTACTTTCTCAATTTGATTTATATCTGTTTTATCTAAACATGGTCCATATAAAATATCACAATAGTTAAAATGGCTTACTACTAGAGAATCCGTGAATTTTACTTTTTGAGCCTCAGTAAATAAATGGCGATGTGGACAAAGCAACTTTAACCAAATGTATTTCTTTTGTATATAACGCGCTACTTGCTCTCTGAAACGAAAATCCGTGTTAATTCTTAGACGGAGGTTATACGCACAATTTGTTAATTGTAAAACCTTACCACTAACATCTATATTAAGTTCCGACATTAAACGATTCTTTTCCTTACCAAAAACCATAACAGATGATTTAGTTGGATTAATTAGCAGCCCGTGACGTGCTGAAAATTCAGTTAATTATCTTAAATCTTCATTAATTAATGCCTGTGCCTCACGCCAAGTACTGGGGATAAATGAATATACTACCTGAGTATCATCGGCATAAAAATACGCAGTGACATTTTTTAGACACGAGCCAAAGTTACTAGTATATATTGCAATTAAACAGGTTCTCTAGTTGATTGTCCTACTTGTTTCGACAAACTGCATTCGATCATTGAGATAATTTTTAATAAACCTTATGGCAGTATCCGGAAACCCGACATAGTTTAATATAGCTAATCGTGTCAAATGCTTTCGACTAGTCCAAGAGCACCAGAATGGCGGATTGACCCGAATCTAATGACGTTATAAGCTCATCTGTAATACTTGAAAGTGCCGTTACACAACTATATCCAATCCGATATCCTGACTGGTTAGGAGGCAAAATGTCATTTTCTTGAAAAAAAACTTCGTATTTCAATATTCACAATTTTTTCCAGGAGTTTTGAGAGGCAAGGTAAAATGCTAATGGCTCTTAACTCATTAAAATTCTTTATTGTATTATTTTTTGGAAGTGGAGTAATGCGTGCAATTTTCCATTCATCTGGAAATACCCCTTCTAAAAGTCATGACTTGTCAATGTTAGTAAGAAATGGAAGAATTCTAGGGCAGCACAATAACATCATTTCTATATTTATCAGATCTGAACCAGATTCCCATGATTGAATACTACATAGCTGCGTTTTTACCTGATCTATACTAACCGTACTAAACGAGAATTTGCTTTTTATATTCTTCATTAAATTATTTTGGTAATACTGCAATAGTGTAGAATTCGTTGGTTGTTTATTTTTAGTCAATCTAAACGCAACAAATAATCTGAACACATTTAAAAATACTTTTTCTTGTCATAAATTATTTCAGTATTTAAAAAGAAATGTATTGATACATGACCTGAAATTTGGGGAACGTTTTTTATTGAAAAAGTATAGTTTTCTTCTTAAGGTAACACAATTAAATCTATTAAACTACTAGTTTTGTCGGTGACTCTAATTGGAGTGACAAACAAAAATCTTTTTTGGGTTTTTCGCAACTGAATAAAAATATTTAACTTTAAATAAATTGAAGCAAATATTTAATATAATTACATACCTCAACATGTAGACTAGTCTGTCTACGGAATGTTTCGATACATAATATAAACAATATTATTTAAGCAAGCATAAGAAATTATGTCATTTACCTTAAGTTTTTATAGACACTTAGTAGTTGTACAAATACTTTCATCCTATCGGGACTCATCAGTGCGCCGATCGTAAGAGAGAAACATTAAATAATAGAAAAGAATTGATTTCCAAATTTTAAAATGTGTCAGTTTGTTTGACATGTAACCTAGATATGAAAAAAATGATAGTTTGCAGCCATCTATAACGTTATTTTTAAATGTGTTCAGATTATTTGTTGCGTTTAGATTGACAAACAAAAATCTTTTTTGGCTTTTTCGCAACTAGATAAAAATATTTAACTTTAAATAAATTGAAGCAAATATTTACATACTATGTGTCTATAAAAACTTAAGGTAAATGATATAATTTCTTATGCTTGCTTAAATAATATTGTTTATATTATGTATCGAAACATTCCGTGGACAGACTAGTCTACATGTTGAGGTATGTAATTATATTAAATATTTGCTTCAATTTATTTAAAGTTAAATATTTTATTCAGTTGCGAAAAAGCCAAAAAAGATTTTTGTTTGTCAATCTAAACGCAACAAATAATCTGAACACATTAAAAAATCTGATTGGAGTATTGACTATTTGTTGCAAGTTAAAAGTTTTGGATGCAAGAAAGAACAACAAGAACACTCTTATTCCTCAAATCTATTAAATTTAAATTAAAGTCACCTAACCTCACCGCAAATAACCTTATCACACTCCATTGAAAACGACGATAAAGAGTCCTCAAAATTATTTAAAAAATAAAAGAACTGCCCTTTTCGTGGTCGATAAAGGAATCCAAAAATATATGAAGTATTATTAATATTTAATTTAATCCACAATTGTTCCAAATATTACAATTGAAATAGTACAATTAAAAAAACAATGTGTAGTGATTTCATTCCGCAACCTAAAATAAATTCTTTCTCTTACAAAAAAAAAATTCTCTATACTTAAATAAAAAAACACAATACAAAAATATACTAAATACCAAATTTCTTTAGTCTTCCGATTGTCATTTATTTTTTGCCATATTTGATAATATCATCCTCAGTGTTTAACGACGTCTTATTTCCATTTATATTTGCAAATATTTTCCCCTCCATCGTCCAAATCTTGTCTCTGCCAATTCTATCTACGCATGGTAAGCTCCTCAACAATCACTAATTTGGCATTTTCTAGCTTCTTTTTATATGAGATGTCTTTGACTGAAAGATGAAAATTGTATGATAATTGGCCTCGGCTTAGAGGATCTTGCATTTTGCCTTTTACCAACACGATAGCAATGCTCAATATTAATATTAGACGCTTTAAACTTATCTTATATAAGTTTCTAAATCCTAGTTTTTATGTCAACGTTATCCTCAGAAAGCCCATACAGCCTGAGTTGAGTCAGTTTTGCACCTTGTTCCAGTTGATCCATTTTGAGATAAAGTTGATCTTTTTCAGTTTAAACGATTTTCAACTGTGTTACCATATTTTCCATTTTGGCTTCTAAAGCCACAATCCGCTCGTCTATTTTCTGCGACGTGATATCGGCCACCTTGTTACCTAGCGAATCCAAAAAATTGCTGTCGTTTAAAATTTCACTTATATTTTTTTTCGAAGTTTCTTCAACAATATTGCCTATGAATGGATTTTATTATCTTCTAAGTTTATTATTTTCTAGGAACTGATTTTGAAGATTCGATTCACAATTTAGATGACTAATTAATACTAATTACTACACGCAAATAACCGAAAAAAAAACTTTAGCAGAAGATGTATACTATTTAACCGGAGCCAAAATTTACCTTAACTCCTCGCTACAAATACACATTACATACCTTGAGATATGGGGGGGCACTTATCATTTTAATAATCTCCAGATGTAATTTTAAAACTATGGTTGTCGTTGAATTTTTACGGGGTCCTACTTACCTTTTATGATCAAAGGTATAACTGAAAATGGCAAAGGTGTCCCAAGGAAGATATTTGATATATTGAAAAGGTGGAGCGAAAGATAAGAATAACTTTTCCGAAAACTGGGGCGAACTATAAGTTTCTATTCCAGAGGTAATTATTACTTAATTATATGATTAATTAAATATTTCTAGCAATTTATCAGCAGTTTATATTACTATAACAGCAGAATCTGATTTTATATTTTAGCGTAGTGGAGTTCTTCTGCTGATTCAGGTGCAGTAAAACATACTGCGAAGTTAGAAAAAGTCGAAATGTTCTTTCCATTAATATACAAACAAAAATATTTTGAATAAACATAATATTCAATTTTGCATTTATAAAATATCTCTCACAGTATTATTTGAAAAGCGATTATCGTAATTTAATATATTGTCGTAAACATTCATTAAAACATACCGAGTTAATTAAATTCATGTTACAGTTAAATTGCCCTGTTCAAAATTTCCCTCAACAACCCACTTTTATCAAATTTGTACTTGATAGATTTTGATTCAATAAATAAAGCATATATTTATCAGGTGAAAATGTTTCAGCTGTGTAATTAACGTGAGAGTGTCATATTTTGAACATGTTCGATCATTAACCATTGCTATATTATTCCTCCCCTACAGCATTTATTCTGAGAGATTAATTATAAATGGAAAGTTGAAAGATTTTTAGATAAATACAATATTAGACATACTACGATTGCCCCATATTTTCCTCAATCAAATGGGGCTGCGGAAATTGCCGCGAAACAATTAAAAATTCTTTAAAAACATGTTTGGGGGATAACAGAAAATTAGATATACTAGTTTCTTTACAAAAATTTTCATTACAGAAATGTCGCACATGCTACAACAGGTGTTTCCCCAGCAATGCTTATGTTCGGTCGTGATTTGACAACAGGTTTTTCTTTATTAAAACCTAATTTAGAAGGAATTCAAGAACATGTTTCTAAAAATCAAGAAAACCAAATTAAAAATTTTGGAGGCAAGGAAGGAGCAATGTATGAAATAAGAGATAAGGTCTTGGTGAAAGATTATTGCAAAATAAATACATTTTCGTGGACTCCGGGTATTATTAAAAAAAATATTGGTAAATGTACATATATCGTTGAAATTCCGGAACTTAATAAAAAGTGGAAACGTCACACTAACCAAATTCGAAAAACAAAAATTCAAAGTGGTTTACATGACAGTGAGATCCCTACTAATGTTCCCATTAATAATGATGACGTAATTGAAGTGAAAGATTGTCAAAATGCTCAGAACAATTTAAATTCAGGCATAGCTAGATAATCTTTTCACTCCAAGATTTCAGAGGCCTAAAAGAAATATTAAGCCTCCTGAGGGGTTAGCTTACGAGTAATCAATTATAAGCCTGTAAATTCCTAGGTATCTAATCATTACGTAAACGTTACATTATGTTGCTCAATATGTATGATGTAAAAATGAGTTTTATTTATTAGGTTAATAAAATACATGTTTGATTAGACTTTTTTTTGGTGTATGAGGATGTAATATATTTAAACACATATTATTAAAATAATCCTAATACCGCCTTATTTACTGTACCGATCCCGTATACTTATTTATTTATAACAATAGAAAAATAATGTTGTTTTTATATTCAGGTTCTAAATCGAGATGGTACACACATATTGTCAGTAGTACGCGCTCAGTAATTAATAATACACCGTCTATAGAAAACCAACACATACAGACAGATATTTAAATGCAAGATCACATCAGCAGCCAGCACAAATTCAAAGCTGTGGCCAATACCCTAATGTCCCGATCTGTGAGGTTATGCTTTAAAGAAGAATGGCTACATAAATCGCACTGTAGAGAAAGGTATTAATGCACAGGATTCTCAAACAACGAACAAGAAAATTATGAACCGGGAAGGCAACAAGTAGTATTGCCATATGTAAAAGGCATAACAGACAGAATCGGAAGAATTTTTTAGAAAAGACAACATACAAATAATACACAAGCCACAAACAACTACACGTAAACTACTTGAAAACCCAAAAGACAAAATCAAATTGGAAAATCAAAAAGTGGAAGAGCATAAACTCACCATCAGAAACAAACAAACAACCTTAGCTCTATTCCTACATCATCAGGAAACCGGCCATAAAATAAATGTCGATCCGAGAAGCCATAGAAATTGAAAAACAAGGAGATTTGAATAAAAGGGACGAATCATTAAAACTACAAACAGTATGGAAGACAATAATCGACAAACCTAAAATCACAAAAAATCCAACGCAATTAGCGCAACAAGAACAGCACCATCCGGGAAACATAAATAATGACCAAAGGCCGGTCAGATATAACCTCAGGTGGGGGTATAAAAGGATGCGTCGCAGTCACCAACACTTCAGTCTATATTCGGACGCGAGTAAGAAAGCTTCGAAAATGCCAAATGCAATTTTGGCAAAACGTCAACAACACTGTTTTTTTCAGAATGACCAGAGTGGACGGATGTACACCCGGAATGAAAACACATTATACATATATATATACATATATATATATATATATATATATATATATATATATATATATATATATAACTTTTTGATTGTAACTTACTTTTTGATGATGTTTTATTATCCCTAAGCTTCATAAGACCTTCCAAGGATCATTTTTAAGCACCGTCTGAGACTGATATATTGGTTTTTCGTAAGCAGATTTTCTGGTGAAATGTCCAAAACACGGTTATGTCTACTTAGACGTTACCATTGTTGTCTAAACTTAGTAGTGGTCTGGTATATTCGGTACTATTATTATTTTATTTATATTTTTTTTTTGGTGCTGCCACCATATAGCCCACTATGATACTGATAGGTGATTTGCCGCTGACGAGATATATAGCTGGATGCTCTGCTAGTTTCGTAGGATCTCAGAACGTCCAATGAGCCTAATAATAAAGATTTTTGCATCTGGCAATTAATCTCTAAAGCTTCTGCTTTGATTGCTTTAATTTTTTTTCAGGATTTCCAGAGAAGAGGTTTTCGATCCATACAGGACGTCGACTATAAGGGGCAAGAAGCTAATTTTATATCACCTGTACATTTCTTTTGAAGTTTAATATGAGATTTCTATATTTTCCAAATTTTTTCAGTTCGTTTCACATATTAGTTTCCGCTGGACTTAAGAACTCAACAATATATATGCATTTTTCTTCCAAGTGCTCTGCCAAGTCTGGTTTGATGGCTTGCATTTGCATACACGTGTAAAATGAAAACTTTCAAAATATTTTGCATTTATCATTTTCTTCAACAGTCTCTATAACTGCGGGTATGTTGTATATTCGTTTTCTATGCCGATGCCGTAGCGATTTCTTTTATGTTTGAATGACATACTCTTTTCAAGTAGAGCGTAGCACCCATTGGTGCACAAGCGGACAAAAGACGCATTGATATCTCCGGATAGTGATAATATCTATGGCAAGTAGTATCTACAATTCGTTTGTTGTACCGAGGTAATAAAGCTCTCAGTTTCAACCTTTAGAGTCTCGTTGTTAACAAATTCGAAGACAAGTTTAGCTGACAATTCTTCTTTATCGATATTTGCGTAAAAGTGTCCATGGGTATTTTTGCTAATATGTTGTTTTCAAATTTCTTGCCTTAATAAATATTACTAATACTGCGCTCATGGCCACTGAGTTACTAGATGTCAACCGCGAAAACAAATGAAGTTTGTCATTATAATTTCAGTTGCCCGAGAACGAGGATAGATGTTTTTTTGTCACACTTGCATACACGTTTATTTACTTTTATAACTGCAACAAAACATATACGATTTTAGGAATGAAACAGTACAAGATTTAAAGTCTCCCTTGTTATGATTAAAGTCGAGAATGGCAGAATATCTAAATTTTAATGGATCAGAATATATTTCATATATATTATTTAAAAGTGAAATGATAATTTGGCGACCAATTACTCCTTTTAAAAGAATTCTCGTGTTTTCATCTTTTTTAATTGAGCACAATTTAAACAGCTATAGATGTGCATAAGAAAATATTTTTAGAGCTTAACTCAAATCACTTTTTATTAACAAATTATAAACAAGACGCGCGCCGCTTCATAAATGTTTGTGTCATGTTTTTTCATTTCTTACGCCAGAAACCATAGATAATTACTCATTTTCCCATGACTTCAATGTTACCCCTACCCGATCTACCTCTAAACTGAAATAAAAAAGTTAAATAATTAGATTACCTTGCTCCAAAAATTTTTGCTGTAGTCTTAGGTAAACTGAATTTCACGCTAACTAACTTAGCACCTCTTATTTTAACATCTCCTGTTACGGCAACTGATGACTGCATGTCAGTTTTCAGCTTGATCCCTGTACTTTCATAAAATGCACTTAGAGACATGTCAGCTGAAACATCTATGGCGATGGTAGGTTCGAAATTTGCGACAAGATCCAGCTCACGCTTTTTTGAGAAACCTGCTGCTTTTAGTGAACCAAATAATTTAAAATTGACTGATGCTGTGCCCAATGCTGATAGAAACAACGGCAGCCCTGCTCCGCTTGGGACAACGTAGTTGCTATCAAGAAACATTGTGGCTTTCTTGTACATAATGTCCTACAGAGAAAGAAAACAGGAAACATATTAAACGATTGTTACAAAGTGATTTACGATGGAAAATAATGAGAATCCAAATATACCCTAGCTAATTCTTTTAAAATAATTTTTTTTACTTTGATTTTTGAAAATTGTATTAAATAATTTTTCGGTTTATTGGCACGGTGGGCTTATATTGAACGGAAGATCACCATGCAAGTTATTGCTGGATATGTTTCATGGTGACTTGGAGGCCACTTTACTATTTAAATTAAAATCTAAAAATCCTCATGTGTCTTTTAAGTCAAATTTACGCCTACAACATATGCCTATCCCTTTTAGTTATTTGTTATTGATATAATTGATAGCATAATACCAATTCAGAAATCACAGTTTTTGTGTCTAGATCGTATTAAATTGGAATAACTTTCCCACGTTTCGCCTGTGTTTGGACGAGGCATCGTCAGGGATCTTCACTGCACAGGATCAAAACATTGAATGAGCTCCGATGAGCAGAGCTACATGTGCCTATCGACGCGTGACTGAACGTGATGATTGGTTTCCACGCATGATGTAGCACGTAGTCAGTGTCTCTATTGAAATTTTCAGGTTGCTTGATAATTTCAACTGATTCTATAATTTTTCGTTTGTAATAACCCAAAACGGATGCAAGAACCTTGATATCATCTACATTAATCATATATCTTGTTGTGTGGTAGTGTTATGACAGCATGTTCCTTAAGTCTAGTAGACATAGACCGTTCAATTTCACCTATATACATTTTATAAACTCCTTCTGATTGCAAAGGAATTACTATCTTTTTGGTGCTCTTAAGTATTCCAAATCTTTTTCTTTGTACTAAAGATTATGCGAATGTTAAATCTCCGCAGAATTCTTGCAATTTTCTCTGTGATACCCTGAATAAAAGGTAAAACTGCACTACTTAATGGTTGAGTATCCAATACTGGTTTAGGTCTGAGATTACTATAATACCTAATCAAACGCCTTTTTTTAACGTTTTTGAGTTTGTTTCCTGTAAACAGTATGACCTAGGGTGCCGTTTTCTTTTATTTGTACTAACACATCAAGAAAGGGACTGGCACCATCTGACTCAATTTCCATCGTGCATTTTATATCAGAATGTTGTTGGTTTAGATAATCTAAAAATATAATTAAATTTTCTTCTCCATGAGGCCATGTTACAAAAGTATCATCTACATATGTAAACCAACATTTAGGTTGTAAAGCAGCAGAGCTTAAAGACTCCATAAAATGTTCGCTACCACAGGAGATTGCAGAGATCCCATGGCAGCACCCGAGGTTTGCTTATAAAAGGTCACTTGAAAAATGTAATATGTAGAAGTTAAGCATTCTCTTATTAATTCAATTCAGATTGGATTAAGGTTTTTATGTTGAAATATGTCAGAAACTATAGAAATTGAATCGTGAATAGTCACACTTAAAATATCACCGGAATCTAAAGTAAAATCTTTAAGCTTTTCTAGGAAATGTTTATGTTTAGAGTTTTTGATATAAGAATTAGATCGTTCTGTGAAGGGGTTTAAGATATCGGGTAAATATTTACCTGTTTCATGAGATGGTAAACCTATTGCACTGACGATGGGACGTAAACGGTATATTACCTTTACGTATTTTTAGAAGTCCGTAAAATCGAGGAATTTTAGAACCGCTTGGCTTCAATTTCTTCTTCTCTAGATCTGGCAAATCTAACACAGTAATAAGGCTGCAAATTTTTCTTTCAATTTTCTTAGTTACTTCAATGCCGTATTGTCCTATCCCGTGGTGAAGTAATATCTGTATTTTCTTTACGCAGTTGTTCTTCTATGACTACCGTTGAATTTCCTTTACCTGCAGGTATCTTATTTGTCATTAAGGCTCTTTATGATGGTTTTTACTGCGGCTGACAAGTTGAATGTTGGCAGTTTAGATCTGAGAAGAATTTGTTTCATATCGAACCGAATCTGCCTGTTCTTGTAGTAGTTTTCGAATGCTGTAATCTATACTTGCTATTATGCCCTCTACTAAAATGGTTCTTGAAGCAATTGCAAAATTAGGTCCTTTAGAGAGAACCGATGCTTCTGCTTTTCTTAATGAAATAGATGATAAATTGTAGTAGTAGCTGTACTCGCTGGTGTTTGCTACGGAGAGTTTCGAATTTTTTCTGTTATTTTTCCTCGATTTTATTGACATTTATACATAAAGCTAATGTACCGTGACGTCTCATGGTCAGTGCAATAGTTTCGCCTTCTTACGAAATACTTGAATATTTAGCCAAATTTGTAAACCCTTTTACAGGACGATCTAATTCTTATACCAAAAACTCTAAACATTTCGTAGAAAAGCTTAAAAATTATATTTTAGATCCCTGTGATATTTTAGTCAGTTTTGATGTGGTTGAATCTCTATATATAAATGTACCTATTGACGATTCATTTTCTATAATTTCTGACATATTTCAAAATAAAAACCTTAATCCAATCTTAAGTGAATTAATAAGAGAATGGTTAACGTTCATGGCTTATGGAGAAGAAAATGTAACTATATTTTTAGATCATCTAAACCAACAACATTCTAATATAAAATTCACGATGAAAATTGAGTCAGATGAGGCCATTTCCTTCCTTGATGTTTTAATACAAGAGAAAGAACGGCATCCTAGATCATACTGTTTACAGGAAACCGACACATACGAATAGGTATTTAATTTTTAGTTCTCACCATCATTCATCTCAAAAGCAATCCGTCATCAATTTATTAGTCTTTAGGGCTTTGTCAATATGTGATACAAATTCAATTCCGGAAGAAACAGAAAAACTGACTGAAGCTCTAAAATCAAACGGATAATTGCATTGAAGATATTAGGCGTTCGATTAAGTATTATAATAATCCGAGACCCAAACCAGTATTGGATACTCAACCATTAAGTAGGGCAGGTTTACCTTGTATTCAGGGTACCATAGATAAAATTGCAAGAATTCTGCGAAGATCCAACATTCGCACAATCTTTAATACACACAGCCACAGATTTGGCATTGCTTAAGAACACCAAAAGATGTAATTCCTTTGCAATCAGAGGAAGTTTATAAGATACTTTGTTCCTCCTGTAAAATGTATATATGTAGGAGAAACTGGACGGTCTGTGTCCACTAGACTTAAGGAACATGAAAGATGTATAAGTAAGAAACAAATTGTTCAATTCGCTGTCGCTGAACACCAGCACACAACAGGACACATTATTAGTGTAAAAGATACCAAGGTTCTTGCATCAGTCCCGGGTTATTACGTAAACTCCGGTGTTATAAGCCAAGTTATAAAGATTTGTTACGTAACTGCAATATTAAGAGTTTGCAATTACTACTGGTAGGCTAGCTTGTACGGTGGTTCGGCTTTGGGGGAGTTCAAAACTTTTCAATCCGTTTCATTTAGTGTATGAAGAAGGAAAGTCAAAAAATATATATAAAATGGAAGGGCGCTAACACACGTATAAAAAGAGAATTTACATTACGTCCTTCATACACCCTTTACCCGTGTGTTAGTAAAAATGCTAAGGCAAACAGTAAAACACAATATACAATTATTATTTCCCTTTATTTCAGATTATACTTGTGAATATTTACCAGTGTTTAAAGGAAATGCAAGAATGTGAAATAAATTATATTTATAGATAGAAATAAGTATAAGAATTCGAAAATGAAATTTAAAAATAAAAGTTACGACGAATTTATAAATTTAAGTTAAAAATCTCACCAAGTAGGTAGCAGGTAAGCAGGAGGTGATAACTCAAACTTGGGCCTGGTTGTTGGGCTGCATACTAGAGGCCAAATACTTCAAAACCTCTTCGGTAAAAGTGGATCTTGTTTGTGCCAACGTTCGGTAAGTAGAATACTACTTCAGTTTTCAAGAACCTTTTAAACGGGTCCTGTCGGAACCACAACCCTTGCGGTGGCAAAAGGGTTTTGTTTTTTATTTTGGCTTCACTCAAAAGTTCTTAATGTGAAAACTATTGGGTTCAAAACTACCACAAAAGTGAAATATAGGCTTTCACATTTCAATGAAAATGTAATACTTAGTGATAAAATGCAAAGTGGTAAAATGCAAGGTGGTAAAATGACCGCTAAGCTGGCTGTTATTCGATCACTGTTCAAGACAAATTTTAAAACCTTTGAACAGGATCAGCCGTTGAATTGAATTTTCATGGCCACCGTCAAAACTAAATAGAATGAACTCGTTCCAAAACGATTTTAGCCAAGAGGTTTACCAAAGAAGAAATGTTTAAAAAAAAGATAGGAATTTGGCTAAAAACAATAACATGTTGGAAGTGCTCTACGCAAAACTTGATCTTAATGTTCCTATATTTTGTCTCTTTCCCCCTTATTGATTTGGTAAAAATAAACGATTTTTTAAAGGATAGGCAACTCAGAATACAGTAGATATTTCAATAAATCTTAATGTATATTGAATTTAAATATTTATTTTCGAATAAATATGGTCCTTTTATACGGTGGGTATTAAAGAAAGCTTCAACAACCAGACCCTCAGCATCTGTAAAATTAAAACATATGTATATGACAAACCAAGTTGTCGGTTGCGTACAATATTAAGTACTTATTTTAAATAGTAATGAAAAATAGGAATCGTAAAATAATATTTCAAATCAAACAATCTAGATAACTCCCAAAATTTAGTCCCTGACATCTTGGTGAATGACAAAATATAAATATAGCACCATAGCAATATCATAATTAAACTTATAAATGTATCTTATTTTGTTACCATAAAAGTGTAACGTTACAATAAACGAAAAATTATAGAATTAATTGAAATTATCAAGCACCCTGAAAATTTCAATAGAGACACGGACTACATCATGCGTGGAAACCAATCATCAGAGGTTCAGTAACACGTCGACAGGCATAGGTAACTCTTGTCATCGGAGCTCATTCAGTGTTTTGATCCTGTGCAGTGAAGTAATTTCAATTTGACATAATCTAAACCTAAAAACCGTGATTGCTTAATTGGTACTATACTTTCAATTATGTCAATAACAAATAACTGGAACCAATCACGCTGAGTCACGCGTCGATAGGCACAGGTCGGGTTTAAATACCTAAACTCTGCTCATCGGAGCACATTCAGTGTTTTGGTCTTGTGCAATGAAGATCCCTGAAGATGCCTAGTGCAATGAAAATTTTCGTTCTATGTAAAAAAACTAATTTTTACAGCAACAATAATATATTTTTGCACAAAAATAAATTATATGAAAATAAAATGCTCAAAGTTTTTACCAATATGTCCCAACTTTCCGTTCCTTAGAAATATATTTTTTAACTTTAGTGTTCACATTCAAAATACACACATGGAAAAAAGTTAGAGATAATGAAAAAAAGGTCGTTGTTGCAAACAAAATATATCATTTATAGTTGGAATAATTAAAAATTTGCATTAAATTATATTATTTCAAAAATGATTTCATGATACTAATACAAAATAAAAGACTACTGAATAAGATACAGGGTGAAATCAAGACATATGTTTTTTAGTGAATTTTTGAAACACTCTGTAGCATAAACTGCCAGCATATTTTAAACTGTATATCGTTAACTTTGAAGACTGATTCTTTAAAAATCTTTTGATTTTTGGATAATCAACGTATCTTTGTTTTTAAAGAAAATACTGCAATATTAGTATGGTGATGTTTTACCCGTATTTCTATTATGCCCATAAAAACGGGACATCTAGAATGCTTTGAAATTTGATGTATCCCGGCTTGAAATGTTATCACAGATGTCATTAGTATTATTACTGAGAGAAGTGTTTTTAAATTGTGCGAAATGGTACGAAGGCACTTAATGATAAACAACGCTAACAGAGCCATTGGTATGCTACAAGCTGGCATGAGTCAAGCAGATGTTGCGAATGCAGTTCATGTTTCACAAAGTGTGATTAGTAGAATTAATAAACGGTTACAAGAAACAGGTTCTGTGTCTGAAAGACCTCGTGCTGGAAGACCGCGATCTACCACCAGGTGCAGGACCGTTTCGTTACTTTAACAGCACGAAGAAATATGACTAGACCAGCTTCGTGAATAGCCCGTGATTTATGAAGAGCCAGCGGAGTTCAGGTCAGTTATAGAACTATCATAAACTGCTTACATGCGGTCAATTTAAGGGCAAGAAGACCTTGGCGCTCTGTCCCTCTTACTACGGAGCATAGTCGGAATCGCTTAGCCTGGTGTCGAAAAAAATCTGTTGGAATGAGGAATGGAACAATGTCATGTTCACGGATGAAACCAGAGTGTGCTTGCATAGTGATACAAGGCGATTGAGGATTTGAAGAGACACTGGAAGACGCGTTTGACCTGGTCTAGTACAAGAGGTTCATCCTTACGGAAGTGGAGGAATAATGATTTGGGCTAGCATTTTTTTACGGTGGTCGTACTCATTTGTACTTATGCGACGGTACCATGAATGGTGAGACTTATCGAAACGACAACATAAATGATATCGTTGAAGAACACAGGTACAATTTTGAACCTAATTTTATCATTTCATTTCATCATTCATTTTTCAAATCAAATCCAGGAGAACCAGATTGATCATTTAAGATTGCCAGCAAGATGACCAGATCTTAACGCTATAGAAAATGTGTGGGATTTTCTGAAAAGAGCCATTCGTTCACACCATCACTCACCGAACACTCTACAGGAATTACGAAACATTTTACCTGTTATATGGGATCAGCTACCGCAATTGCTATTGACAATTGCATAAGGAGTATGCCTAGACGTATTCAAGCAGTGATAGAAAATAACGGTCTTCAAATAGAATATTAGTTTTTTATGTTTTTCTTTTTTCCATTAAGTTGATCCCATTTTTTTAGTTTAGTTGAATAAATTTATACATTTTCTTTATTACCACCTACCATGAATAAATTTATAAAATTTGTAAAAGAGATGCTTTTCTAACTTAATTTCAGCATCAATAACTTCTTTCTATATGATCAATAGTCTGTGCTAAATGATGTTTGAAAAATTTTGAAAAAAAGTCAGTAACCCTATTTCGAATGGAATTTTTAATATTCACATTTTTATGGGTGGGTAAAAGAATACGGTTAAAACATCACCATACTAATATTGCTGTATTTTCTTTAAAAACAAAGATACGTTGATTATCCAAAACAAAATGTTTTTTAAGAATCAGGCTTCAAAGTTACCGATATAGAGTTTAAAAACTGCAGGCAGTTTATGCTACCGGGTGTTTCAAAAATTAATTAAAAAACATATGCACCCTGTATCTTGTTCAGTAGTCAATTTTATTTTGTATTATTATCATGAAATCATTTTTGAAATAATATAATTTTAGGCTATAAAGGCAAATTTTTAATTATTCCAACTATAAATAATATATTTTGTTTGCAAAAACGACCTTTTTTTCATTATCCCTAACTTTTTTCCATGCGTGTTTTTGAACAAATACATCTTATATAGAACTTTTAAAGAAATTCATATAAACACATGTTTCAATACACGACAAAAACAAGAACGATAAGGACAATGCAACTGAGAAAAATGATGTCTCATAAAGTACATAGACATAAATAGCAACACTAATATTTTCAAAAATGACGACTGTTATCTTATAGCTCTTAGTATTTTTCCCTATTGAGGGTAACTCTCATGAACTTTGTATTTACTCTATAAAAGTTTATAGGGTACACTGACTAGGCAGCCTGCTCACTGTAACAGCCCAATCTTCTCCGAAACTTACGACAGAACTGCGGAACATGGTAAAACATTTCGTGGAAAATCATTGATCATTGATCATAGTTTAGGTAAAAATTTTAGAACGGCTTGACTCAACGACAAAACATCTAACATGTGGCAACATCCTAGATAACACTATTTCCATAAAAAGTCAAAATTGTTCAGCAATTTTTTATATGGACTGCCTGCAAATGCTGGTTCACCATGAGTCATTTCTCTCGCAGAACAAAACTATTTTTTTCCGATTTTGATGAAATAAATGTTAGCACTTCCAGACAATACGGGCAGGATAAGGAATAAATTCAATAATATTCAAATTCTTATCATTTCTAAATACTTGCTCATTAATATTGGACGGGTGTATAATTGCACATAATCAAACTAAGCTATCCTTTTAATAAAAGGCCTAGGCACGACAGCTATTTGGCGTAGTTTTTGTCAGTTTATTTATTTTTTCTGTCCTTCTCGATAATTGAATGTACACTAAAGACACGCCTCACAACACGCAGCTAATGTAAATGTTTATAAGGAAGCTATTCGCAACATGCCTATGCTGCCGTGTTATGAGTCGGACTTTGCGGGCAATCATGCTCCTGAAATTAGTTACATATCTTCGATTTGAAATAAAAAAAAATATATATATATATATATAAATTTTATATATATATATATATATATATATATATATATATATATATATATATATATAAATTTCACGAATAAAAATTTTAAATTAGTAATTGTAAATGATCGAGTTATTCAAAATAATCAGGCCGAAATTCAAACAAAAATTGCAAAAACATTAATGGATAAAGAAAGCAAATTTAAAATTTTTTTCAATTTCGGTCACGATTACACGATTACGATAATTAGTTACTCATTTTACGTATAATTAAAGTTATATCAAATTTTAAATAGGAAGAAAAATTGGAAATAGCTATCACTAGCTGGCGGGATGAGGTGTAAAACCCACGACCTTCTCCACGGCCTAAGAATACACAAATTCTAGTTTGTTCTGGAACTCTCTCCTATTTTACTCCCTCAACGATTCCCGAACAGGTTATCAGAAGTTCTGGTTGGATTTTATTTCATTAGGACAAAAATTGATAATCTATCCTCTGGTAGATATGAAATTATTATGAGAATTCCGGAATTCCAATTTGCTATTTAGGCAAGGCACACTTAAAGGTATTCCAAAGCTATTTCCAGCTTTAGAGCTTAGAGCAAAAAAAACTAGTCGAAATATAATATCAAGTCGAAAGTCGGTGAAGTGCTGACAAGAAAAGATAAAAATAGGCGTAAGCACAGAATGGAACGGGCGCGGGCGGCGTGGTGTCGTAATAAAAAAATACAGTTTTAATTAAATTTTGTATAAATGAATCAATGTTATTGATTATGAAAATAAAAATACAAATTTATTACCTGACTGATGTAACTCTGTATAAATGAATCAATGTTATTAATTATGAAAATAAAAATACAAATTTATTACCTGACTGATGTAACTCTGGGAAAAACTAACAGATTTACTACACGAGTTTGACCCGTCAAAATGGCTACCGACTTGCATGAAGATAAAATGGCTCGCTTCTCGCGAGTGCAAGAGACCAATACCTTTAGACAAGATACAAAGAATTCAATAAAAATGTTCTTTTTACTTCCCTCGTAAAAGGGAAGTATTGTAATCGTAAAATGCTCCGAGATTTTTTCAGATGTTCACGTTTCAAGGTCCCTAGATGCCGAAAAACATGTTTTCTCAATTTCGTCGGTCTGTCGGTCTGTTCGCAGCATAGCTAAAAGCTACTTACTACCGGATTAACTTCAAATTTTAAGGTCATTTTCAAATTGTGTGCCATAACTAATTAGGTATAATCGTGAAAAAAAAATCAACCTCTCAGGTTTCACATATTTTCAGGTTTTAGCGTCCCTAGATTCCAAAAAATATGTTTTATCAATTCCGTCGGTCCGTCTGTCGGTTTGTCTGTGTGTCTGTCAGTTCGCGGCATAACTTAAAAACTATTAATCAGATTGACCTCAAATTTTAGTTAAAAATTAAGGGTCATATAGGGATGACCTGGTAATATTTTTCTAAAAATCCAATACGGTAAAACAAAATGACGGCCTAGTGAAAGGTTAAAAGTTATTTCTAAAAAACCACTTATCCAATTTATCTATATAAGTATTATGTAGAAATCAATTGGTAAAAATTTGGTGCGAATCCAAAATGGCGGAACAACATGGCGGCTTAATAAAATATTTGAAAATTCAGCCTGAAAAACTACTTAATGGACTGATTTCAAATTGTGTGCCATAACTAATTGTGATATAGGATCAACTAGGTTTTAGCGTCGTTAGAAACTAAAAGATATTTTTATCAATTCCGTCGGTCCGTCTGTTTCTCAGTTCGCGGCGTTGCTTAAAAACTACTCATCAGAGAGACTGAAATTTTAGTCAAAAATTAAGGGTAACTTGGGGATGACCTGGTAATATTTTGGTGACAATCCAATATGCCAAAACAAGATAGCGGCCTAGTGAAACGTTAAAAAAAGTATTACTCAAAAAAATTATCCAATTTCCTCAAATTTTGCACAAAAACAAGTGTTACATAGTAATGAACTGGCGACATTTTGGTATGAATATAAGATAGCAAAACAAAATGATGGCCTAATAAAATATTTAAAAATTCAGCCTGAAAAAAACTAATCATTACATTAATTTCAACTTTTGTGTAATCATTAAGTGTGATATAGGGATAAAATGATACGGATTCAACATGACGCAACAAAATGGCGGTGTGTGCCAATGTAAAAACTACTTATGAAATTCATTTTAAATCATGCCCAAATATTAAGTGTGGCATAGGTAGAAACTGGCAAAATATTGGTAGGATTCCAATATGATAGAACAAAATATGCTACAAAATGACTATGTACTAAACTAAATTGAGTCACACTTCACTATTCCTAATAAAAGAAAAGATTCATAACGAGGAAAGTTCCGGGTAAAGGAAATTTAACGATTTTTTTTAACATAGTTTAGGCTCACCGTATATTGCTCAGCTGACGGGCCAGTTTGAAAACCGAAAGTAAACTTATGTCTCAACCGATATTTAATTGAAAAGGAAATATGTAGTTTTAGATATACTAAGTAAATCAAATTATAGCAATTAATCACAACTATATACATATTAAAATTCAACAAACCAATCTTAACTTAAAAAACGTTATTTTAAATGTGCGTTATCAGCCATTTAAAATAATAATTATAATTTGCATGAGATCATGAATATTAATGATGAACGACACGCATGTCTAAAGAGAAACCAATAAAATCTAGACCAGATTCTGCACAAGATACATCGCCGATTGGCCGAGAGCATTATACAGAATACGAAGGAGTATCGTAGATAACTAAAATGACCAAATAAATTAAAACACGAAAATATTGGAATTCATGCAGCCCTCGGAGGTAAATAAATGCTTAAACAATATAGTAGCTTAAATAAACACAAAAATTAGCGTATTTGTGTACAACCACAATCTTAACTAGATCTAGAAAATGTAATACACGCAATACAGTTATGTAGGAACAATAAAATATTTAAATTGTTAATTAGTCAATATGTTTACTTCAAAAAACTTAATTCGAACAATACGTTAAACTGACGGGCTGTAAGGCACGACGGTACACCGTTAAAATATTAATGAGAGAATACGAAATAATTTCTCCTCCTTGCTCTAGAACGGCACTAATTAATTAGAGATGTTTCAGAAATATTACGCATGGTGTACAGCATTTGTAGGCAGTTTATATAGTAAAATTTTGTTGAGCAATATTGACAGAAGATATTAAACGACGACGACATATTATTCAAATTAGAAAAGGTGCCCTTGTGAACCTAATAAATTCTTAGGGTTAATCGTAAAAATGTGGCCCCGTAAAAATGTGGCCCCGCCCCCAATTTAGAAAAAAAAAATGTAATTTAAATATCAAATTTGCTTCTATAACCTAATAATAAAACACTTCTTGCACACGAAAACCTTAATGTAGTTATTTTTTTCTCTGAAACTTGGCCTTACAATCTTAGTGTTTTAGCCACTTATGTAGTTATTATTTCACAGATTTTTACAGACAATTAATAAAATAGACGTAATAGGACATTATGCAAAAATACGACTGATTTTCTGGTATTTTATCATCAATTTTTGTTAAACATTTAGTTTCAGAATTAATTCAAAAAGTAAGAGAGTTAGCAAGAAATATTGAATACAAACGTTTTAAGTTCTTAAAAGTCTAGTGGAGTAAAGAAAAACTAATTTACAATACCCTGTGTATTTCACCTCCATCACATGGGTCTCTTTTTGCTAATTATAAATTCTTTAAAGACGTCCGAGATAAATTTAAGAATAAACTTGTCACAAAAGGCAGTGTGTTAGATAGAAACAGAGAACGATTTGTTACATAGTACATAGGCGTACCCACGTGGGGGGAAGGGAGGGTGGGCCATGACCAACCTTAATTCCTTAATTATGTATGATGAAAAAAATTAAAGTACTTACGTAAGGGTTGATTCCGAAATATTTTTTAATAAAATATATGTTGAAGTTGAATAAATGTCCAACAAACATGGTATTACAATCCGGGAAACAAGGAAAATAAATAAAGAATGAACAATTAGTTGCCGAACTGAGTATAATTAAATTTGATAACCCTATCTATAAAGAGGTAAAACTTAATGAGTGGATATATTCGATCCTTTCCTTAGACAGATATAAAATACATCCTAGTGTTTTCACACTTTTAATTTAAATGTTTACTGTTATAGGTACCAGTCACTACTTGCTCTTGCGAGGGCTCGTTTTCTAAATGGTTCAAGTTAACTTTTCTTTTTATTTACTGAACAGGACAAAAATGTAAATTACCTGTAACGTAATACACGAGTTTAAAGTTATAACAGCGTCAACACGTCGAATGCGTTTATAAAATATTTACAATTGAACCTTCCAGACATTATTATATATTTTTATTTATTTCTTCATCTTGATCTTAAGTATTATTGCGTTTTTTTATTTGTTTACGTATTTTTTGATTGAATAAATTATTTTATTACTTATTATATTGCGTATTTGTTAAATATTTTAACAAGCGCACGTTTCCTTGATTTTTAACTATCTTAACGACTGTTGGTTAAAAAGTGGGCGTGGCACCAAAAAAAAATCCTCCAGCGGTGAGCCTGCAGCGGGCTATTGCGTTATAGAAAAAGATCCATTATTGCCTGCCATCTCTTATATATTTAATTTAAATAGTGGACCCCCCCTTATGAAAAAGCCTACGCACGCCTGTGGACATAGTATAATCGATGGGAATACATTCCCTCTAGTGACAGGATTTTTCTGAAAATTCTCGCATGTCTTTAAAGATAAAGGTATCAAACCAAGTATATTTATAAGCAGCAAAAAGTGGCCTATCTGATATATAATACAAATAATTTGGTGGTGTTCCCTTTAAAAAAAGTCACTTTTGTTTTGTAGCGACTTTATTTCCAAACCTGTATAATTTGATTTTCTTTACTCCAATGGATATTTAAAAATCCTAAAGTAGAACGGAAAAATATATTTTCTCTGTTATTGAGGAAAACTTTTACAGATCTTTTATACAGCTATTACATTAATCTTAACTTTTCTGTTCAAACACCTCGCTGTTGCTTATTGCTTCAATGAAAGACAGGAACAAATGTCAGTGTAAGTTGTTGGCCGCATCTATTAATCTAAATATAACCCTTAAAAGACCTCATATGGCGGGATGTAAGCTTGGTATAAATGTTGGACAATTTGATGGCACCTATTATATAAATGATCATAGAGTAGAATTCAGTAATGTAATATTGCTTGGTATCATAACTCAAAAACCTAGTAATGCATATTAATGGAGACTAAATATACTAAAAACATCCAAAAATATGTAATAAATTGCTTTTCCTTTTCATCGCAATTTAAAAATGTGTCAAACAATGAAACATAGTCATTAAACAAAAAAAGAATATGTTTAACTTTTTTGATAATTTTCAACTTACTTTTCCTGAAAGTATGTGTTTGAGGTAACTGAGTACATTAAAGTGTTCCAGAGCTTGTTGAATTTCTTGATCACCTTTAAAACTTGCATATTTCAGATCATTTCCAAAAACTTTGATTCCAAGGGCTATCTAAAATAAACAACTTTTTTTATATATTTGTATAAATTACATTTCACTTTCAAAAAAAAAAAATAAAACGAAAACAAATCTTCGCAGACAATCATTCTTCATGACCTCTCTAAAATTAAATAAAAACTCACGTGTGTGTAATTTTAAAGTTTATAATATATTATATTATACACTAGTTAACGCTTATAATGCATCGCTGATTTTTAACATTAATTTAAAATGCATATATTTTTGTTATTATTCAACCGATTTTAACAAACTGTTTTTTTTTTTCTAATAGGTCAATTCTTCTACTTTCTGAAAACAAATTTTGTTGTATTGTACAGGGAAAGCTAAAAATTACGTCAGCATGTAAATAAACCAAAATTTAATGGTTTACTTCACCACATCACCAAGTTTGAGATGTATTTAATAAAGGGTGAATAAAAAAATATACACTTTAAACCATAACTTAGAAATATAGTTAATTATAAGTACACTTAGCCATTGAATTGATTATTTATTTTTATTATTTTTTATTTTTATGCCTTGGACTCTTAATACAGGGTTGAGGAAATTCTATAAAGTCCAAATGGTTTATTTTACATTTGAGGCCACAGTTACAGATTTTTTCAGAGATGTTGCCCATTAAAAAACACTAATGAACAGTTAATATAAATGAGTTTTTATTACCAAACATACAAATGAAACTCCAAAGCGACAACAAGGCGACAAGAAAGATTAAAAAAGAAATGCGGAAAAATAAAACGACAACGTAATACAAAAACTTAATAGTCTGTTGGCCCTCCACCAGCTCTAATGCACTGCTCAATTCTCCTTCGCATGCTTTCAATTAGGTTGTCTATATTGTGGTGTGGAATTCCATTCCATTCCTTCACAGAGGCTTCAATGTAGCAGAGTTATCAAGCGGTTATTTTTATATTCAAAATTATTTATTTATTTTATTTATTTATTTGAGACACACACCACAAAAGAAAAATTTAAGATCAACTATAAGAAACAAAACTCTGACACAGACTGACTTTTAGACTTCCCGTAAAATACAAAGTTAGCTCAGCTATTACTAGATCCACCCCTTAGACCAATCCCCTCTTTGATTTTATTAGTCAGGACGAAATGAATAAAGCTGTGAATGGTGAAGCTTAAGTCCCTACTCTATATTTTAAGTTCGGAACTTCGTCTTAGAGACACGAGGTGTCATCCATGATAACAAAAAGTGAATAAATCGATTAAAATAATATTCTCGCCAATTCTTAGCCCTAAGGTTATGTATATAATTTAATATATATGCCTAAACTAACTTATCCACATTATGGGTCCGAAAAGTCATGGCGAAAAACAGGCACAGAAAAACGCTTTCAATTAATCTTTTCTGTAGAGAAAATTATGCCCCAAAAACATGGCTGTTCGGTAATGTTCCTATTACAAAGTATTCTATTGTATTTTTAACATAGTAAACTGACCATTTATTATCATTGCATCGAACCAAATGAAATGTTTCAATTAATATTTGCATCAAGTTAAATTTAACGGGCCAAAGAAAGATTCCCATGAGACAGGGGTCATATGGGACCATGAACTCTCGAAAGAAGACATAAATTGTAACCATTTAAGAAAGTTTATCTGTACATAAATCCGTCTATACAGTCTAGAAGATAGCGTCTGAGATATTTGATATTTATTATTTTGTTTAGGTTTTAAAATTCTCGAAACTAATCTTCGACAAATCCACTTATAATTCCTTTGAAATAATGAAGCCTGTTTAAGCGTTAACGTGAGAACCAACAGTTTTAGTAAAATATTGCTTGAATTATATTTAGAATATATAAAAATATATACTCTATACCGTTGTTATAGTCTATTCTGTTACATCAATAAGGTTGGGAAAACCTGCAAAAAATTCATTTGTTTTCCTTTCACGCCTTCCCCATATATCCCAAGCATTTCGAGCCCAGTCCGAACTTGATATTCCTTCTACTTCTTTATATTCGATCAATGCTCTTATCCTATGTACGGTAGCGTTATCATCCATGTATGAAAAGTTTGGACCTACGGCACGCCGCCACATGCGAACAGCCGAGTCAAGGATATGTTCTATGTAAATTGGACCAGTCATCGTTCTGGATATAGTTACCAAGGGCGTTTTATTATTCCACATTATCCCACCGCAAAAGATAGTTGTACCGCCTTGATATGGTAGCACTTCTCTGGAAGTCGCCAAACGTAAACCCAAACAAACAAAGAAACAAAAGTATGCTTTATTGCCGCAGGAAAATTGTTACAATTTTATGAACACAGCCAAATTTACCTTAAAAGAAAAGAAACAAAACAATAAAAAAACAAAAATATTAATCGAAAAAAAAAAACATATTTTTCGATAGCTCAATGCAAACACATAAATTGAAAATATACCGTAAAGCAGTCAATGAATCCAGGTGACCCTAATAATAAGGAAATAAAGAATACATTTGCGAGATGAATAATTTCGATGACATGGAAATTAAAATTACGCCACCTTAAATTCTATTTTGTTATCATTATACAAGCAAAATAAGTGAAGTTAAACAAAAAGTGTAGGTACCTAACTGATATAGTAATTAAAGTGTATTAAAAAAAGAAAATGTATAACTTTAATCTTATATGTAACAAAATAATTAACTTTAACAGCCTATTAGACAGTTCATTCCCCTATAAGATGATTTTCAAATTCTATGCTAGCAGCTGAAACATGACACCCAAAAAGATTTAAGTAAACAAACAAATAAAAACATTTTAATGAGACTTATGCGTTATAAAACTCATTAACGCAGTAAAAAGGTCTTTCAATGAGGTACGCTTTGGTTTTTTTTTTCGAAAGAGTGCAAACATAGGGATAGTTTTTAAATGTACTGGAAGATGATTGTAAAGTTTTATGGCGTTGTAAATAATTGATTTTTTATTAATTCTGTGGAAGAAATGGGAAGGTATGTCATGCCTAGAATTTCTGGTAGGATATACGTGTTGTGGCATTTCCGGGAAAGTGTTTATATGTGTTCTCATCAAACGGACGGTTTCTAAAATAAATAACGCAGGAAGTGTTAATATTTCATGTTTTTTGAAATGATATTGACAGCAAAGTCTATTATTTAGACTAGAGTTGCACCGAATATTCGGAAACTATTCGGTATTCGGCAAAATTGGCATGTTTTTTACTATTCGACTGTATGCCGAATAGTTGAGCTACTATTCGGCCAATTGCCGAATAGTTATATTCATTTAAATTTTCAATTATTTTATGATAAAAAATTAAGTAGAAAACGGCTGTTTAAATAAATTTGGTAAAATAAAATAAATTTTTGTATTAAAAATAATTTTTAAAATATAACTATGTAAAATTTACATATTAATATTTATATTATAAGTATGAGTAAATAATAAAATGTAATTTACATGTAGTGGCAGGTGATCGACTTTAAATTAAAAACAACGTAACACATCCAAAGAATCGAAAACAGAAAAAAGATAACAAAGTTAATTAACATAACACAAAATATGTTTTTATATTGCCTAAACTTCAAATATTGTATTGAAAATTTCATAATGGTAAATTGTGATGGCGAAATACAAGTTTTTCTGCATTTGAAGGCAATAGTCGGTTTCTTTTTTCCTCGTAGATATTTCCAGCTTCTGAGAAAAGTCTTTCACTATAAACACTGCTCGCAGGAGCTGAGAGACGTGTTGCAGCAAATGGTGTTAATATTGGATACTGGCTTCGATGGGATGCCCACCAAATATGGGGATTGTCAGATCTCGATATGGGTTCAGTTTGCAAGTAAGCATCAAGTTCTGTCGCTATGTTGCTTCTTGTCTTATGTTTAAGTAACTGACTATTAGCAGCGATCATGGTCACCTCATCATAACAGTCCCAAAAACTTGCTTGAATATCAGACTCTGTACTAGATTGGTTTTCGGCCTTTTTTCTCCTATTATTCACAGTTGCATAACGTTCATATCAGTGTCGCAGACACTACTGGATTCATCACAGATTTTTTTAAAGCCTTTAATAAAATTAACTGTCGAGCCTTGTCAGCTACATTCTGGTCCATGAAGAAACTTGTGTTATACCTTGGGTCGAGTAAAAGAGAGCAAATAAAACTTTTCGGTTTTAAGCTTAGCAAAGCGGTTTTCTAGCTAGTCTCATATTCTGCAATTTGCTGCTCGCCTGCGCAGTTTCTTTCTTATTTAAATAGCGCATAAGCGTTTCAACATGTGGTAGTCTCTGACACACAGGAATACCCTGAACTTACGATTTTGGTAATTTCTTCAAACCGTTGTAGCAATCTTATAATTTGTTGTAAATACTCCCATTGCAGAGAAGACAAGGAATAGATCCAAATCCAGTCTCCCTCACACCTTTAACCATATTGGGCCCGTTATCATGTACAGCAGCATGTATTTTGGACCGTAAAATATCCCACTTAGATGATATTTCCACAAGACCAGAGGTGATATTTTCTCCAGTGTGTGATCCTGATAAATGCTTCATAGTAGGAACTACGTCACTTTAAAGTCAGTATATCTATATAAATTATGCGAAAGTTCCGTAATAATTGGCCTAGATAAAATTAAAAACAACATGTATAGATTTTTTTCAATTCACTGCATTTGCAATAAAGAAAAATGAATTTTATTTTTTTGGCAAGTTCCCCATTAACCTGTATGGACAAATTCAGCTTTTTAACGTGCCTAAAAAATTAATAGACTTACCTATATTGGTTGATGTGTAATTGATGAGTCTTGTAGTAGCTGCTGAAATTCTTGGTTATGTTTATTTTTCATATGGTTTGTCATTCCGGTTGCCATGGCCTTTTGACCCTCTCCTCCACGGGAAATTTTTAAGTCGCACAATTTATATTGGACTAATCTTGTACTGTCTGTACACTCCACGAAGTACTTACATACGGGCGATTTTTTACTTTTTGTCAACGACATTTTGCAATAATTTAAACGAAACAACTCGTATTAACTAGTATCGAACGTGCCGAAATACTGAAATGTCGGTCGAAAGCATGCAGGACGCGCAAGTACCTCCACCACTCTCGCGCTCTGCCGAATAGTTCGGCACATTAGAACCGCCGAGTATTAGGTATTCGGCAAAAACACTATTCGGTGCATCTCTAATTTAGACAAAACAAAGGGCAAATAGCTCTCTTTTAAAGCCTAAAAATACTAAGAAATTGCGCGGTGGTACAGCAGCCCCAAAAGGGAAGGCCATAGCGGAGATGGGATTCGAATAAAGAGAAATAAGTAAGTTTGGCAGAAGTCAAGTCCAGTTCTTTTGAAACTGATCGAATGGCAAAGCAGGGGGTAGAAAGTTGTTTTAAATAAGTTGTCAATATGCTTAGACCATTTTAGGTTCTTATTTATTTTCAAACCCAGGAATTTAACCGACTCAACGTAATATTGCTCTTAAGTAGCTAAAGTGGTTGTAGAGTCCTCTTATAAGATAAGGCACCACGATCTTGGTTTGCTGTGGTCTAGCGATTTCGATGCCTTCGAAGTCTATTTTCAATTGAACTGATCTCAATATATCTGGAATCAATCACTCTGGTTAACCCCTGTTATTTCGGCCACATTCCTCCGACTTCTACCGCTCTCCACTAAACGGCCTCGGTTTAAAGCAGAAATTCTAGGCATTTTTACGTTTTCGTAGTAAACTAAATTAAATAAAAATAAGTTGACAACGTCGAAAAATTCAGCTTACAGGTCGATTGGTTGTTTATTGACTTTTAGATGGGCACTAATTTCGAAATCTGTGTGGGCAAATTTGGACATCGTCATTTCATTCTCCCTGTATTAAAACTGCAAATGTTTAAATATTACAATAATATACAGTAGTTCTGAAATTAGCGTCTTTTTATTCGATATCTATACCAAGTAATAAAAAATAAAAAAATAATAATACATTACTAAATTTGGCAACACTGTTTAGGGAAGTTAAAACTAGGAGTACATCTCTAGGTATTCAAAAATGTTCCATGCCTAAGTGTATTTTTAATTAATCATGTTTCTAAGCTATGGTTTAAAGTATATATCTTTTTATTCACCCTGTATTAAAAATTAAAGTTTCAAACTTGGTGACGTGATACAGTATGACTTTACGTATCCGTAGCATATGAAAAAATTAAATCTGCATGCCTCGTCTCTTTTTGCCACTGATATTAAATTTTGGTTTATTTACAAGCTCACGTAACTTTTAGTTTTCCCGGTGCAATAGAACAAAATTTTCAACTCTGGCTAGGGCTTCAGAAAACAAAAAGACTGACCTATCAGGCAAAAAAAACTTTGTCAAAATCGGTTGAATAATAACATAAATATACGCATTTGAATTAACGTTAAAAATCAGTGATGCATTATAAGTTTTGATTAGTGTATATACAAACGTCAATATCTTGATATCCGCGAAATCCAGGTCCATATTTAAACTAAAAAAGTTGTAAATGGTCGACCGAATCCAAAATGTCGGATTGAAAAACTAACTTTACCAATTTTTAGGAGAGCAAAAGTGACAATGATGTGGCGAAAATTATTGTCATCTGTCATTTAAAACAATTATAGAAAAACCATAAGTTTTTTTTGTTTTACATTTATATTTATATTTAGACAAAATGGTGCGCCTTTATATTACGCACGAGAAGGTGAACAATTGAGTGGCCAGCTCGGCCAGCATATATATGAAAGAAAATTATAAACTATCCGTGACGACTCGTAATGGCTATAGATGGTCAGTTGAAACTTAAGCAATGAGTGCATTATATAATGAGAACTTGAAATCTTACTAAGCTCTGATTACACCAACTTTACATGCAATTTTTAAGGTGAATTTAACATAATCATTTCCAAAGAACTGCCCCTTATTATGAATGTTTAGTTTATTTCCTATCCATAAACAATACTAAAAATATACATTCACGAATTTGTTCGTTTGTAAAATAATTGCTTTAGTAGTGAGGTGGTAAATAACTATCCTATTACATATATACTTCTATACCGCATTTGTAATCCAGGAACGTTGTTAAATCGAAACATACCGATAATTAGCTGATAAATTGCCAACCTCAAACTATCAATGTTTTAGGGTTATGATAAAATGGCTATTTCTGCATCCCTGGATTGCTGTCAGAAATTCCTGTGTAATTTTTAGTTCGATTACATGTAGCATTTTGTCAACAACTGATCATGGTAAAAACCAAAAGTGATTGCTAGGAAAGTATTATTTAACAGAAGTGGTCAAAATAGTCGGCAGTTCCTCATAAAGTTTGGTCTGGAAAAAGTTAAAAAATATTGACAAAGTGGCAGAAAATATAGTTCTCATATATTTTGAAGAAAAGGGGAAGATCGTCAAAGAATCCACGTAATAGGCGTTATATTCCGCTTGAAGTCTACATTAAATATTAAAATATATAAAAAAAAATATTGATATTGTCAAATACCTCAAATTAATATATTTCTTTTAGAAACAGATTGCAATTTAAGAGAGGAAGGAAAGATATTTGCTAGTAACACGAATAAAAGAGCGAACAAAGTGGGAGGTCCTTGGTCTTTGCAGCTGGACCGTGAAGGGATGCATGTGGTTCGATGCCCGTGTCTCTCTGGCAGGAACGACTAAGGATAGCATAATGGATGATATTTCATCAGAACACAATCCGTAGTAGTATCTATAAGACAGAACGACTACAATTGGACGAAGGTCTAGTGATGCAAGCTTCCTCGTGAGGATTCGGTCATCAATCAGACGAATAGCTCTTCTTTGGACACAGCCGAGAATATTAAGTATTGAAGTAATCATGCCAGCGAAGATCATTCTGAAAAGTGATACCGACTAGGCTAAAGGAATCTTTGGCTTCAAGCATTTGATTATTCGTCTGAATGGTATGTGTACTAAGTAATGATTTGTGAGACAGTAAGGTTGTGCCTGCGCCTATCGTTAATTTCAGTCTTGAAGACAGGTTTAGGAAATTGTATATTGGTATGGAGTGTGCTATCGTCACCAGAGCTGTGAATAGGCTTGCTGATGTTTAAGTTTCAATACATACACATTATAACATTTTTCATTTTTTCAATTACTTAAAGGAAAAACATTCGCCGCTTTCATAACGTTGTACCAAATAAACTGTTTGTGCTAATGGCAGGCAACACTTTTTTGACAAATACCAAGATATGACACACATCTCATTCAAGATTTTATTTTAAAATTTAACAAGAAGGATGTTTAAAAAATGAACTTGATTCATAATAAATTTAATTTGAGGGAAATAAATTAAATTTAAACTTACAATGTCCGCATAAAAGTACGTTTTAGGGAAATCGTAATAACTGTTTTTTTGTATCGTTATGTGCTTCAAATGTACTAATTATTTATTAAATTCAAATTATTACATAGTCTGCTGGTTTTGAAAAGGCAATTTTAACATTTTTGTTTTATATTACCCAGGCTTCGCGGAAAAAAATACTTACAAAGCACGTTTTAGGTAGGGTTCCTGTTGAAATAATATTTAATTATGCAAGGTATGACTAACTTGCATTTTGAAAAACCTAAATTTTAAATATTTATGTTCTAATTAAGTTTTACTTACTTTAGGTTCTTGTTTCAGATTTCTTGCAGTATCGGCGATTTCCTGCACCTTACTCTCAATGAGATCATTGTCATTAGTTTGCCGAATCCATCTCATTTTGTATTCTTCCATTGTTTCCTTTATAACATTAGCCTTTCCGCCTGGTCCGAAAAGCGATTCTAAATAGCGCTCAAAGCCCTCCACTCTGCCGTTAACCTTTTAAATCATAAGAAATATGGTAAAAAAAAATCCGGTGATTATTTTATAATATATTACCTCTAAAAGGTTGACATTTTTCCCAAATAAATCAACTGTAAGATTTAACATGGCAGCTCTCGGTATAAAGTATGAGGGTGCAAATAATACATTAGTTTCGTAGTTCCCACCTGTGAAGAAAGAATGAATTATAACGGTTTAATGTAAGGAAAACGCAACGGGTACATTTTATGATGTGTTCTTAAACAAATTGGAGAACGTGGGTTATTTTTATTTAATATTAGGTCCGAAACATTTTTGACCTTCATCTGAGCGAGATATTTTTTTAGGTCCAAGTTATATTTGAAGGATTTTAATGCTTCGGTTTAACAAAGAAATGAAAGCATAACACAGTTGAGATTAGCACACAGTTATTTAGTAAGACACAATTTGAATCTTACTACATAGGACACAAATTGTGTCTTACTTCTTCACCTTGAGAAAAAGAAGTTTCATTACGAGGGAACCTGGAACTGTCAAGTAATTAGGTTAAATTGCTCTACAAAAGATTTAAATCAAAATAACATTGTTTGTCTATTATTAAATAACTAGTTTCGTGAGGAACAAAATTTTGCCATCATTCATTTTTTATAGAAGGCAGAATGCATATTTAAAATAACAACACATCATTAAATAATCAATTGGACGTAAATAGTTCCCCATTGTTAAATCTTTTAGGCTAAAACGGAAAACCCAGAATATTTTACGTGTATAATATCCGCAAAACGGGTTCAGGTATTTAAAACCTACAAATATGTTACAGTTTTATTTAAGATTTTACAGGGGCGTGCAGTCCATGGAAGCAAGGGAAGCAGTGTTTCCCCAAAAAAAAATTACAAACATCTATCTGAAATAGTAAACCATTAATTTAGTTTATATTAAAAATGCTAAAATATTATCTTAATTATCAAGCCCATAATAAATGCGGCCTTGACTCCGACCGAGCGACAATAGAAAATGGAATAGAACCTATGCGGGCCGCTAGCTTCTCTGCAGTCAAGTCCTGTACGCTTGATTTCCTGTGAATCGAGCCAGAGGTTATTAAACTTTCCACCGGCTGTTTGCAATTTTTGCATTTCAGTCGCGTGTTTTAAGTGGGGGCGGAAGCTATCGTTGGAGTAGGTTCTTTGTTTGAACGGCTATCCGTGTGTTGTGTGATACGTACGTTGCGTCGTGCATGGTGCAATATGGAAGACAATAATACGGACGTGGATATGCAAATACCGTCAACTTCGGCTGTCGGTAATAACGTTGAAAATGTTGGAGAATTTAGTAAGAGTGTGTGTGAATGTGTGGTGTGTGTCTTAATAATAAAGGGATTTTCAACATTAAACTTCGCTGATAAGTTTCAAATAATTTCCAAAGAAAGGGCAAAACCGCCTATGAAAAATTTACCCACAAAAATGATAAACTATATTAGACACTTTTATCCGGAAAAACAATACGAACAATTTAAATGGCTAACAGGGTGTGAAAATATAAGTAAATTTTTGTTGGACATGTTTACTTTTTGAAAATGAAAAAGGTCTCTGGAATAAAACTGGTTTTTCCGATTTAAACAATTTCCATAAACCTGTAAAAAGACACATTATGTCCAAAGCGCATTTGCAGGCCGTCATAAAAGAAAAAGTCTTCGGCAAATCCAGAATTGAACACGCCCTTAATAAACAGTTGGAAATTAGTCACCGCCAACACAATGAACTAGTCGATAAAAATAGGCAAATATTAAGAAGACTTATCGATGTTGTTTGTTTTCTCGGAGAGCACGAATTGGGATTTAAAGATCATGACGAAACAAGGGTTTCTTCAAATAGAGGAAATTTTCAAAATGTACTTAGTTTAATGGCTAAATATGATGATTGCTTAAAAAATCATTTAGAGCAGTCTAGCGTTTTTCGCGGAACGTCGAATCGAATCCAGAATGATTTAATTTCCGCTTAATTCATTGCTATTGTTCTGGACGAAACAACTGATATCACTAATTTTAGCCAATTATCTATAGTAATACGCTACGTTAAGTATTCAAGAGCGATTTTTAGGTTTTAAGAATGTGTCCGAAAATCGTACAGCAGATGCATTATATACCGTAGTTTATAACGTTACTAAAGAAAGTAATGGAGAGAAAAAATTAGTTGCTCAAAGCTGTGCTGGAGCTGATGGAGTGATGGCAGGACAATTAGGGGGTCTGCAAGTTCCCAAGTGCTGTGGTTGTCCATTGTTTTGCTCATAAATTAAATTTAGTTTTATCCCAGTCCATCAATCACATTAAAGAGTGTAAAGTATTTTTCGTTACTTTAAGTGGCATGGCTGCTTTTTTTTTCCAAGTCAATAAAACGTACACAAGCTTTGGACTCCATTGTCCACAAACGATTGCCCAATGTAGCTCCTACTAGGTGGAACTATAATGGAAGGCTTGTGTTAACAGTATCTGAAAATCGTGAATCACTGATTGAACTATTTGAGAATATAATAGAAAATAATGAAACGTGGGACTCAGAAGCAATAAATAGTTCGAGGGGGTTTTTGGACTGTTTGAAAAGAGATTTTAATTTTAATTATTTGTTGAACATATTTTGAGAAATATTTCCATTCTCGGGCAATGTTTTTAATATATTACAAACTAAAACAAATGATATTGCTTTTTGCCTTAAAAAGTGGATGATTTTAAGTTCATGTTAAGCCAAAAAAGAGATGGCTTTGACCTAGTTTGGGAGGAAACGATGACGTTAAATGTAGAGCCACAAACCAAGCATCTGTCTTCGAACAGACAAGGTGGGAGATGTTCAAACATCATACAGACGCCTCTTTTATGAAATAATCGATCAAATTCAGCAACAAATAACCTATAGATTTAACGGTTTAAATGATTTTAAATTCCTCGAGCTCTGCAATTTTGATGCATTTAAAGGAAAAAATTTTCCAGAAGATGCGTTTAAATCTCTTCTTCTTCATTATAGCCAGTTCTTCGACCGAGTGTTACTGCGATCTGAACTAAAAGTGATTTACAAAAATGATGACGTTAGCGCAAAAAATAACGCTAAGGAACTAATGCAATTTTTAAAAGACAAGGAGCTGGAAGATGCCTACACCGAAGTGTTGAAATTGTGTGAATTAGTATTGACAATACCTGCTACAAGTTCATCAGTAGAACTCAATTTTTCAACACCCAAACGTATAAAAAATTTCGTGAGAAATTCAACGGGGCATTGAAAATAAACTTCTGCAAAATATGTCGGAGCATCGGCGTTTTTATGACGACGTCATTGACGAATTTACAAAAAATGATCGAAGAATCGAATTACATTACAAATAGGTAAGTTTCTAAAAATTGCTTCCCTTTCTTAAAATTTCACCGCACGCCCCTGAAGATTTAACATCTGATGTAGCCTCAGTGTTGGCGAAGCAATTCTTATGTATTGTATTCTTTGGTAAAATAAATTAAGTGGACATTTTAAACAAGTGTGTTCGTTTACTTAGGTAGAATATTATTTTTGACATATTTTCCTATCCGAACTTTCGTTAATTTGTACCTTTTTTTTTTTACTTTTTGTGGATTTGGATTTTTATGTCTAAAATAAAATAAATCGGATGCTTTTTTATATTAAAATAAAAATTTCCTTGGATTCATATCAAAATCTTAGTCTTTATGATTAGTAGTTTTTTGCCCGTTCCGCGAAGAAACGAATGCCTGCACGAATTAAAAAATGTTTGTCGGTTCTGACAACGTGCAGATTTAAATCAATCAGGGTAATTTTTTTACTACTACAAAACTTCCGCTTTACGAAGGAAGTAATAAAATAAGTACATCTCTAAATGAGGTAAACCAAGACTACTTTTTCTCATGAAATAAAAATATATTTTTATTTGGCTAACTTAAATAAATATTAGACTTCTTCAATTTTAGCTTGTAATAATAACTTACCAATATTATATTCATCAAAATATAAGGATCCTTCTCTATTATGAGAAAACTTTCTAATATCAGAACTAAACTTGTCAACCAGATCTTCCTCTGATAAAAGGCTTTGTATCTCAACTTTCAGTGGATTTGCTGATTTAATAATGTTGTGTAGATGTGACCACACAAACGACCCGACTAAAACAGTAATATACATTATGGAATTTAGTTACGTTGTGTCAACAATAGTTATTACTGTACATAAAGGGTATAGGTTTCATAGAATATAATGAGAGAGAGTGCGGTTTCACAATCAAATTGAATTAATAAGCAGATCAATACGCAACCATAATTATCTCGCAATAACAAATGCTGCTCTAGGAAAAAATGTTTTTTATTACTCACCGTTTTTAAACCCGTATTTCATATATCTGACCCAGAGTTTTTTTTGCAAAACATTATCGTCATTCTAATTGATCGAAATAACGTGATTTTTCACAGCCGTATATCTTTATCATAAACCAATAACATTTTGTATATTTGTTCCTAATTTTCATATGTCAGAAATACGTGTCTAAAATTTTAATTTATAATAAATACAGAATAAAAATATTCATTTTATATAATTGTATTCTTAATTGCCAGAGGTCAGAGACACGAGTATTCGATTAACTAAACTTTTCTGCTTTTTTGCGGTCAGAGCATTAAGGTCCTGATGCGGGCTTGGAAAGTAATTTGCTTTTTAGCTGCACCCAGTTTTCGAAAACACCTAGGTTTTATTACCTTCTTCGGGTCTACAATAAACATTTCTACAATTATTTAAAAAACATTCAGGAAATCTTCATTCACAGGTATTGAATCATTCATATATATATATATATATATATATATATATATATATATATATATATATATATATATATATATATATATATATATATATATATATATATATATATATTTTGTTAATTATTTTCTTGGACATAGGTTAACTCATTGAGAAGTTAAACTATAATTCAATCGACGTTTCGCTCATTATATTGAGCTTTCTCAAGATATTTATTTTCTAAAATAAAAACATATATAGTTAGTATTTAAATTTTAAAATGGTTAAAACTTTATTGAAAAAACATCACTCAAAAAAATATTACATTTAAAACAAACTATCATCATGAAAACAAAAATACATTTAGAACTAAAATAATATTATACAGAGTACGTACCTTGGAAACATGTCACTTTTACGAATAATTTGCGATTGCAATAATTTCGACACATCTGGAATTCTGGTAGATAAAAACAAGACAATTTTTTCTTTTTTCTTTTCTACCAGAATTCCAGAGGTGTCGAAATTATTGCAATCGCAAAAAATTCGTAAAACTGACATGTTTTCAAGGTACGTACTCTGTATAATATTATTTTTGTTTTCATGATCATAGTTTGTTTTAAATGTAATGTTTTTTCAATAATGTTTTAACCATTTTAAAATTTAAATACTAACTATACATGTTTTTATTGTAGAAAATAAATATCTTGATAAAGCTCAATATAACGAGCGAAACGTCGATTGAATTATAGTTTTACTTCTGAATGAGTTAACCTATGCCCAAGAAAATAATTAACAAAATATTTATATATGGTTAAAGAAAAAAAAACGAAAAACAAAAATAAATATATATATGGATGTTAATTAATGTCTCGCAGAGAGGAAGATTCCTTGCCTGATTTTAAGACAAAAAGTTCCTATAAACATATGTCCTATATTGTTTCATTTTCAAGATACAAAACTTTAAAATTTCAAATATTTTTAGTTTTTTTATCTACCCCGTATATTTCCAAAGATATTTGACGCAAATTTAATGTCTATCAAATACCAGTAATAAAATGGCTCAAATATTCAAAACCTCATCATACTCATGTACATCATAGTAAACCTTCATATTCTCCTCTGATCCTGCTGTTGATAAGTAGTCGATATATGTCTATTCTATTTTTCTGGCCAATTTAAGCTCTAATGGAGATTCAAAGGATTCCTAAATTGTATTGGCCACTGCTCAGGTTCGTGTTCTTGATGCTCGTATCAGCTATCAATCAGTGTATGTCAAGTGCAAGTCAAATAAATTTTATAATTTTATTTCAACCAAATGTTAAAATCAGCTAGGTTTAAATAAACTGCCTCTTTCTCTTTCAGTTAGAGGTGTGAGAAACACAATGTCTAATATTTCTCACGAAGTAATATGCATTTTTATTCCAAAAATGTTGGTTCTACCTCAAGTTGCTCTTGATTTCGCAATATTTCTCTAAATGTGTGATAATATGCCCACCTCTGACTTACCTAATGTTAATTTTAGCAAATTATCTCATTTGGCTTTAGCCAAGTCCAGTTGATATGCCTCTTGGTAGAGATATTTTTGGCTTCGTCTTTAAGGAAGGACTCAATTGAGTAGCATGTAGCCTAATACTTACATTGGTTGGATAACTATGGGTCTCGTTCTTGCAACATCTTCTGCTTCCACTCAAGGTACCTTTTCCACTTGAAAATAGTGTCTAAAAGTTTTAGCAACTTACCTCCGTAAGAAGTTGCAGCTGAGAAAATAGTTTGCGAAACCCATAGTCGTGACAAAAGTGATTATTACATAGTACAACTTCCCTTTAAAGATTCTTATTTACCCATTTTAAAAACTTAAGGGATGTCGCTGTTTGGAGATTTTTTTCTAGTGAATGGCGTTTTCAGGCAAGCCCAGATATCTATGAAGAATATAGCAAGTTTATACGTGAATATATTGATTCTGGTCACATGCAGCAAATTTTGCACATATTCCTCATCACTGTGCAATAAGATCTGAAAGCTTAACTGCTGAACCATTGTCTTTGCCGCTAATAATATTTCAAGCAATTCAAAGTAACTAACAATATTTCTTTAAATTATTCTTTATTTGTAGGTCCCAAATTGCAACAAGATATATTTGTATTACTTCTACGTTTTTGCAAATATGCTATTGTTTTCACTGCCGACATTAAGAAGATGCTCAAGTAAATTATTGTATCTGAATATCATAAAGATCTTCAGAGCATTATTTGGAGATTTTCTAAATTGCAACTCATTCAAGATTACAGATTAAATACAGTTCCATACGTATTGCCTTCCTGTCTCTTTCAAGCGATACATACGCTTGTCCAATTAGCCAATGATCATACAATATTCTAGAGCTGATAAAGTGTTACAAAGTGAAATATACGTTGATAAATTTTCATGAAAGTCAACAGTTTTTGCAAAAATAAGGGTGTAATATTCATAATATAATGTATTACCTTATTAAAATACATGCACACAAAAGGTTACCTGATATGTCAGTTTTGTTGATTTACAAAAATAGATCGTTTAACTGAATGAAACCCAAATATTTGAAATTTTAATTATACTGGGTTATGAGTATAGAATGCGAAACCTGCAAGATGTCTGTAATATTTTTAGTGGCCAATATCCTAAGAGAAATCCAATAACGACATAAACCGTAAGTAAAATTATCAAAAAATTTCGTAAAACACGAAAGGTAAAAGATGCTGTACGTTATGGCAGACGTAAAATTGCAACAGTTTGTGATAAGGCTCTAAATGTTTTAATAAGTTTAAAAGAAAATCATCTAGAGCAGAAACTGTTGCGCCTGCACTTACACTCTAGATAGAATTAATTGACCTTTTGGCAAAATGTGTTTCGAAAATGAGTGAATAATAACTCACGTCTCATTTGCCTTTTGAATGAGTCCTTTTCTCAAGCCTAGCCCCACTCTCTATTGCAATGAAATTCATCTTGTGATGAATTTACCTACCAAATTGATTAAAGAAAACCTCAAGTTTACCAATAGAAATTATTTAAATTACTAAGCCCGTATCTTTGCCCCTTTGGCGTTTTAACTCTAATTACTAAATACCCAAAATGAATTAAGTTAATAATTCAAAACTGGTGAATATCATCGCTCTCAGTATGTCAAAGAATCATACCCCCCAAAATAAAATTCCGTGAATTGCATAGTTTTTATGACGGTTCTGAAACTGCGTAGGCTGCATGCTGTTTAATTAAGGACAGTCTCTAAACCTCAAGAAGTTAGTACCTCCTTCATATGTGCAAAATCTAGAGTTGCCCCCCCTCCAAAAAATATCTATTCCTCTCCTGAACTACGTCTCTTCGCAGATATTAAGTTTGCTGTTCTTGGACAGATTCAACTATAGCACATACGTGCATTAGGTCTTCTCCTCATAAATGGACTGCTAGTAATAAGGTAAGTTATATACAGTAGAAACTCTCTCCAAGCAAATGGACTCATGTACCTTTTAAAGGCAGACTTCCCTTCTAGAGGCATTCTTGCACAAGAATTAATTCCAATAGAAAAGTGGTAAGCTTTCGTAATGAATGGTTACCCTTAAAATTGATGAAGATAACATATTTATATAACATAATTTGAAAAACGAAAGACAACTCTTATGATTTCTGTACCAAAAATTAATTTTTGGAAGAATTAATCAAAAGATTTCGTCTCTTTCAAATTTAAATTGAATTTTTGCTTACATACAGCGCTTTGTTTTTAATCTTAGGTACTCTGAAAATATGATAAAATGACCACTTTCGAGAAGTGAAGATAGACAAGGTACTTTTAACTAATTAGGAATAGTCAAGGAGTTTCATTTCATAAGGAAATAGGTGAATTGTCAAAACTCCTAATTTAAAATCCTTTCCCAAATACTTTCGAAAGCCAAGTCCGTTTCTTGACCAGGGTGGCATCCTTAGAGTGGGCGGTCGATTAGTTTACTCTTCTTTCTCCTATGATCTTAAACATCCTTGTTTACTGCCCAACGATCACCATCTTACTCGTCTTATTATAGAATATACTCACATAAAATACTTGCATCCCTGGTTTGAAACAACCCCATATATTTATTGAATCTAAAATACTGAATACCTTCTTCTAAAAGAATCATTAAAAGGATTATCTCCTCGGCTTTAGATGTTACCCTTCTGCTAATGTATTTCAAATGGGTAATTTGCCAGCAATGTATGTCACTCAAATAATAACTTTTACAAAGTGCGGTGTGGTTTTTGGCGGTCCATTTTTTATTACGATGGGGAAAATGCGAGGCGCGAAAACATATAAGGCATATATCTGTCTGTTTATATATCTAGCAACTTAAACACTTCACTTACTCGCTACCGAGCTTTCTAGTGATGCATTCTTGGCTGCATTAAGGAGATTTATTTCATGTCATGGAGCCTTAACGGACATTTATAGCGAATGTGGAACAAATTTTGTTGGGGCTTCTAAGCATTAGTTCAAAATACGCGAAATAAATGTGTCAGATGGCATTTTTGAATCCTCCGTCAGCTCCAATTTTTTGGAAATATTAAATCTGTAAAAAAAACATATATCTCGTTGGAACTCATATAATGACTTATGAAGAGTTCAATTCCGTATTAATTTCAATAGAAGCCGTATTGAATTCCAGGCCGCTGTGCCCAGTCAGCTCTGACCCGAATGATGTGCAAGTTCTTATCCCAAGTCATTTTCTAAAGTTTCAACCCCTTAGTTCTTCTACTGAGCCAGACTTTACGGATGTTACGCTTGGGAGACTTTTAGGTTGGCAACTTTACAAAGCACGCACCAGGGTTTCTGGAAAAGATGGCATGAGGAGTAATCAAAATGGTATGACAACTTTACTAATATAACAACTGATTCATTAGTTTTGCTGAAAAAAGAACTTTCACCAGGATTAACCTGGTCTATAGGACGAATCATGAAATCACATCGAGCATAACGGTATCACTTGCGTAGTCTCTGTTAAACGTCAGAAGGGAACCCAACACATTTTGTCTGTATCTATTTGTGCATCTTACATTGTTAATGCAATACAAGAAGTTCAAGCTTCATTGACTTACTAGTTTTTACAAGAACGCTGGGCGAGCTTTTAGAAAATAACACTAGCCGACAAAAAAAAATGTTTTTGTTGTAACACAAATAAGAATAGCATAATCTAATAGAACCTATCCAAATACGAAAATGACAGATAAAAAGTTGTAGCACGTAGGGTTTTCTTGTTAGAGTAGAACCATATCGAATGTTACGATACTTAATATCTATAGAAGAAATGATTTCAGAAAATTTTTAACTCTGTTTATTGACTATGTTTACAGTTTTCGCCTATTAAACGTACCATACATCTAAGAGAAAAGCAAACGAGAAAAATATTAACTTATTAATTATGTCTCTCTTCAAAAACCAACAGTGGTCACCCATCATGGCTGGATCCCATCGTCCTTGGTACCGAATTTCCATTGTTCTGATATCTTGGTAAAATCTGCTAGTTACTAACAGCTTCCAAATTTTTAGGAAAAAATGACAGATGGGAATGGAGGAAGTGAATTTTTAATGACATTCTGGCACCAAGCGCTTTATAGGCATCTAAGAGTTCATTAACTAATTGTTCATAATTTTCATCCATATTGTTGCCTAAAAATCCTCTTACTACATTAACAAATGAATTTCATGCTCTGAGTTCCTGCCTGGTAAGTTTTTCCGTAAAATTGGCATCGTCTAGCAATTTTCTGATTTGTGGCCCAATAAAAATGCTTTCTTTTAATTTGGCAGCCCTTAACTGGGGAAAGACTTGTCTTAGGTATTTAAATCTATCACCATCTTTATTCAAAGCCTTCACAAAGTTTTTCATCAGCCTAAATTTAACGTGAAGAGGAGGCAAAAGGACATTTTTGGAATCAACAAGAGGTATAAATTTAATATTCTGAGATCCCGATTAAAATTCACTTCTTTCTGGCCCAATTTTTGTTACATAATGCTGATTTATTGCACGACTGTCCCATAAACAAAGCAAACAACAATATTTTGTAAATCCCCCCCGAAGTCCCACTAAAATCGCTATAACTTTTAAGTCCCCACATATCTGCCATTTACACCTATTGTAGTTTATTTTATCCAAAATCGTGCGCATATTTTCATAATTTTCTTTCATTGCAACTGAATGGACAACTGGTATAGAGGGTTTTAAATTTCCATTATGCAATAACACAGCTTTTAAGCTATATTTAGATGAGTCTATAAATAAGCGCCTATATCGGTACACGCGCACAACAAATTTTCCATACTGTAGAATTCAGAAAACATAGCATTTCTTTTTCTAAAATTCGTAATTTTTGTTTCTTTGGCCAATAGGTTCCATTCCTTAAGACGTGAACCCAGAAGTTCTGATTATTGCTTGGATAACCCCAAATTACGTACTAAATCATTTAATTTACTTTGAACAATCAAACGTGGCTCGCCGGAACTGGGATCTGTGGTAAAAGTGGGATCGGTACACTGTTCTTCTGAGCTGCCTGATGATGATGTATAGCAGATTGCAAATTTGGATATTCTATATTGTGCTTTCCCTTTTTGGAATAACCTTCAGTCTTTGTCAGGCAAAAATAACAATCGTCAGAATGATTGATGGGTTCTCGCCATACCATTGGAACCGCAAAAGGCATACTTTTTCTCTTTACACTGCACCAATGATACACTACAACTAACACAGCACACATGAGAAGCCCACCGCTTATCTTGATCCCCAATTAGCACACAAAAATATTTAAAGTAGGCTTTTTTTACATTTTCGGAAAATGGCCTAGCTTGTGATTTCACCAGAAATTCTCCACAAATATAACAACTTTTGTTTGACTCGATATACACTTGCTTATCGATACAAAGAGAACCACTCAATTCGAAACTCAACAGAAGAGTGATGTTTAACGTTTATTTTATGTCTAATATTGTAAACAACCCAATCTAGGTAATTTTTCCGCTGTAAAATGAACCCATTTAGCCGCCCCACAATAAAATTGTTTACCTGTCAATATAAAAGGTTCTAATTAGGCTATTAGAAAATGGTACGTATTAGCGCTTTCCGAATATTTTTTATATTATTGGGAGGGTATTTCCGTTATGAAAATAATGAGCTGGCCTGTGTTAGAAAAATCTTGTTCGCCAGTGTAATTAAACATAAAGAGGCGATTAAAACATCCTTTAAAATCTTTATTCCCTTTTAATTAATTCGGAATACTTGACGTTACTAAAATTAATATAAAGAGATCAGTGTACAGTGCAGTATACCCATGGTTTTACGTTTACTTTTATTATGACCAGTCTGTGTAAAATATTCAAAACCAAATAACAGTTTTTCCTTTTTAACAAAAACTTTTAAGCCCGATGATTTTTCCGTCTTCAATTTTACCTAACTAACTCTCATTTAAACATGTTTAAGATATTTTTCGCAAAATTTCAAATAGTTGCCCTTTAACAATCAAATTATATAAGTTTTTGTCTAACTCCTTAGAGAAAACAATTACTGAAAAAATACCTTGGTTAACTTCTTCAGTCCTTAAATTATATGCAATCGTTCGAACAAGCAAATAACTAGGACATCTCATCACTTGGAGATATGCTGAAATCCTAACTTCACTGTCTTGCTCATGATCCCCAAATATACTTTCAAAATAACTTCTGTTCTTTTCACAAGGCAGGCGCCTGTAAGTTTCCACAGCAGCAACTCGTATACCTACATCCAGATTAGAATCGCCCACAACTTTAAAAAGTTCCTCTTCGAATTTTTCAGATAACACTCCTATGCTAGACAATGCCTTGAGTGTCACTATGATCTACGGCAGAAATATATTTTATTTTACAACTTTTCTTATTTGCGTTTTAAGGAAAAAGTTTCAGTGATGGCAGAAAATAATACTTTTGCTAGAAGCAAGAGCGGCCATAGGAGAGATCCTCTGAAACTCATTAAATATTAACAATGTTTGTCTTGACGTTCCCACAACGAAGAACGTAACAGCGTTGATATGTCTAAAGAATCGTCTTATTTTGATATGATATGTCTAAGGAATCGTCTTATTTTAAATTCCATTAATTTAAATACCATTATCATTTTGTAAGACAAATCTCCTATCATTACTTGTTTGATTTAAATTTTAATTCGAGTGATGTTTCATCTTAATTATAAAGAAATTGTTTTTCTAAAATCTCTTACTTTCAAAAATATAATATGACCGTCCATGGTTGAAACTTACCTAGTACACATAATTCAATAAAAGGGGAACTATTTCGAAATTATATCTTCATATGCCGTAAACCTCTCTTCCTTTACATTTTAAATTAAATTTTATTATTTTTATTTATCAGTATTGTGCCAGTTCCTGATAACGCCTAAATTTGTTATACAGAGTTTTAGGGGTTTAACTGCAAATATTTAAACCCATGTAGTATGACTCATTTTTATTAAAAAGTTGTAGTTTGTATTATTAATTTTTAAGCTCAGCATTAATATTTTCGTGTATTTTATTATGCAAAACAATTGATTATATCATTTTTAACAAAATTCTTATTAATATTTAATCGAGTCGTCCGGTACCTTGTGACAGTACATTTTAACAAATAAATGAAAACACAAATATTACTTTGTTAACTGTCACTTATTTTATCACTTATTTTATATTATATATATATATAGGCGTGATATATATATATATATATATATATATATATATATATATATATATATATATATATATATATATATATATATATATATATATATATATATATATATATATATATATATATATATATATATATATATATATATATATATATATATATATATATATATATATATATATATATATATATATATATATATATATATATATATATATATATATATATATATATATATATATATATATATATATATATATATATATATATATATATATATATATATATATATATATATATATATATATATATATATATATATATATATATATATATATATATATATATATATATATATATATATATATATATATATATATATATATATATATATATATATATATATATATATATATATATATACTTTTGCAAATATTTTTCTTGAACCTTCAAATATATATTGTAATTAGGTACTTCTTTTCTTGGGATGCGTGTTCATAAAATTAAAACGATTTTTTACCTATTTGTCATATTTAATTCAATTTGACGTTTCGACAGATAGTTCCATGTCTTTTTCAAAAATGTTTTTATTTTATTTTTCCTAAAACATATTGCAAAAAATAAACAATCTAAGATTTAAAAAAAATCAAAAATTATCTTACCATCAGACGTAAATCAAACGTCAATAATACCAATTAACATTTAAGCAAAATAAAATACACATAGCACATTATCATTTTCTCAAACAAATACAAACACAGAACATCTATTGCAGACTAACTGAAATATATAGTATAGGAATTCATTCTTATCATAATACTTTTTTAGTGGTTACCGGAGAGTTTTTATTATTTAAATATTTATTTATTTTATTTTAAACAGATTTGGGGAACTTAGATGATGTTGAAAAACCTGGTCATCAAGGTACACAAATTATAAATCTCAGCATCCCCTCTCCCAAAAAAATCTGTTATCATTGCTTTAGCTGATAGAGCAATTCAACTGTCAGATGTTGAATATAGGGAAAATTCGATAAATAAAGCCAAACATGCGCTCCTAGAAAATAGTTATCCTGAATATTTAATTAAAAAAAATTAAGCAGAGAATACACAAATTTTTAAATTAAATTAAATATAATTTCCCAAAAAAATATTAAAAGCAATTTTTTAACATTACTATATATACAAGATTTGTCCGAACAGATGAAGCATTTATTTGCCAAATATAACATAAATGTGGCTCATGTTAATTTTCTTAATAAAAATGTTAGCGTTCTAAAAAGCAAAACACCCAATTTAAAAAGAAGCAACGTTGTGTATGAGATCCCATGTAGTGACTGCTATAGAGTTTACATTGGCCAAACTACTCAGTATTTAAAATCAAGGCTAAATTCACATAAATACGACAAGGGAAACCCCACAGCGCTCACTAAACACGAAAATCAAACCAACCATAAATTCGATTTTTCCAAGGTAAGAATTTTAAAAACGGAACCTCATAAACGGAAACGAGAGATATATGAATCTATTGAAATCGGGAAAAATAAACATGTCATTAATGACAAAAAAGATGTTAATTTAGTAAACAATTTTTTTTCAACATCATCTAAGTTCCCCAAATCTGTTTAAAATAAAATAAATAAATATTTAAATAATAAAAACTCTCCGGTAACCACTAAAAAATTATTATGATAAGAATGAATTCCTATACTATATATTTCAGTTAGTCTGCAATAGATGTTTTGTGTTTCTATTTGTTTGACAAAATGACAATGTGGTATGTGTATTTTATTTTGCTTAAATGTTAATTGGTGTTATTGACCTTTTGATTTACGTCTCATGGTAAGATAATTTTTTATTTATTTATTTTTTGCAATATGTTTTAGGAAAAATAAAATAAAAACATTTTTGTCGAACCTGTCGAAACGTCAAATTGAATTAAATATGACAAATAATTAAAAAAATCGTTTTAATTTTATGAACTCGCATCCCAAGAAAAGAAGTACCTATATATATATATATATATATATATATATATATATATATATATATATATATATATATATATATATATATATATATATATATATATATATATATATATATATATATATATATATATATATGCATATATATGGATAGATAGATAACCTGAGGGTTGAGCACCTATCAGGCGCGTCCCCGGGTGGCGGATAGGGGAACGGCCAGGTCGTCACGGGTCTGGTTAGTGGCGGTTACAGGTAGGGTGAGGGGGACTAAAAGCCCCCAAAAGCCTTTGCCAAAGCCGTTGCCGCGGACCACCTCATTCTTTCTCTCTTTCTATGATCTCACCCTGCTTCAACTTGTCTTTGGGGGAGATCACTCTTTCTTATCTTTCCTATCGGTCTCTCTTGACCAACTCTTATATTTCCAATCCCGATGCTATTAGGAAACGAGGGCTAGGGATCACTCAATTTCATTCTGTATTGGACTGACACACTACAACGCCTATGGCATGCATTCAGGCTACGAATATAGGCACGGGATACTTGATGGGATATTCCAGGTATAGACCTGTCTATGGGCTGCCCGGTTCCCGAAATTTTGTTTTCGTAATTGGGAAATGGTCGGACCCTCCAAATAACGGGTCAAATATGGAATGGAATATACAGATAAAAACCAGGGCGGTTGTGACCACGTGGCTGGGTCCCTTCGGAGCCGCTCACCGTCACAGCCACTTACACACGACCCGGCTATGAAAATGGATAACTTAGGCAACAGAAATGGAAATGACGACCCTTCCCCGATGGTAAACCAGGTTGAGGGGAGTGTTCTTACGACTGGAACAGAAGACCCCTTTGCTAGAAGAGATAGCATTCGAAGAACGCCACCCAGGATGAGAGCTTTTTCGCTTTCCAACCTAGAAGATCAACAGAGACCATCACACACGATGGGCGAAAGGGCAGAATAATCGCACAAACGCAAGAGGACCGAAAATACACCAGAAACCAATAGCATGGACTCACCAGGAAGTCTGTTTTTAAAGACGTTAAATGAAGCTAGCGAGCAGGCTAGACGCTTGGAAAAAATCTTATCCGAGATGTACAAACCTAAACAAGTACTAAAAGAGACGACAAGCAAACTGGTTTTTAAAATAGAACAAGAACAAAAGAAATTCACGGCCTGGATAGATGAAGCAACCAAACAAAGGAATTTGGCAGGCGACAACCTACGCAAAGAAAACGAGGACCTGAAAAATAAACTGAAATCCCTAGAGGCAGCAAAACTAGCCACCGAGAAAAATAAGATGCAAAAAAACCCTCGTCAGTGCAAAGAGTGTAAAAAAATACAACAGAAAGAAGACAGAAGATTAGCACTCTCAGGAACGGAAACTTACAATGCCTTCCAAATGATTACGGAAGAAGACTGGGAAAATGAAATCTTTCCAAGAGCCGAAAAACAACTGGGTCACATATGGAATGCCCCATTACAGTATGAATTGATATTTCCGTGCGACATCAACTTCGAATCTGATCTAAAAGAAATAAGAAGGGCTATAGAAAATTTCGGAGGAAAACAGGGACTCAAAAAACAGGGTAAACGCCAAGGGGAAGTGGCCGTGATGACGCATACCCTAGGGTTTCCAGACGACAAAGGGAACTTTGTGCAAAATACCAGAGGTATATACTACCCATTAATAATAGAAGAAAACACAAGAGAGGCTAATGACAGTTTGGCATTTAACTGTTTAAGGCAGATCAAAACGCACGCGTAGTACAAAACAACAAAACGATGCTGGCAGTGCCCGAAATTGACAGTGTATCTGGGCTCCAGATAAGCAGAATGATCGAATTCCTATTTTCTGGAATGGACGTTAAAGTTGTGAACTTCATAGGAAACAACAACCAAGAAAAGGCAACGCACCAACAGAACAGGACTAGGAGAAACACAACAACACAACCCTTTGAAGGAAATACCGCAACACAGAGACCGAAGAGCAACGCACTACTTGTGAAAATGAACGGGAAAACCTTCGCAGATCTGCTCAAAACGGTCAAACAAAAAGTAAACCCTAGCGATATAGGAGTGGACGTGAAAAACGTCGCCAAAACGAAAAACGGAGACCTACTCATAACCGTCAAAAATGGGTCAGACAAGATGGAAGTACTGAGGAAAGAATTAATGGAGAAAGTTCCTGAAGCGACAACGACACGTTTAATTTACAAAAAGATTTTGCACATTAAGGACATGGACGAGACAGTAAATAAGGAAGAGATAATGCAAGCGATATGCAAATATACATCTGTGAAGGCCGAGAGTATAGAAATCAGAGCCTTAAGACCAGCCCATGGAAACAGACAAAACGTCACAGTAGTGATGCTGGAAGAAGATGCGACAAAACTCATTCAGCTAAGTAAAATTAGAATTGGATGGGTAAACTGTAGGATAATCGAAAGGAAAAAAGAAACAAAATGTTACAAGTGCTGGAAATACGGACACACCAAGTCGCAATGCAGTGGTCCCGACAGGACAAACCTTTGTTTAAAATGTTGTAATAAAGGCCATAAAGCCGTACAGTGTATAAATAAACCATTCTGCGTACACTGCAACACAGAAGGACACCAATCTGGGGACCCTAAATGTCCAACACATACCAAGGAAACCATAGAGCGCGCCAATAAACATATCCTATGAAAGTATTACAAATAAATATTAATCGAAGCCGACTAGCACATGATATGGCCCTAGCTGTGGCTAGGGACATAGGAGCAAAAGTGCTACTCGTAAGCGAACCAAACAAAAGCGCTATTAGAGGTCGCCAAGACTGGATACATGACGAACAACTGGATACTGCGTTCAAGGTATTGGACCGTGACATAGTCATTAAAGAGCAGGGAAGAGGCCTGGGTTTCTCTTACTTCAGTACAGGTAACTTCATGGTGTGTAGTCTCTATTCGTCTGGAAACAGAGATATAGAAGAACTAGAAGAAACTCTGGCCGAAATTCAAGCTCTGAAAAGAACAAAGCAAGATGTTATTGTCGCAGGGGACTTCAATGCGAAATCACCCCAATGGGGAATGAACTCCGCCGATCAGAGAAGGCAAGTAGTAACCGAGTGGATTGCTCAAAACGACCTGTGCATTGTAAACGAAGGGGAAACCCCCACCTTCCAGGCTGAAGGTCGGTCATCCATCCTGGACTTAACACTAGCCACTGGGGGCATAAAAAGAAATATTGACAAATGGGAAGTAATAGAGACTGAATCCCTAAGCGACCACAACTACATTGTATTCGAGGTAAATGAAACGATTACCAACACTCACAGAAAGCGCATAAAACCTGAAGGATGGCAAGTAAAGAAGCTCGATAGGGAAAAATTAAACCACGCCCTGGAAGAAATTGTCAACGAGGCTAGCGAACCACCGAAAAGCATGCCCAAAAGGAAAGACGTTGGCAGAGGAAAACCAGTTTACTGGTGGAACTAGAAAATCGCAAACTTACGGCGTGACTGCCTTCATAGGAGAAGAGTTTATACTAGAGCATCAAAAAGGCAAGTGCTAATCGAAAGCCAGAGGTGTTGGGAAGAATATAAAGAAAGTAAAAAACGCCTCCGAGACAGTATAAAGAGGGCAAAAAAGCAGGCATGGAAATCGGTATGTGAGGACATAGACCGAGACATATGGGGCGACGGATACAAGATCGTGACTAAAAGACTGATAGGATTCCCGCCGAAACCTCAAATGACGATGGAAAAGATGGAGGAAGTGGTTGAACATCTCTTTCCAAGGCATGCACAGGTGGAGTGGTATCCAGATCCCTTGGCTACGTTCCAAAACTTCACTCTGGACGAACTGAACACGGCAAGTAGCAAACTTAAAAACAATAAAGCCCCTGGGCCGAAAAACATCCCCCCCCCGAAGTTATAAAAGAACTCGCCATAAAAAATCCTGAATACGTCCTAGAAATATACAACGAGATGGCCGAAAGAGTGACCTTTCCGAAAAACTGGAAGCAAGCTGAACTAGTTCTACTGAGAAAGGGTGACAAACCCTTGGAAAACCCTGGATCGTACAGGCCGATATGCCTTCTGGACGTAGAGGGTAAGCTCTACGAGCAACTGATTCTTATAAGGCTGAAGAGAGAACTAGTGAGAACTGGAGGACTATCGGAGCGGCAATTTGGATGTAGGGAAGGTCGTCAAACTATCGATGCTGTTGGAGAAGAAGTTGTGCGAATTGCGAAGCTAGCAGCTGACTACTCCTGCGCACACCGAAGACTGTGTAGTGTAATAACACTGGACGTTAAAAACGCCTTCAATAGCGCATCATGGCAATTTATACTGAATGAACTGAGGAAAAGACAAATTGATGAGAGCCTGATTGGGATCATAGCGTCATATCTGTCGGATAGGAAAATTGTCCTAAGAGCTGAACACTCTGTTAAAGAAATAGGGATAAATAGTGGAGTTCCACAGGGATCGGTGCTAGGCCCAACCCTCTGGAGTATACTTTATGACGACCTGCTAGAAACGGAAATGCCTGACGGAACGACCTTGATAGGTTTTGCCGACGACATCGCTTTGGTTGTAGTAGCAAAGACAGAAGAACTCCTGAAAACCACTGCAAACACTGCCCTGCATAGGGTGTCAAATTGGATGGAAGTTAGACGGTTGCAGCTGGCTCCTGAAAAAACGGAAGCCGTCCTTCTGACGACCAAGCGGAAGATAAACCCAATACACTTTGAGGTAGAAGGCATTAGAGTAGCTCCAAAAAAGTATATCAAATACCTGGGCGTGTGGCTAGATACAAAGCTAACATTCGCGGAACATGTAAATAAAACAGTACAAAAGGCCCAAAAGACAGCAGCCGCGCTAGCCAGATTAATGCCAAATATTGGTGGACCAAGACCTTCCAAAAGAAGAATACTATACAGTGTAATTAAGTCGCAGATACTGTATGCCGCACCGATATGGCATTCGATAATCCACAACAAAAAACTAATAAAAAAGTTAGCCAGAATACAACGAGAAATGGCAATCAGAATATGTAGCGCATACAAAACTGTATCAACTGAGGAAATACAAACCATAGCAGGCGTCCCCCCAATAGAGCTTGCGATAAAAGAGAGAAACGAAACTTACAGGGGAATAGGAAAGAAGGTGGCAGAGGAAAACCTCATGGCAGAATGGCAGGAAAAGTGGGCAAATGGTACATATGGAAGGTGGACATATAGCCTTATACCAGATATTAGAAGGTGGATAAATCGGCAGGGGGGTGAGGTAGATTATTTTATTACCCAGGCACTCTCGGGGCATGGGTGCTTCCGAAAATATCTGTATGATCGCAACAAAGTCATAAGTGCAGAATGTAAATATTGTAAATATCCAAACGATGATGCGGAGCATACGCTCTTTGTCTGTAGAAGATGGGAAAACCCAAGAGATATTTTTGAACAGACAACAGGCAATACTTTTAATGCCATGAATATGGTGAATATGTTAGTAGAGTTAGAAGAAGGATGGAACCAGGTCTATGCAGTAATCAGGGAAATTATAGAGACCAAAGAGGAAGAAGACAGGGGCTAAGATGGCACAATCACATTGAAGCAATGCGAGAGCGGATACCAGTGTGATTGACAGGCCAAAAAAGAGGAGGGGTTTTAGTGGTTAAAAGTCCCACACTACCCACGATACACAGTGTCCCCACACATAACATCTAGTGGGCGCCTCTTGAAGGTTTCCCCTCCTCTCCAAAAAAAAAAAAAAAAAGATAGATATATATATATATATATATATATATATATATATATATATATATATATATATATATATATATATATATATATATATATATATACATACAGACACAAATTCTTAAGAGTATGATTAGGGAAAACCAACAGTACATTTTTTATGATCAAAAAGTTTTAATAGGGTGGTATTTCCAACATTTTTTTGTAACTTTAAAAGGTTAACATTTGAGTTTTTATAGTGTTTATAACTTTTTATTATTTCTAAACAATCCAATTTGTTCATAATGTAATACATTTGACTTATTTATGTCAGGGAATTTATGTGAAGTTTCTAAGAAATAGTTGGAGAAATGAGAGTTTTCTTAATCTATATGAGGAATTATGAGCTTTGCAGCTATTGCATTCGTACTTAGCAGCTACTGCATTCGTCGCATTTTAACCTATAAACTGTAGACTTTTTATACTTATGTACTTTTGTTTTGACGTTAAAAATCAAATTAGAAAATTTTTGTGACGGTCGAAAACTAACTTAATTTATGTTAAGGTATTGGTCCAAAGTTGTTGTATATTTTATATATAAATCCTTTGATGTCACTAATATGTTTACAATATACCAAATGAAGAATGCTTTGATTTAATTAACCATATACTTACAAAGAAACATATAAACCCTGTAATACATCACAAGTTCATATAAATGCTTAGTTTATGCATAAACGAAAATTAGTCTGAATTTGACGGGGAATATTATAAACAAATACACCCTTGCAAAGGATTGCTTCTTTTGGTATAGGTACGTGGATCATATATTGGTCAACTTCACAGGAAATATAGAACAACTACATACAGTTTTAAATCACCTCAATTCTATCCAGAACAAAATTAAATTTACACTAGAAATGAAAGAAAACAAGGCAATTAATTTTCTAGACATCACATTAAAAAGATAAGTGATCTTATCTAAATTAAAATTCAATATCTACAGAAACACTTATACAGATGTAACTACACCAAAAGACTATCTTCATCCCGTAGACCATATACTTTCAGCATATAGGTCTATGATTCATAGAGCTCTTTCTGCGCCATTAGACAAATATTGCATAGAAAGGGAACTTGGGGTCATTAGATCTATTGCAACAAATAATGGCTACAAATTATCTGAAATTAACAGACTAATTTTTAAAAAACGTAAACTTTTAACTATCCATTAAATATATCATAAGATTAAAGATTCCTTATAGCTTATAGGATAAGATACGATCAATACAATAAATGCTATATAGAGCAAACATGGAGAAATTTCGATGTTACATTCAAAGACCATAACGTCTTATATAAATTAAAAAAATAGAACTCTTATTTCGCCAACCATTTTTTACAGACTTCACATAAATTCCCTGGCACAAATAAGTTAGATGTATTCATTATGAACAAAAAAGTCGCAAATTGGATTGTTTAAGAGGAATAGAAATGTATATCCACCATAAAGACTCAAATGTTAACCTTTTAAATTCACAAACAGATGTTGGAAATACCACCCTATTAAAACTTTTTGATCATAAAAAATCTAGAATTGGTTTTCCTTAATCATACTGTTAAGAATTTTTGTCTGTGTAAGTACTAGTAGTACGAAACTGCAGTCACGTCTAGTGCAAAAATAAAATAAGTGACAGTTAACCAAGTGAAACTTCATTTATTTGTTAAAATTCCTAGAGTTTTTTCTTATTAAAATATCTCAACCATCTGAATTTAGAGAATAAAAAACGTACCTACTATTTAATTATTCCTTAAAAACACCTACTCAAAAACGCCAACATCGCAGCATTCAACGAACGTATGAATATAACAATTCGCAAACATAGTTTTTGTTGCTTCCACTTCCACCTGGCTTAGTTTCTTGTTATATGAGATAATTCCATACGCAATATGCAAACATATTATTTATTTATGGGCAATGTAGACAGAGTATACCGGTTACGGTAAGTGTAAACGTTCGTCAAAATAATCGTGGATCTCAGAGATAAATAGCACCCGTAAACAAGGAACATAGTTTAGCTCCACTTTTCAGTATTTACTTTAAGGGAGAACTGCACGCAAAAAGAGACAAAGCAGCGACAAGGTCTAGTCGAGTTGAAAGTAAGATGAAAAGGTACCTTCGCATTAAAAAAAACTTCCCGCACGTCCTACCTCAAAAAAATGTGTTATGTATAGGTAATTTAAATTACATTTCGGTTAAAAATGGGTTCAAAAGGGGTCACGCGCTGCAGAAATACAAAGACATGAGTACTATTTGCCATTTCAAATTTTGCAGTTACATAGGCAAAAGATCAATGTAAGGCGGTAAAGAGCCATTTTGTGGAAAAAAAATTATATGTGAAGGCACGTGCGTCAAAAAGTGGTCAAAAAATGGTCGAAAATGGACAAATCTACTTTTATTTTATAACTCTAGATTTGATTTTTTTATAAAAATTCGCATTTAGCGCCCAACTATACATATTTCCCTATTAAAATCACATTGAATTGAATTGCTAATACATATCTCTTATAGTTTTAACATAATATTGCAGCGGCGGAAGGCTTACAAATGATCCATATTACTGCGTGCAGTTTCACTCTTAAGTTTTTCAATCAATCTTTTAAAATAATTAATTCATACATCCCAGAAAGATAAACAAAGTAAATTAATTGAATCTGTCTCAAACCTAGGGTTTTTTTATGTTTCTTTACAGCTGATAAATGATCACGTATTTTATATGCGAATAGCAACGTTGCCATATTGTCAAGAACTTCACTTAAACATTCTCCAAAATTAAACATTTTAAACTACATTCATATATTAAAATATTTGTAGTCAAACCCCTAAGACTCTGTATACGGATATTTATTAAGAAAAAGCTTAAGGAATAATAACGTTTATAAGCAGGGATAATATAAAGCTATTTTATATTATATATGGTGAAGATTATCAAATATTTTCCATGAAGTTGCCATTTCATTAGTCAAAAATTGTGTTTGAATGAGTAACTCCATTTTTTTCTTATTCTTTTAGACTTGAGTCCGGCATAAATCAAGCAGTATTTTCAGGGTAGGTTAAGAAATTTAATCTTTAAACCAAATTTAGAAAACATATTATCAATTGCGTTGGTTGTTACTTAGCGGAAATCCATATGACAATTTAAAAACATAAAATTTAGATTTCCACTATTTATTATAACAAAAACACCATTACAACTGTTTCAGAACACAGTACCTTCTTCAAATGGAAAATTGTTGTACAAATTCACTACATTTGCTTTTTTTACTATTTTAGCAAACCTTAATTACAATATTTTACAATAATAATAATAATAATCAACCATCAACAAAACCTAGATGAGTATCAGAGTACACTAATGCAAAAACTAAAAGCTAAAGCGAAACGTCTGCAGAGATACAACAAATGCTCAAAGAAAAAACGACAAAACTGGCTTTCCAACAGCAACCACAGACAGTTCTATCGGGATATCAATAACACCAACGATCAAACCAATACTGCTAGAAGATGCTACCCAGCAAAGAGCATTTGGCCGAACATCTGGGAAAAACCAAAAGAGCATAACCGAAATGCTACATGGATACAATCTCAACGTGATAAGGTTCAAACACCACAAATGGAATTTGACTCTATCACCAAGGAAGAAGTTAGCAGCTTTGTTAGGGAAACGAGAAACTGGAAGTCGCCAGGAGTGACAATATTCACAATTTCTGGTATAAGAAATTTGAGGTCCTCTATAAAGCTATTGCCCGTCATTTTACTAAAATAATGCATCATCCGGAGATAACCCCCGCATTTCCAATGCTAGGTACTACAACTATGCTACCCAAAAGCAATAGGACAGAAGACCCGTCCCAGTACAGGCCCAACACCTGTTTGCCTACCATGTAAAACATCCTAACAGGATGCATTGCAAATAGTATGTATCATCATATTGCCAGTCATAACCTATTAGCCGAGGAACAGAAGGGATTCATTCGAGACCATCAAGGATGCAAAGAACAACTTAGCATCGACTCTGTGGTACTTAAGCAGGCACTGAAAAAACAACGCAACATATACACTGCTTTTATAGACTATAAAAAGGCGTTTGACAAGGTATTACATTCCTGGCTCATAGAGGTACTAGGAATATACAAAATTCACCCTATGATCATCAATTTCCTGGCAACTATCAAGCACCAGTGGAGAACGAACCTGAGGATCTATAATGGCGCTTAATCTTTTACCACCGATCATCTGATCGGTAGTACGAGATTATATGATATGATAGATAAGTGTATCTACACATCAATAGGGGAATTTACCAAGAAATCCAAATTGGTTCTGCTTAACGATAAACCTCCTTTCCACGTTGCTCAACAATACAGGACATGGCTTCAACATCAAAGCCAATAGAGACGACTCCCGAACCATATCCCACCTTCTGTATATGGATGATATTGAGCTCTATAGTGGAAACCATAACCAACTAAAAAATCTTATTAACGTCACATACACCTTCTCTAAAGGCATCTATATGGTATTTGCAATAGAAAAATGTAAAACCATAAACATCGAAAAAGGCAAAATTATTAATGGTGATGTAGCTCTACCCAATGGAGAAATAGGTGAAGCGATGAACCAAGGAGAGACCTACAAATATCTGAGATTCCGACAAGCTAGTTGCCCCAGGATAAGCAAGGAAAGACCAATATGAAAGATCAGTACGTTCAAAGAGTGCGAGCTCTTCTGAAGACAGAACTGAACGCCGGAAATATCATTATAGCAATTAATACCTATGCTGTGCCCGTGCTGACCTACAGTTTCGGAATCTTGAAATGGACTAACACGGAGCTAGAGGGACCACAACGAACTACTCTCCTGATGATGATTAGGTACAAATCACACCACCCAAGGTCATCAACTCTCCGAATGACCTTACCCCGAAGAGAAGGTAGAAGATCCCTTGTTGACTTGACCAATTCGCACTCCCGACAGCTGCAAAAATTGAGAGATTTCTTCACCAACATAGTGACCTTAAGTAACAACTCGTACTCTCCACTCAATCTCGCAAGTGACAACATCATCCTAAAGTCACTTTCACTCCGAAAAACACAAAAACAGTGGGCTCTAATGGCACTGCACGGCCGACATCACAATGACTTAAATCAGCCACACATAGATAAGGAAGCATCCGACAGGTGGCTGAAGGATGGACAACTATTCCCAGAGACAGAAGGATTTATGATGCCAATACAGGACCAAGTTATTTATACACGAAATTCATCATCAAAGGCCGGTCTTGCGAGAGATCAGAGACTATACAGCATATAACATCTGGCTGCACTTACCTAGCAAACACGGACTACCTCTAGAGACATAACCAGGTGTGTAACATCACATACCAGAAGCGTTCCAATAAATACGAGCTCCTGAACACTTCTGTGCCCTATTATAAATACCAACCAAGTTCAGTGCTTGAAAATAATGCCTTCCAACTGTACTATCGGCCTCATGTGGTACTGTTAAATAAGAAAACAAAGACAGCTTATTTGGTAGATGTCCCTATACCCAACAATAATAACGTGTTGGATAAATATCAAGGGAAAAATACCAAATATGCGGAGCTGGCCATCGAGATAGAGCAGATGTGACGACTGAATAAGGTTCATGTAATTCCGGTCATCGTCTCATCAATTGGACTAGTTCCAAAAACACTAGAACAGAACCTGAAAATCATAGGACTACATACTAACACCTTCATCGACATCCAGAATGCATACCACAGTTTATATATACATACGTTATTTGGAAATATCTTTATGCTCATTACATAAATAATAATACGTGTCATTTTTCATGATAGAAAGTTTTTACTTATTTGTACCCAGAACTTTTCTTATAACCTGAACAAAAGTGGGATTGACAAGATGAAAGCGAATTATACATTTTCAAGTGTTCAGAAATTTGCTTATGCATGGTATTTTCTAAAACTTTTGATAATGTTGTAAGTATACTAATTGGACGTTAATCGCTGACGCCTTACTACTTTTAGGTTTAGGAATTACACGTGAAAGCTTCCAAGCTTCGGGAAAAGTAAATTCCAGCAGAGGAAAGTTTTTGCTGTTAAATTTTAAAATACACAACTCGATAAAACACTTGGTAACTAGTTTACATCTAAGTGAACGGCTAAATGTGACTGATATAGAGATACAATATTTTATGTAGTGAACGACGTTGTTACGAGAAGAAAAATCTCAGGCTTCGGAATTCCCTCTACCTAACGCAAAAAAAAATTGGGATGAGTTTTACCGAGAGTTTTCCATATACTTTTTGCTGGGAAATTCAAATATTTTATATGCCAACCTTGCAAATGACAGGCAAATATTACATTTAATCCAAAGTATACAATTTTATGTAAAAATTGTTAAAATACGAAAATATTGCTTAAATATGCATTTATACACATTTTCAATGTAATCCCTTTAGTGATCAGATATATCTATATCCACAGACGTGGGGTTCGCTTCCTCTAACAAAATTATAACATCAAGTAAATTATTAGTGCAGTTAAAAACTCTAGTTGGGTTATTTTATTATTTATTTTAAATTAAAAGAGTAAATGCTATTTATAAGTGTAGAAAATTTATATTTAAATCGCCGCAGCAGATTATTTCATGTGGAAACATGGAAAACTGAGACAATGTATACACAAAAGTGTTTATAAAGTCAGCAAAAACTTTATTACGCGATCTGTACAAGGATTCTAGCACAATTGTACGTTTATCTAAACTCAACTTAATCCATACCTGCTTTAAACTCTCATGGAAAGGTGAGTGCATCACATTAAATTAAAAAAAAATCTCTTAAAAGTACCCACACCTAGAGCCCCTGTCCCTTCTTACAAAATTGTAACCATCAATAGAAATTATATTAGATAATATGTTATCAGACAACAATGTTTCCGATATTCCTAAGAAATCATATTGTTCACGATTTAACAGAATCTTGACCTAAGGAAAGTGACTGGAAAGAGATCGCACATTTCGGAAAGCCTCTCTAAAATTGTTCATCCAACGTAATAATATCTAAAAGTAAATTAAAAATGAAACCCCACAGAAAGACGATACTCTCTTTGCGCACTACAACAGAAAATATGAAACGTATATGTTATTGTTTGTTTTAAAAGCCATATTTAGACCTTTCATAAGTAATGTCTGAAATTATTTTACAAGTTTCTGATGTACAGGGTTTCTGCTTATATTTTGAGCTGGGTTTACAAGCTTTATTTTTAATGGTAGAAAAAAAAATGTTAAATACAAAAGTTTTAAGTTTTATCCGAACCGCCAGGATTTGCTAAAAAAATTAAACAATCACAATTTAAGAGCCAAAAAAGATCACTGACATTATTATTTTAAATGAAACACCCTCTGTATTATTGTTTCATTAAATGGGCCCCTTCGTGCTGATTATAAATATATCAGGTTTGATAAAATAAATAAATAAAATTGACAATACGAAACAATGTGTTGTTGTCTTTAAAAATAAATGTATCTAACCTGGTATATTTACATCAACAAGAAGAGTCACGTTTTATGAAATATTATACTGTGTGTTTTCTTTGCGATCGAAAACGGCAGTCTGTAATTATCAACTGGATTAGTTAGATAGCATTTCTACTAAACGCATTTTTTTTTTCAATTTGGCCAACAAAAAATAGACCTGAGCCTCACTTTGTGGACTCGCCTTCTTTTTACCTACCAGATTCCAAGAAACGAAACTAAACCTTCGGTTACAATTTCTTTTAAAGGAAATCCTAATTTTATTTTGTTTAGTTTTTTAGCTTTAGGATATTTCCCATTTAGCCACGAAAATCAAGTTAATTATATTATCTTATACAATAACGATAGGGAATCCTAAACAACACTCGAACTTTTCGACATTCACACGAGGGATGTTTAAAGGTTTACACGCTTCTCGCCCTAGGGTCAGTTCAGGACATTTTATTTTAATGTACAGACACAGATACAGGTGGACCCGGATAAAAATGGAGGTAACAAAAGGTTCAAAACAAAGGCGGCAATCATTCTAGCTAAACCTATATCCTAACCTTAAATTCTAATTTCGCAGCCGTTTATAAATTTAATAAATATTTTTTCGATACTTGTTTCGGATAAAATATGGCTCATAAGCGTATGATGGTTCATAGGAATTAGACCTAATTTGCCTAGCACCAAGCTTGAATACGATATTGCGGATTGATTGTAACCACAATTAAAAAGTCTATCATTTAATCCAGAGAATTATTAACACCTGAACATAAAGGGCTATTGGATAAGTTTGCTTTAAAAAGAAATATATTAACTGTACCATGACCAACCATAAATCTAAAGTATGATATGAATACATTTCTAAGTATTTTCTCACTATGAATGAGGGGACTTTTGTTTACTTCAGGGAGAATTGAACTATAAAGTGTTGGGCAGTTACCAGCATAATTTCGATAATATTGTCTCCATTCTACTACTACCATAGAGCTATTTTCTTGTTAGCAGTGACAGCGTCTGTGTATGGTATGCTATCGAAAGGTGTTCCTAATAATATAGCTTCTTTTGCTGCTAGATCTACTTGTTTATTACTTATTAAGCCCGAATGGCCTTTTACCCAAACAAACACGATGCTAACACTGATTGACTGCAACTTAGACACTATATTTAATATATTAGCTGTAAATGGATTGTAGGTCTGATAGTATAATACCATTTGCTAAGGTGTTATCATTTTCTACAAATTCTAGGGGTTTTAGTATTGCGATTGCTTCAGTAGTAAATTCTGATGCAACGTGATTACATCGAAATTTTTTAATTATGTTTCGTTCTGGAATTGAAAAGGCAGATCCAACCCCATCATTGTTTTTTGAGCCATCTGTGCATATTTGGTAGAAATATTGATGTTTATTAAGAAACTGTTTTAATATATTTCTATTTTATGAAGGGAACTCGGTATATTTCGGAAAAATCGTATTTATTTTGAGGTAGATTATATTGAATGGAGTTCGGAATACAAAATATAAATCTGATAGATTGATATTGTTAATGTGATTAGCTGTTGGGAATGACTCAGCCAGAGGAGGACTATTTTTATTAGACCAGAATTTAGTAGTTAAGTTAGCTAGGTTGATAATTTTATTTAATAATTTCTTGTTTTTATATTGCATATTTTTAGGATAAAATTTTCAGATAGTATGCTTCATCTGTAAGATGAGGAATTTCACTGGTTTCGGAAAGGAGGGCCTGGACTGGAGTAGCCCTCATAGCACCGGTAACCTCAAAGCTTTGTATTGAAATCTATCAATTCTCTGTAATCGAGCGTTGCAGGCCGAGCCATAAAAAATTGCCCCATTATCCAGTTATGATCTTGTGAAAGCCTTATAAAATATTAAGGAGGTACTAGGAGCTGCTCCCAATGATCTTGCCTTAACAGCTCTTAGAATATTAAGACTTTTTTCCGCCTTCGTTAGAATATATTTATATGATCATTTCAGGTTAATTTGTGACCTAGAAAGATACCTAAATATTTAACAGAGGTCACCCAAGGAATAGTAGTTTTGTTGAGGACTATTGTATCTGTTTTAGTAATTCTATGCCTTAAGAAAACTACTACGGCTGATTTTTGATTGGATATATTAAATACATTATCAGGAAAGTAGGAGTTACAAATATACATCATATGGTTAAGATTGGCTTTAATGGCTTCGAAGTTTTTATGCTTGCTGTATATACAGAAATCAGCTGCAAATTGCTGAACTGACGCGTTTAAATCTAAAGAAGTTGTAAACAGATTAAAAAGCAGAGGGCTTAAAACCGAAACCTGGGGGATACCTGAGGATACCTTTCGCACTTCCCCGGATCCATTAACCATTTTTATGGTTACCTTGCGATCTTCAAATATCCTTACCAAATTATGAGCAAAACTTTTGGGTATATTAAACAACGTTAGTTTTTCTATTAAAATGTGTAAGTTATGCTCGTATGCGTTAGTAATATCAATGAATAAGGCTGCTAAATAATCATTGTCGGAATAAGTTAGCTGTATATCTGTAACAATATGTGCCAAGTAGTCATTAGCACTCTTACCTCGCCTGAAACCAAACTGGAATTCAGACATTTTTTTTCAGATTCACACCACCATTCTAATCTACTTTTTATTATTCTCTCTAACGTCTTAAGAATGCATGAAGAAAGAGATAATGGCCTAAATTCGTTAGTTTTTCCTGGTTTAGAGACTGGCAAAATTAGAGAGTGTTTTAATACTTCTATATCGTCCCCTTTGCATACTATCTTGTTGAATGCTACACACAGAATATCTTTAGCAGAATAGGGTAAATGTTGAAGCATACTATATGTTATACCATCTGGCCCCGGACTAGTATCTTTATGTTTCTTAACACTAGCTTCGAGTTCCTTAACCGAAATCGGGCTAGTTAAAAAGTGTTGTGTATTTACAGCCATTTTTGTGATGTTTTGTTTTACATAATCTGGCGCTATTTTTCTCAGTAAGAACTCTGCCGAATTCTGCAAAATTACATTAGAATTATTTGTATTTAATCAGCCTTTAACTAAGTTTACTCTTCTCCATATTTTAGAGGGAGAGCTTTGGGCATTTAAAGAATCACAAAATGATCTCCAATTCCGTTTGGCTTTATTTTTAAATTTAATCAATCCTAAAATACGTATACCTTATTTAAATAAAGAAATATATTCAGCATTGGGATCTGCTTACATAATAAGGGGTTTTCAGGAGAGCTGTTTCAGTTAAATACATTTTCCACTCTAAAGTTTCAACTAATAGCTGAAGCTATTTATGATGATTTTATAACAATTACAAAGGTATCTCACCAACCCTATTACAGAAATTTTAAAGGCCAAAGCACTTTATTTTAGTTCTAAATGGACATAATTATCCCAGAAACTTTTAAATGGAATTATTTAAATAACCACTATTAAAGTAGCTAAAAGCATATTTCGGTTATGTGCTATTAGTGCATGATTAAAATGTTGATTCTGTATTTACCCTGTTCAAAACGGGCATATTTTTTTAAAGAATGTAGCAATCCAAACTAACTGATGAATATTTATAATAATTTTGGATTTCATTAGTTGTCAGTTGTTTTATTATAATGCAATTGTGTCACTTTTTAGTAACAGCGTTTAAAAAAAATAATGCATTAATGGAACAAAACGAAGTGGACATTTAAAATATATACTTAAATTGCACTTTATTTTGTATTTCCAATACAACAAAAGTTCTATTACAATACAAACATATCCAGTAACGAAAATATACGTTGAAAATATGTTTATATGTACAGGGTTTTTTTTATAATTTGCCACCCCTTGAGAGGCTTATTTTTTCAAAATACAAAGAACTACTTCCTATGAAAATTAGAGGGAATTTCCTAACGATTTACATGGCGGCAATTTTAAAAACAAAAAAGTATCGGAAAATCCCTAAATCACCATTAACTTTGTTATTTTAAATGGGACGCCTATATTTTTAAACAATTTTGGATTCTCCTCATTCTCCCGTTTCCAAAAATATATAATTTGTCTATATTCAGAATACTAGTTTTTAACTTATTCCATTTTAAAGTTACATATGACAATTTCACAGATATGCAGCCATACTTAAATCGCGGTACTCATGAAATGAAATCGCTTTCCCCATGGAATGTCACCCACACAAACAAAACACTTACTTTTATTCGTAAGTAAAACATTTTTTTGATTTTACGGAAAATAAAATTAATTAAATCTAAAATGCAATTTACCGAAGAAGAAAAACTAAAAATTCTTCAAATTTATTTCGCGAATGCTAACAATGCGTCAATTGCAGTGCGACAATACAGGCTGCTATATCCTGGTGTAAGAGTTCCCTCAAGAAAAACTGTTGCATATATAGTAAAAAACCACGGACAAATAAAATCCTTGCAGAGGCAAAGAAAACGAGCAGATTTTGAGTTGCACGAGGAATTATCCATATTATTATATTTTGAAGGTAAAAAATGTTTCTTTAGGTAGTCTAAAAGTTAAATTAAAACTAATTTTTAGAAAATCCAAGTAGATCGATTCCGGGCGTCTCTCGGATAACCGGAAAATCGAGGTTCTACAGTGCTAAAAAAAATCGATACCGCCCCCCGATAAAATTAGACCAGTGCAACTATTAACCAACGATCATTTTAACCAACGCCTACACTTCTGTGAGGATATGCTGACCAGACTGACTGAGGCAAGATATGCTGTTTGTGGTTTTGTGGTCTGATGAGGCTTGTTTTACCACAGCCGGAATGTTTAATAGAAAAAACACCATTGGGCAAAAAGAACTCTACATATAATTGAAGATCGAAAGAGACAAGGGCGCAAGTCAATAAATGTGTGAGGTGCGGCATCTTGGGAAACCAAATTATTGATCCGATATTTATTGAGGGTATATTAACGGGGGAACGATATTTAAATCTATTTAAATAACGAAATTGACATTTTTTTTTGGAGCAGCTTCCTTTATACACTTATAACCAAATAATTTTGCACAAAGATGGCGCACCACCACACAACAATCGAGAGGTCATAGATTTTTTAAATGCTCGATATAATCTGTAGATTTTCAAATATGGCCATATTCATTGGCCCGCTAACAGTCCCAACCCTACACCTTTCGACAATTTTTTGTGAGGATACCTAAAGGATAAAGTGTATCATAATAGAACGGACAGTGTTGACGAGTTGAGACAAAAAATAGTGTATGATATTAGGGTTTTAAATACAGAATGTCCCACCTTCATTACCCAACCATTAGGAAACTAAAAAGAGGGTCACGTAAATAGGCTGCAAAAATATTAATTCCTAGTTCTTGTTTGTTATTGTTGTATTAGTATATATATAATCACATTAAATATATTTTTTTGACGAATTACTGTTTAGTTTTTGTTGGTGACGTTCCATGGGTAAAGCAATTTAAGTATGTGTGGATTGAGTTCACGTGTTTTTAGTTGACATTTCATCATTTCATGGGTACCGCGATTTAAGTATCGCTGCATATCTGTGAAATTGTCATACGTGGTAACTTTAGAGTGGAATAAGTCAAAAACTACTGTTCCGAATATAGACAAATTATATATTTTTGGAAAGGAAAAAATGAGAAGAATCCAAAAATATCAAAAAATACATTTAAAATAACAAAGTTGATGGAGGTTTAGTGATTTACCGATCGTCTTTTGTTTTTAAAATTGCCGCCACGTAAATCTTTAGGAAATTCCCTATAACTCTCATATTTCTAGAGTTGGAAAAAAGTGTTAAATACAACAGTGTTAAGATGTTAACTGACCGCTAAAATTTGATAAAAAAAAATAGCAAATAAATATTATAAAGCAAAAAAATTTACCAGGTCTGATATATTTGTCTTCAAAAACAGCTTAGAAATTTTTAAAAAAATGCCTGTCTTAAGAGACACTTGATATGTTGTTTCTGTGGATTCAGGACACCAAATAAAAACCTCCTTTTCTTCAGAAAATGCCGACGTTTTATTAGGTCTATATCAAGGCTGGAAAAGAAATTGAAACATATACATATCCGATGTTTCTTGCTTTGCCATTTTAGATTCATATCAAAATGTTCCAGTTCATTTCTGTCTGACAATTGATGTTTGTGCAATATTTAAAATACATTGGATAAGTACTTTTTTAATATAACATTTTTTTTTTTTTAAATAAACATATTTTTTGGCATCTAAGGACACTAAAACATAAAGATATGGAAAACCTGGGAGGGTAATTTTTTCCATGATTACAAACATTTTATTTGGCCACCATTTTGTTTCGCCATCTTGAATTAATACCACAATTTTACTATTTGTTTCCCATACCACAATTAATGATAGCACACATTTTGAAATCAATCCATTAAGCAGTTTTTTCAGGCTGAATTTTTAAATATTTTATTAAGCCACCATTTTATTCCGCCATTTTGGATTCGTACTAGAATGTTATTAGTTGATTCCAACATAACATTTGATGTTTGTGCAAAATTCCAAATAAGTTGGTTAAGTAGTTTGTTAATAATTTTTCTAACATTTCACTAGGTCGCCATTTTGTTTGACCAAATTGAATTTTTACCAAAATGTTACCAGGTTGTCCCCATTTGACCCTTAATTTTTGACCAAAATTTGAAGGCAATAGGGTAAGTAGTTTTTTAGCTATGCGGCGAACGGACAGCCAGCCAGACAGACAGACAGACAGACCGACGGAATTTGGAAAATATGTTTTTCGGCATCTAGGTACCCTGAAATGTGAAGATCTGAAAAAATACATTTAAAATAACAAAGTTGATGGAGGTTTAGTGATTTACAGACAGTGTTTTCTTTTTAAAATTGCCGCCATGTAAATCTTTAGGAAATTCCCTATAACTTTCATAGGAACCATTTCTTTGTATCTTGAAAAAATAAGCCTCTCAGTGGCAAATTATAAAAAATAACCCTGTACAGGTTTCTGTTTAAATTTTGAGGGGGTGGATCTATGAGGTTTATTTCTAGAGTTGGAAAAAAGTGTTAAATACAACAGTGTTAAGATGTTAACTGACCGCTAAAATTTGGTAAAAAAAATAGCAAATAAGTATTATAAAACAAAAAAATATACCAGGTTTGATATATTTGTCTTCAAAAAGAGTTTAGAAATTTAAAAAAAAATGCCTGTCTTAAGAGACACTTGATATGTTGTTTCTGTGAATTCAGGACACCAAATAAAAACCTCCTTTTCTTCAGAAAATGCCGACGTTTTATTAGCTCTATATCAAAGCTGGAAAAGAAATTGTAACATATACATATCCGATATTTTTTGTTTTGCTATTTTAGATTCATGTCAAAATGTTCCAGTTCATTTCTGTGTGACAATTGATGTTTGTGCAATATTTAAATTACATTGGATAAGTACTTTTTTAATATAACAATAATTTTTTTAAATTTCACCAGGCCGCCATTTTGTTTTTCCATATTGGATATTTACCGAAATATTAGATAGACGGATCGACGGAACTGATAAACATATTTTTTGGCATCTAGGGACACTAAAACATGAAGATATGTAAAATCTGGGAGGGTATTTTTTTCCATGATTACAAACATTTTATTTGGCCACCATTTTGTTTCGCCATCTTGAATTAATACCACAATTTTACTAGTTGTTTCCCATACCACAATTAATAATAGCACACAATTTGAAATCAATCCATTAAGCAGTTTTTTCAGGCTGAATTTTTAAATATTTTATTAAGCCGCCATTTTATTCCGCCATCTTGGATTCGTACTAGAATGTTACTAGTTGATTCCAACATAACATTTGATGTTTGTGCAAAATTTCAAATAAGTTGGTTAAGTAGTTTGTTAATAATATTTTTTCTAACATTTCACTAGGTCGCCATTTTGTTTGACCAAAATGAATTTTTACCAAAATGTTACCAGGTTGTCCCCATTTGACCCTTAATTTTTAACCAAAATTTGAAGGCAATAGGGTAAGTAGATTTTTAGCTATGCGACGAACGGACAGCCAGCCAGACAGACAGACCGACGGAATTTGGAAAACATGTTTTTCGGCATCTAGGTACCCTGAAACGTGAAGATCTGAAAAAATCTGGGAGGCTAATTTTATCACGATTACAATACTTCCATTTTACGAGGGAAGTAAAAGCTGAAAAAAAATTAAAACTTTAACCTCCTGTATTTCAAAAACTAGGTTAATATGAACTTTTAGCCCTAAAATGAGCTGAAAAATGTTTAGCCATTAATAAAATAACACCCTGTATATAATACGCAATTCAAATATAGTAATGCAAATTAATAAACAAATATATTTTTGAAATTCTAATCAATACCTACACAAACAAAAAATAAACCATATAGGAAAAACTGTCAATATGTATTGTGGTGGTCAAATATGTGGAATAGATTTTAAAATGTATAAGTACCTATATAACCCAGATACTGAGTCTAACTTGGATAGTTTCACGTTATAGTAGATATATTTTATTACAAGGTGTACTATAAATGTCTGTTTTTCTCAGAGCCCTAAAAAGAAGATAGAACGATACATTGCTAGAATATTTATATGTAATATTTTAATTTTCTGCGAACTGATTAGTGAATTTGTCTATGCTGTAAGCATTCTGGTGGTAATGGGTATTTGAAGAATGTTTATTCTTATTAATTCCAAATGATACCAGCTTAGCTACGGAGCGGTTGAAGCGTCCAAGTTCTATTATAAATGCCACCTTAGTGCTAGATGAAACTAGATCATTTAATTTTTAGATCTTAGGTTGTTTTTCAGAGGTAACTGATCCCTGGAAATTAACTAAAATAATTTGATTCTCGTATTTTTCTGCTTATGGTATATACTCCGATATCTGTTAAGCGTTAGCATTTTTTAAGCGCGTTAGAATATTTCACTCAACTTGTATTTTCCTTGTACTCTAGATATTTCTAAATGACTAGGAAAAGACTCATCAATTTCGAAAAATGGGAATATTTTTTTAGAAAACTGACCTTATCTTACACAGAAATATATGCTGTATGCAATGAATACGATTAATTACCTGAGAATTAAATTTCTATTTTGTGTCGATATGCCCAAAACAACCTTAATAATTGACACAGTACAAAATATTTTTGATAGGAAGATTTCATAAATGTCAAGTCTAAAAATATTCTTCCCACACTGTTTTTTACTTCCCTCATAAAAGGGAAGTATTGTAATCGTGAAAAAATCACTCTCCGATGCTTTTTCAGATCTTCACGTTTCAGGGTCCCTAGATGACGGAAAACATGTTTTCTCAATTCCGTCGGTCTGTATATCTGATTATCTGCCTGTTCGCGGTGTAGCTAAAAAATTACTTATCCGATTGACTTCAAATTTTTGTCATATTAAGGGTCATATGGGAATGACCTGGTAACATTTTTGTAAAAATCCAATATGGCGAAACAAAATGGGGGCCTAGTGAAATGTTAAAAAATATATTAAAAAACTACTCATCCAATTTATCTCAAATTCAGCAAAAACATCAAATATTGTGTTGGAATCAACTGGTAGTATTTTGGTACGAATCCAAGATGGCGGATCAAAATGGAAGCTTAATAAAATATTTAAACTCTCAGCTTGAAAAACTGATTAATGGTTCGATTTCAAATTGTGTGCCATAACTAATTGTGGAATAAGAATCAACTAGTAAAACTGTGTTACTAGTTCAAGATGGAGGAACAGAAGTGCGGCGAAATCAATGAAAAAATCACCCTCTCAGGTTTTACATATTTTCACGTTTCAGTGTCCCTAGATGCCAAAAAATACTACTTACCCGATTGAATTCAAATTTTCACCAAAAATTAAGGGTCGTATGGGGATGACCTGGTAATATATTGGTAAAAATCCAATATGGCGGAAAAATGTTAAAAAAATGTTCGACGTTTCGGAATTTAATTTGTGTATCCGCAGGACACATATAGATCCTTCATCCTGCAAAACTCATATTATCAGTCTTTACCTACTCCGTTGGTCCGCATATATTTCCTAGATATTAAGTTTCTAAATGGTTTCCGTTAACAATCCTCTTATTGCTATGTTACAGTGATGTATTATTTGCGGTTAGGTTCCAGTAAAGAAGCAAAAAAGCTTTTTTTAAAATTGTCGACGTTTCGCAACTTTATTGTTACATCCTCAGGACGCATATATAGATTCTATATCCTGCATGAAACCCATATTATCAGTCTTTACCTACTACGTTGGTCCGCAGATATTTTCCAGATATTAAGTTTCTAAATGGTTTTCGTTAACGATCCTCTTGTTTTTATGTTAGAGTGGTGTATTATTTGGGGTTAGGACCCAGTAAAAATAACAAAAGTCTTTTTTAAATTGTCGACGTTTCGCAACTTTATTATTGCATTCTCACCAGACATATATAGATTTTATATCCTGCATGAAACCCATATTATCAGTCTTTACCTACTCCGATGGTTCGCAGATATTTCCCAAATATTAACTTTCTAAATAGTTTTCGGTAACGATTTTCTTGTAAGAGTGGTGTATTATTTAGGGTTAGGTAATATCTGCAGATCAACGGCGTAGGTATAGACTGATAATATGGGTTTCAATTTAAGATGGCGAAACAAAATGGCGGCCAAATAAAATTTTTAAAAATCATCGTAAAACATCTTGTTCAATTGACTTTAGATTTGGCAGAAAAATTATATGTGAAAGTGGGATAAACTGGTACGAATTCAACATGACGTATGTGTCAATGTAAAAACTACTTAAATTGAATTTATTTTAAATTATGCCAAGTCAAGTGTGGCATCGGTAGAAAGAAAATGGTAAAATATTGGTAGGAATCCAATACGATGAAACAAATAAAAATGAAAAGTTAGTATATATAACACATATATACTGTGAATATATACTGAACTAAATTGGCTCACACTTCACTATTTCTAACAAATGGAAAAAACGAGGGAAGTTCCGGGTAAAGAAATTAAAGAAATTTACCGATTTTTTTCCTAAATAACTATTGAATCGAAACTTTTCGAAAAATGTCCTCGAGATCTATCTAACAGAAAAAAGAAATTCTCAGGCAAGTTATTAAAAAATATTCCCAAACTATTATATTTGCTCGGTCTTTTTGAAACTGAGAGAATGCCGTTATGTGTTTTGGCACCCGGTTTCCATGAACCGCACAGGTAAATCAACTTTTTAAGCGTTTCAAAATTGATATTCCTGCGCCTAATGTTTTAAATCTAGTACTTCAAATTGCTATAAAATATATAAACCCTATTCAAAATGCAAAAGCTTTTCCGTAAAATGTAGATATTTCATTGTGTTATTGTATTTAGTATGGAAACTGGAAATAATTATCGGTGATGTATTAATATCACAACAATGCTGGAAGGAAATAAATAAAAATCCGATTAATTATCATCCACCGTAATTAATAATTAATATCCAAACAAATGTTTGTGTGCTAAGGACAATAATTTTGATATAACATTATCGGTAATTAGTACGATGATGACAAAACATATGTATTCTCAAAAATAAATTAACTAGTTCGAAACAATCGGTGTTCCTGTTTGTTGTGTTCGATTGCGCTGGTAGAAGTGGTAAATAATGGTTTAATTTGAAATTTACTCATAATTTCGCCTGCTCTAACCCAAAAGAATAACTTAATTTTACGGTTACCATATATATATATATATATATATATATATATATATATATATATATATATATATAAATAATTTTACGGTTACCATATATATATATATATATATATATATATATATAAGAGAATAAACTGGTTTCGTTCGACACGACACGTTCACATAGTGAAACGTATAATTTTAATTAAGAGATGTTAGCGTATCTTTTGAAAATCATTTAAATATTTCTGTCGAACAAAACGGTGGTCATTTGGAACATCTAATTAAGTAGTTTTTGCTGTTTTATACGATTTATTACTTAGTATTGTTTTTTGATCGTTATTTTTTTTTATTTTTACATTCTAATTACTCTAGGCTGGGCAACTTAACAACTAGTTAAAACTATTTGTTAAGTTATCCTAGCTAAGTCCTAGCTGTCCTAACTAATTTAAAACAGGTTTGGCTCGATCAATTTTCGTGTATTTTACAGTTTCCGTCTCATCAAACCGTTGCATAATCCTTCAAAAGCGCTTCTCGTGTTTGTCTTTTATCAGGATACTTTTCATGATATATTCTTATCGCTAAAAAACAATTCCTTTCACTTGCTCCTAACACATAAATCATATGGATAATTTCGTAATAACCTCCAGTTTTTATTACTAGATCATTGTAATACTATCACTTGTATTTGTGAAATTTTCAGATTAAATCTTTTTTTGTTGGTGATAATGTTTATTTTTTGAAGTTGGTATGAATAAATTTAAAAAAATAGGTGTTGAAAGAAGAACACTTTGCAATATTTTGTCGTAATAAATTGAGATGTCCACCTTTAATATTTTCGAAAAGTGGCTATAAATCTTGAAAACCCCACAAAATTGGGTCAATTGCCAAAAAAGGGAGGAATCTGAAAATATAATAATATACAGGGCGTTCCATTTAAATTAATCGAGAAAATTTGCATCCAGGATTTTTATTTACCCTGTATACCATTGCTAAAGAATACTAGAGACAAAATACAGTTGAACGAAAACTACATTTAGAAGTTTTTACCATGCTAAAATGGTTTATGCTAAATCTTCAAAAGAAATACAGTGCGTCAAATGTACCTCTGTTATTTTCGAAAATTGTATAGACCCTACAAACCCTATATTGGGCGAATGGCCAAAAGGGAGGAGGAACCTAAAAATAAAACAATATACGGGGTGTTCCATTTAAAAAATGTAAATTTGGTTTGTGGCAAACTTCTCCTCAACCCTGTACATTCGAAAATAATTTTAGGTTGTAGCTCTCAGCGGTCCCTACAACTTTCGTATACTCATATTTATCAAGCTATAGGACTTGAACGCACTGTTGGACCATCCTGTACATATATAGATATAGATATATATATATATATATATATATATATATATATATATATATATATACACACTCACAGGCAAAATAATCGATCGACGCAAATTTTTGATGAATTTCAATTACAAATAACTTTTTTATTTAATGCAGGATTTTAACGAATTTTGAAGAATATTTTAGATGAACTAATTGAGAATCGCCCACATGTTAAACATTTTAAAAAAAAATAGACCAACGTATATAATATACAGGACTAAACAAAAAGACGTTTTTTACAATAAGTTTAAGAGGCTCTATGGAGTGGAGTAATAGTAAATTGGTCTAAATGAAGTTTTGGTTTTAAAGTCGCATCTATTCTCACCATTTTTGTTTTTGTTTCACATCGATATCTTTATTTTTCTAGGAATATATATTAATAAAAAATTTCAATTTTTATTAATCTTTTTGTGCGAACAACTAAGGTGAACTAAAGTATAAATCAAGGTGGCTGTGACAGTTCCGTGAAATCACGCCATACCTGGAAATGTCATTTATGACTTTCAAAAGTAATCAAATTATTTTTTTCAAATAAGTGTGTGTTTTTTCGTGAAGCTACTTCTTGATTTTTAAAATGTATATGTTTCCGACTGATGCTGCCAAAGCAATTACTTTACTCCAAGATCACGGTATTACGTAGCAAGAGTTTTAAATGTCACAAGAAGTAAAGTACAAAGGGATGTAAATCGGTTTAATCAGCACGGAGGGTACAACAGAAGAACTCACTGTGGTAGGAAGAGATGTACGAATGAACGAGATGATCCCTTTATTACCCTAAGTGTTTTACGTGACCGAAGAGTAACTTCTGTGGAGGTTAAAAACAGATTGGAGTACGTACGGCAGGTCCAAGTAAGTGAAAGAAGGATAAGGAAGTTGTTTGATAATGGATTACATGCAAGGAGACCTGCAACTGTTCCCGAGTTGCTGAGAAATCATAGAGTTGAACGGTTTAGATTTGCTAGGGAACATCAAACTTGGGGCCCTGATGAATGAAAAAAGGTCTTATTCACCGACGAATCCAGATTTTGTTTAAAATCACCGGATCGTCGTGAAAGAATCTACAGAAGAACAGGAGAACGTTTTGAGCAAAACCATTTTTTTGCCTAGGGTAAGCTATAGCGGAGGCTCCATTATGGTGTGGGGTGGTGTTCAGTTCGACGCAAGAACGGATTTGGCAATCGTCGATGGCGGAGCAATGACAGCAGACAGATATATGCAAGATATTTTAGAACCACATGTTATCCCCTTTGCTCCATTTGTAGGAGACGATTTCATGCTAATGCATGATAACGCCGCATATTGCGAGAGTCGTAAGCGAATATTTAGAACTGGTGGAAATTACAAAAATGAATTGGCCTCCCCGTATTCCCGACCTGAACCCAATCGAACACGTCTGGGATAGACTGGGCTGGGAGTGATGTTCTCATTGAAGAATAGCAGCAAATTGATCAAGTTTTTATACGGAACCTAATTGAAGGTATGCCAAGACGTATAGAGGCTGTCATTCGAGCACGTGGAGGAAACACGCGCTACTGATTTATTTGTTATCGTTTCTGTTATTGTTATTGTTTTTTTAATTAATTTGCTCGTATAATATTTGTGCTTCGTGTTTAATAATTTAAGTTTTATAATGTTTTCTATAGAAGATTAATTAAATTGTGTTAAAAATATTTATGTTTCTTTTTAAAAATCTTATTTGTGACTAAAACTGTAAAACTGAACTTAGTTGCTCGCACCGAAAAATTGTTAAAATTGCAATGTTTTATTAAAAAATCCATATATTCCAGAAAAATAAAGATATCGAGGTGAACCAAAAACAAATATGGTTAGAATAGATGCGACTTTAAAAGTAAAGCTTCATTTGGACAAATTTACTATTACTCCACTTCACAGAGCCTCTTAAACTTATGGTAACAAACGACTTTTTGTTTAGACCTGTGTATTATATACGTTGGTCTATTTTGTTTAAATGTTTAACATGTGGGCGATTCTCGATCTAAAATATTCTTCAGAATTCATTAAATCCTGCATTAAATAAAAAAGTTATTTGCAATTGAAATTCGTCAAAAATTTGCGCGGATCGATTATTTTGCCTGTGAGTGTATATATATTTATATATATTATATTTTATGTATGTATGTAGGTATTTTCAAAAATATTTTAACTTAAAAAGTCATTTACCTTGTCCTGGACATCCCTTTCAGACGTATCCATTTTCAAGAGTTTCAATAAGCTATTTTCAAAGTGTTCTATAATTGAGTACACAGCCGTAGTTTGTGCACAGTTGGAATTCTGGCTGCAATATGTGTGAGTAATCGATGCAATGCTAAAAGCAATATTCGAAGAAAAAATCGTTTCCCTCAGAATAATGAAAGCAGATTCCATCATATCCGTGTCTGGGCTAGGTGTGAATGCTAGGTTTGTCATCCAGTCGTTTATAGTATTCTCAGATACAGATTTAGCTAAAATTATATCTTTAATAACTCCAAGGGATCCTGCTGAATTTACGTAGGGAAGTGCTTCCAGAATATGTTTCCTAGAAATAAATAATAAATCGTTAAAACTGAATATATCTTAATTTATACATCTATGTTAATTACTAGCGGATTTTATTAATTTTAGAGTTTTTTTTAGTTTTCGAGACGAGAAGACAAGTGTAAATTATAGTCTAAATTAACAATTTTATATTTTATAAATCAATTAAGGCCCAGGGCAACTGTGATATTAAAGGTGGTGATTTTTTTTTGAGAAATTTGATCAATTGTTAACATTATTGTTTTTGTTGAAAAAAAATCCAAGGTACGTTTTTGCAGCCAGGAAAACTAAGAATTAATTAAACGAATGGGTTAACAGTTTGTTACAACGCCTGCTAGGGACTGAGATTAAATACGGAATGCAAAAATTGCAAAGAGAAAAAACTCTTGTAGAGTGTTTGAGTGTGTTAGATACGCTTCTCATCGGTGTACAACATGCGGCAACTTAACGGCTCCCGAAACAAAAGTCCTTGAAGTCAGAAATGGAAGAATAACGAAGTTGTTTATCCAAAATGTCTGAACTCTGATACTTTATATTACTTAAAAATCATAGATTTAATATTCGAAGTATTCAACATTTTAACGAAGCATATTATTTAAAATTGTGTAAATATTAATTGTTATATGAAGGCTGGTTTATTGAAAATTAAAAAAATGTATAACAGTCTAGTTCACAAGCTCAAAATGGTGTTAATTCTTGCTACTGATGTAATTTTTAGGTTTATTGATAGCTTCGATAACTAATAACTAATAGATTATAACAATTAAAAACATTGCAATGTGATAATCTCATGCAGTATAGTTGTGTCAAAGCCTCCACAAAGCGAAATTATTTTAGTGACTTTTGTTTAACAATTCAATGGGGAACAAATTTCAACTTTTTTTTGTTTCATGAACAAAACCTATTTTTTAGATTCAACTACACCCAATAACTAAAAAATACTTATTAAAGAATTTAGTTGGCTCGCAAAAAAAAATCTGAATTATTTGTTACAAAATTTTAATTTATAAGCATATGCAATGTATATACAAAATACAAATAACAATATATTGTTGGTTTAACAAAAGCAATTAAGTAGCACATTTTTATCATTGAATTTAAAGTTTAGACACTCATTCTGTACTTCTTGGCCTGCCTTTTGAAAGCAGCTTCTGGGGTATCTCTCGTAATAGTCCAGCAGTAGTCGGCTAACATCTCACAGTTTCATTTTCCCTGATAACTACTTTCCATGTTTAAAATATCCTGGTGGAACCTCCCACCGTGCTCGTCACCTGCAGCACCACAATTTTCCATCAACACTTTAGACTGTAGTATTATCAACACTTTAGACCGTAGTATTGACAGTATTCATGGATCTTGCAAAAGCATTTGACACTGTGCCTCATGATTCTTTTTTAGATGTTTTAAATACTTACGAATAAAACAGGATATCAAGATTCAAGATAAATATAGTGAATTCTTGAGTGACAAAATAGGCATCCTCTAGGTAAATGTAAATCAATATAACTACACTGTCTCCTCTCTTACTTGGAGACAACATTTAACTAAACTAATAAATCATATAAAAAAATTAATTCGTAAATTTTATATAAACCGGGAGATAATGTGTGAAAAAACTCTGATTTGTGTTTAAAAAGCACTGGTAAAGATAATAATTATTAAAAGATGTTTTCCATTAGCTTATATGTAGTGGTGCCATGTAGCCTGTGTATTAAATAATCCTTCTTACTGTCCGTAATCGACCTTAAATCAGGTGTGTTAAGAACTGAAAAAGCGACCACTACTCTTGAAATGAATCTAACGTTCTCATAATCCTCAATGGGTTGTAAGACATACCCTAATTTCATTGATGCAAAAGTAAGAAAAGGCCTTTAAATTTACTTCATGTTTTTTACGACATAATCTTTAAGTCGAAATGCTGTGTCTATGTAGAAAGTATAAATATACCAAATGATAACGAAATTACTAACCATTCTGTCCTTTTTTGAATATTTGAAATTTGCAGGCAGGACTAAGATGCAAATTTTGGTTTTCAGGTAGTGTCGGCGGATGGAATGGAATACCCTTTATATACTTAAAATTTTAGGTTTTAATACTGGTTTTATCCAAGAGCTAAGAAGTTTCTATTTATGAAAACTATTAAAATTTTAAATTCATATGCATAGTCGCTTTGGACCAAACCACTATTAAAATAATATCGGTCAATTTTGCTGTTTTTTTTTTAAGATGGTTTAAGGTTAGACAAAAGGAGGTACAAAGCAAAAATATTTTAAAATATGCGCATGATTTATATTCATACAGCCTTCAACCAAAATTGTCAAAGACATTTACATTTGAAAATCAGTTTTTGTAACATTGTCGGTTAAAGGAATATTTTATCATAATGGTAGTAGAAATATTAGTAGCAGTTAAGGCGATCACCCCAACTATTTATCTAACCTCTGGCGGTTCCTAGAACCTGCCAAATTTATCCTCATAGACTTGAATATTTTTCTACATATATCTTTCACTACATCTCTTTGGGAACTGCAGTAGCAAACATGTCTAGTCCTATCCCCTTACCTTCATAAATAGTGTAGCGGAGTTTCCTCCATCTCACCATATGAAACACAGATCGAGTTGTTCTTTATGCTTAGTAGGATTAGTTCTCTCCCCAATTAACAGTGGCCCATAAGAAATATCAAGAAGCTAATAATCCGTCTACTTTTTGTGAATTGTCAGGACGTTTTGACTTTGTCAGGTTCCGCAATGATATGATTTGTCTGCCTGCCTTTATCTTGGCATTATTGCTCCCTATTCAAGATGCATAAGCCCAGTCTTGCCATTCCTAAAATTGGTTCCGGTCCTATGAGCGGCATGTTCACTTAGGCTTACCTAGGAGAGCCGTCTTGTTGCCTGTTATTCCTCAGTGACTAGAGGTCAAAGCAAGTTTTACTCTTTTGATCTTAACCAGCCTTTTCAGTGGTCTGTTACTATACAAGCATAACGGGAGGATCCCCAAACGACTTTTCAATCAGCTTGCAAGTCATTTGCATTTTTTCGCTGATTATTTCGATAACATACCGGTGACTAACGTCAGGTCTTTGGCAGCATAGTCCTGCGCGGCATGATACTTACAATAATAATACTACGATGATAAGTAAGCACGCTGTCATCTGGTATTTTATTATTACTAATTTACTAATAAATGCCATTTTTTAAAATAAGTGATATTTAAATATATTTCCTTAAGGCTTACAAAATATAGGCCGTGTGTTTTTAATTGAAATGAATTACAATACACATTACCTGACAGTCATATCCGGGCCCTTTAGGCTTATCTTATCTACCTACAACAAATAAACAAAGGGGGCGATTCTGCAAAGTAAAGGACACAAGCATTATGTTTAGAGCCTTTTTATGAAGTAAAACTTAATCAAAAATATCGTCTATAAACGTCACCATTTATTTAGGGTTTGTAGATTTAGAAAAGTTAGTAAAAGGATAAAAGTTTTCTTATGGCTGCGATTTAGTAAGGGGAGCGGAAATAAACTTATATCCAAACAACTCTCTCACTGTTTCAAAAAAGCGTTTGAAATTAGGAGTGTTAATAGCTGCGTCTCAAATAACATTTTAGAAGTTGCTTTTATATTGTTATATATTATATTATTTTTCTATAATATTTATGATGTGTTTTTGTTTTGTTTTGTTTGCTAATTTTGATGTTTGTAAACTATTTTTTTTTACAACAGCTTTGTCCACAAAATTGTAAAATTTTTTTGACAATAAAGCATTTATTTATTTATTTATTATTTATTTATTTATTATTTATTGATTTTAGCACAGGCTAGCATTAAAGATCACCAGCCAATACATTTTGCGATGGGTTAAGATAAAACTATTTTAAAAATACAATAATGAAATTTTAATATTTTCGCAATTGTTTCTGAATGGCTGATCAAAATAGCCAAAAGTGAAGAATTATTTTAACTTTTAGGGAGACTTTTAAAATCGACTTCTAAAAAATTTACGTAGCGTTGCTTCTGTTATAGCTTTTTTCAGATCCATTTCTGCATTTCTTCTGTCAAAAAGAGCCTTTTCGTTTTTGTGATGAAAAATGGTACCATTTAAGTTAACAAAAAATAATCTAGTTTTGCGGTCTTTTGTAAGTGTTGTCTTTATTGGGGTAAATGCTTTAACATAAATCCAAAAATAAGGACAGAATATTTCAGAAGTAAATATAATTTAAAATCGTCACTTTTTGCCAATATTATTTATATCAATAAAAGCTATAGTAATTTATGTTAAAACCAGATAGGATTTTAATTTCTAGACATCAATACATTATTCAGCGGTTTACGACATACCATTATTTTTTATATTGATCAATATCTATGCTCAAAATAGGACAGAAAATATTAATAGAGTATTTAGATTAATATAAATTTAAACCAAATTAATTAAATAAACAGGATACATATTTGTCTCAGTAAAGCCTTCAATTACGATTCTATAAAAAGTTCACTATTTTGTCATAATTTAATTTCATTTATTGTAATCACCTTTCTGTTTTTATTTAAGAATTCGCTCTCGCCGCAGGATCTAATTGTTTGTATATTTTAGGTCAGATAAAACAACATATATAAAGTAGATTCAGTAATTACATTCCACTCTTTCACCACCCGTTAAAATCTCTCTACATAAATATTTCATGCCAAATAGCAAATACAAGCTTTTCTGTAAGGTATGCGTAATTGGTAAATCAAAATAAAAAATAGCATAAAATGACGAGCGAGGTTAGGGAATTCGAGAGTTAAAATTAATTAATAGTGGCATACTAAAAACTTATAGGATGAAAATAGAAGTCAGGAATTAAGTACGAAAAATATTGATTTATTATTTAAATTGCTAAGAAGTTTCTCTTAGGATTAATACTTACTAAATCAAACCAATTTTATATTAACTTTTTATTTTTATTTTTAATCTTACTGCCTTTTTTAAAACTTTAATGAAAAACCTTCTAAAAGCCTTAATTTATTCATCAGTGACCTACACCAACATTCATCCTAAAAAGTTTGCCTGGTATCAGAATGAGAGGAAGAAAAAATGTACCTTAGTTTTGCATTGTATATTTGTTTTCTTGCAGTCAATATTTAGATAGAAACTGTTGCAAAATGTAGGTTTCTGTTTAACATTATCAGGCAGGTCACTTTGTCTTCTTGCAGGGGTATCTGCAGATCTCTCTAACAAACTCTTGATACTATTACCATTCCATAACTTTTTAATGCTATAAATATTAAATTATTATAATCCTTCTCCTATATACTCCGCTGACTAATGCACTGACTTTTAGAAGTCTTTAAAAGTCGATTTTAAAAGTATCCCAAAAAGTTACAGAAATATTTAACTTTTGCCTCATCTGATAAACCATTAAGAAGCAATTGCCAAAATATTCAAATTTTATTACTGTATTTTAAAAATAATATCGTAACAGATGGCAAAACGTATTAGCTAATGACGTTTAATGCTATTCTGGTAAAATTAATAAAAAAAGAAACTGTGAAATGTTATTTGAGGGGCCCACTATCAACACTCCTTACTTTTACATGTTTGAAACAATGAGAGAGATGTTTGGATATAAGTTTATTTCCACTCCCCTTACTAAATCGAACCCATAAGAAAACTTAACCTTATACTAAGTTTTCTGAATCTAGCTCTAAATAAATGGTGACATTTATAGATGATATTTTTGAATACGTCGCAATTCATGAAAAGACAGAAATAATGCTTGTGCCCTTTACTTTGCAGAATCATCCCTTTTATTTATTTGTTGTAAGTAGATAACTCTAACGGGCTAGTTATAGGTAAATAAGCCTGATGGTCGAGGATACGACAATTTAATACGGGGTGTGGATTGTAACTCTTTTCGATTCAAAACGTAGACTTGAACATGGAGAGTAAATAATGTGTATGACTTATAGTTTGTAAGCTCTTATATCATAGGCATAGAGAAAGTGTATTTAAGTTCCATTTATTTAGAAAAATGGCATTTGTTCACTTAGTAATGTTAATATACCAGATGAAAACTAAATTTCTAATCAGCGTATTATTATTATCACCGGTCGTTTTATCGAAACAATCCGCGGGAAAGTGCAAATGGCAAACAGGTTGATTGGAAGGTCGTGAGAAGATACTGGACTTCCGGTCCTTCCAACAACAGCAGAAATGATCCTTTTTACAGTGAAAAGGGATACAGAGGGACTATGAATTCCAAGAATGTTTAGAAATAGCTGAGTTTGAAATACAACTTTGAACCGATGATAAAACCAAGGTGCTTATTTTGGTTTTATCATCGGTTCAAAGTTGCGTGGAAAGCGCATGCCGAGAGGGCCGCGGCTACGTCAGAGGCGATAAGGTAAGCTAGGTCCTTAGAACGCTTGTTATGCTTTGGTCACATGAAACCGTAGACAGACCCTCTCAGCCTATACCTAAATAATTTGGTGGACAGCATTGGCAAAACCAGGCCACTGAAAGAACTGGTAGGAAACAAGAGCGTAAAACTCGTTTTGATCCCTTGTCACTGGAAGAATAGACGAGAATAGAGCTAGATGCTCCTAGCTAAGCTAGTTCACCCATAGGACCAGAACCAATTTCAGGCGTGTCAAGACAGCCTTAAACGACTGGGGCTATCAAACCTAGAGTAGGATGGAGCAATGCTAAGATGAAGGTAGCAATGCTAAGATGAAGGAAAGCAGACGATTTCGTCGTGGGACCTGAGAAAACCATAACGGCCTGGCTGCCCACAAGAAATAGACGGATTAATACCTTCCTGATTCAAATCTTATTTTTCAAACGTAACGCCTTTATTAAACAAAATATTAAATATATTGATTTGGCTCTTTTAGCATATTGTACAACTCCACCTGATTGATGGATTTCCTCCATCAGAATTACTTATGAACCGAAAACTCAGAACTATTTTACCAATTATACCAAGAAAGTTTAATATTCCGCTTAATACTAATACTTTCTCAAAAGAGGAAAAAATCAGTAAAGAAAAATTTGCCAATCGGTTTAAGAAAAGACATCGCTCAAAAATTTTAAATTACTTAAAAGTTGGTCACTTTGTTTGGGTTACAGATATTCGAGACTTCTGTAAAATAATTGAAAATACAACAGAACCTTGTTCATACATAATTTAGACTCCTCGCGGTAATTTTAGAATAAAACGGTGGTATTTAAACCAGCCCCATTTTATAAAGAAAGGATAACCCAACATTGCCATCTTTGTTACCAAATTCTTTTGTAAATGTTTCCACTAGTAACGAATTTGACAATTGGAATAATAATCAAAATAATTTGGCTGACGAGAACCGCAACATTTTGCCTCAGTCTCTATTAGGTGAAGGTAGACAAATAGAAGTCAAAATGTTAGTGCAAGCGCAGAAATACATCTAGCTTGCTCAGCAAATAGACCTATTTGGGAAAGAAAAGATGTTGTGGTATCGGTTTAATTATTTACTCATATGCTAAATATGGTTTTAGATCACTTAGAAACAAAGCTCTAACTATATTGATACCGTCAACGTTAATGTCAGTTTCGTAAGTCTTGTCAGAAGTACTTATTAAAACTAGTTATATTTATCATATTAATAGTGTTGTTTTTAGTCTAAAATGTGAATAATCCAACACTATACAAATTGACTAGTAATATGTTTGCGGAGTAATAATGTTTTTATGACTTTAAATTTTGTTATCACTCGTATCATTTCCCAAAACTGCCTTTTATATTTTAGTTCGCGTAATTTTATCCAATCTAATGTTCTTTCATTGCATATTATGATTAATTCACTTTCCCCAGCCCCCTCTTTACGACAATACTGGATTAGTTATATATGCCATTCTTAAATTAAGAATCAATATTTACTATACGCTTTAAGAAAACAATAAACCTTAAACAAAGTATCTTTATTGTCGTTCAACTTAATAAAACCTCTTGAAAGTAAAGAAATATACCTCCTTTGCTCACTGCAAAGCGCGAGGAAATGACTGATAATGTTTACCTTAGAGACACTTTAGTGCAATCAAGATTCCCCTTCTATTTTCAGAGCTTTTCATAAAGCTTTTATCGATGACGGTTACCGTGATAAAAAGGTTATCAAATAAACATTAACTTACTTGCGCCTATTTAGGCGGTTAAACTTATTGAAACAACACATTATTTTTAAACAAAAAGCTTACTGATTAGCATTAAAAATGTAATTCATTCCAGCAATAGAGCCATAACAACCCTTAATCGTGAATATATGTAAAATTGTCAATTTTAATGTGTTTGTGAATCGTTCAACTTTTTTACCTATTTTTTGTATATGTATATCCATAATATTTATATGTATTTATTAACAATTATCTAATTGTGCGATGCAATCTCCTGAAACCAGTTGTTTTGTTACATTAAGAAAGGCTAGAAATATAATTTATAAGAGATTTTTTAAAGGAATGAAATAGTTTTCCTTACTCTATACCACTCGAACCATATCCCAAGAAAACAAAACAAATAATCCAAACACATATATTAGAAGTTCAAGAATCATCGTCTTACACTTAATACAACAAAACCACATCAGAGTCACCAACAGAGCAAAACCGACATTTGTGATTACCATTACCAACATCCGCAGTCTTCGCCGGGCTTGATACTCTAATACCACGGAGCGGCATATAGCCACCTGTGACCAAACTCATTACCCAAGAGTAATTAAATAATTATTTTATATTTTTGTTTATTTTTGACCGGCTCCGTGGCTAACATCGAATTTAAAACGTAAGATGAAACTCAGGGATAATGCCTGTTCTAAGTACAAAAAAGTAAAATCAAATGTCGCATGATCAGATTATATATTAAAATATGCAACTATAAATCGTTGGTCATAACCAGGATTTCGTCATTAAACATTATGTAGATCAAAGGTTTAGAAATTACAAAGATTTCCAGTTTGTACAAGAATGTATAGGAAAAATTATATTCTTTTGTAAATCTGAACAATATTCTACTTTCAATAGAATCTGGTTTCCGTAGCCATTGTAGCACAACGACCGCTTTATTAAACGTCACGGACGATATTTGTAGTCTTTGAGATAAAAATATTTGCGCTTGTTATTTAATTTTGTTTGATTACAGCAAAGCATTTGACACTTATGACCATAAAGTACCTGAAACTAAGCTAAACTATTTTGGCTTTGCAACTCTTCTTTAAATCTTATTATAGAATATTTTTATGAGGCAAAATGTTAATAATAAGTTTTCGAATTCTATTGCAATACATACAGCACAAAATAAGTTCTGAGTCCTTTAGTTTTTTCTTCATATATAGCTGATTTTTACAAACTAAAATAATGCCACTCCGCGCAGACTACACTCGGGTACAATTTGCCTTTCTACATGTGGACAAAGACAATACTGTCACTAAAATTAATTCTAATTGAACGAATATTCGAATTAAAGATCTCATGATTTGTTACTTAACGAGTTTAAGTCCCAAGTGGTAGTTTTTGGTAGAGTTAGAGACACAGTACCGTAAATCGTCTTTTTAACATTTCAGTTAATAACATACATTTAATTGGACTTTCTTTTGACTCAAATTTCCTCTCATATTACCCCTTTAATACAAAAAAAAAAACCTTAAACTCAGACAGTTGTATATGCATAAATATATTATCGTAAGAAATGGGCTAAGATTGATATGCCTGTCTTAAATTTAACTATGGTTTGCGTTAATACAACCATGTTCCCTTACTGAATCAGGATGGCTCACGGTCAGGGAAAAATTTCAAGTTTGCTTGGGACTACATATTTTTTAAATTCGTCAATATCACACACCTATATACCTTTTTAATAAATTGACCAGAGCTCTGATGTATACGATCAACATACACGTCATCGTGTAATATATAAAATTCCCGCACATTCCACAGCGCTGTTTCAGCGTTATTTTAGTTACGATGTTATACAATAATCTACTAAATAACGTCAGAGTGACCCCTAGCGTTGCCGCATTTAAAGTACGATTTAAGAAATGGTTTCTAATTGATCGTATTAGAATATTTACATTATTTTTTTAATTCTTCTTTCTTTTCCGCGAGCACCAGAACTTATTATTTGTATATACTGGGTCTGGGTAATTTTAGTTAACCAATGGAAAACTTTTTAATTTATCGACTTTATCAAAAAGAAAATTATTCCTTCTAAAAAGTTTTGCTTTTTTTAAAATAGGATTCCTTTAAAATACATGTAAATCAACATACAGGGTGCGAAACAAACACACTAAGAAGCTTGCAAAACCAATCAAAAATCGTCTTCAAATGTTTTAGTAATAATTGTAGTAATAGTGACGTCTATTACTAATCGAGTTTGAGAAAATTGAGTGAATATGTAAAAGCCCTGCATCAATTGAAAAGTATGACCCCTTAAATTACCTAAAAACTACACCTGGTGCAAAAAACTTTAAACGACTTTCTAACTTATAATTTTACTCTCTCTAGTTCTAGCCTCAGAAATTTTAATTTCATACTTTTTTCGTTTTGCCTACTTAAGTTTACGTATTTTCTAGGTACACCGTGTTTCACATAAAAGTATACTATCTGGAAATCCGTAATAGATACAGAGTGTCCCAATTTTGCTGGGACGACATCAACTATAAAATTTTAAATGGGACAATTTTTGTCCATTATTTGATTCCTTGTCAGATATAAACATAACTTACCATTTTAAACTATAGTCGATTTCTGCGTAGTTTCCGAGATAATTAAGGTTATGTGTGATTTTTTGAAAACTGGAGCTATGTTTCAAATTACTATAAAAAATAGCAAAAATCTAAAATTGGCATTTGGATGGTAATTTCTAGTTTATAAAGCATCGATGCATATACGCAATACAAAACTTTTGTCCACACCTATACTATAAATCTTGCAACTTTTTAAAGTGAAAAAAGAGGATTTTTTTAAATAGAACACCCACTATGTTTATTTATTTATGCAAATGATTATAAAAATACGTACTTTTTCATATATACATGTTCTATACCTAAATTCGATGGCTAAAAAGAAAATTACCAGAAAATCTCAATTATTTCTTGAATATTGTGATACTGCATACTCAAAAAAAGAAGGCCATGGAATAGATAAGATTTTTTATTTGCGTAACTATAGTCCTAATTGTATTCGATATTTATATATTGCTAAATTTTATTAAAAATTAATATTAGAAACAAACTTCTTGAGTAACATAGTTATCAATATAAACAATATATAACAAGAGATAACATTACAACAGAGTACATGGAAACAGAAGAACAGGGAAAATTTACATAATATAAAAATGACTATATAATTGATTGTCCACATACTGTCCGTTTTTTGCTATACACAATGTATATGGCACTTGAATGTTTGCCGCCCCAGCGTTTCGGACGGCGTCACTATTATTAAGACTAATAATTTCTTCACGAATTTTTTGTTTTAATTTACTTATAAAATAATTGTTTCGATTTTTATACACTCTATTTAAGTGTGCCATAGAAAACATAATCTGAGGGTGTCAAATCGTGACTTCGCGGCGGCCATGGAATCTCACCGGTACTATATATGCTTAAATTAAATTGCTGCAGTAAAACTGCTCTTATATCTTCGCTACAGAGGTATGAAGCATCATTAATATCAGCAATTGATATACCAAGTCCACAAGAATATGTTCGGGAAGATCATTGAGTTTTTCCTTAAATTGATTTCTTAATAGGTTTAAAAATTCAAATAGTGGTCAAAAAACACAGGTGCTATTATCGTTAAAAATACTACACCACATTTTAACACTTTGATGTCTTTGCCTTTTAATTTGCTTTACCAAATGCTATTTGTCTCGGAATAGTAGTGAGAATTTTTTTTATGCATTCCCGCAGTGGAATATAACAGTTATACAAATTTAGTCGCTCTTGACTTGAATATTGAGCAAATTTTTAAAATTTAAATGATTTCAACATAACAACAACCACTAAAAACACAAATAAATTGAAAAACTGTCAAATTTAAAACAAATAGTTATATTATCCATTCCATGGCCTCCTACAATTTTTTTGAGTATGCAGCATCACAATATTCAGGAAATAATTGAGATCTTCTGGTAAATTACTATTTTCTCTATAAGCACTGAATTTAGGATTATATATATATATATATATATATATATATATATATATATATATATATATATATATATATATATATATATATATATATATATATATATATATATATATATATATATATATATATATATATATATATATATATATATATATATATATATATATATATATATATATATATATATATATATATATATATATATATATATATATATATATATATATATATATATATATATATATATATATATATATATATATATATATATATATATATATATATATATATATATATATATATATATATATATATATATATATATATATATATATATATATATATATATATATATATATATATATATATATATATATATATATATATATATATATATATATATATATATATATATATATATATATATATATATATATATATATATATATATATATATATATATATATATATATATATATATATATATATATATATATGTATATATATATATATATATATATGGTGGTGCAAGATTGATTTTGTAGTATGTCTACGCTGTATAAGTGTGGAAAAAATCTATATTCCGCATATGCATTGATACCGTCATGATTACCACTCAAACGCCCAATTTTAGATTTTTGCTATTTATTATAGTGATTGAAAAATAGCTGCAGTTTTCAAAAAATCACACATAACCTTAATTATCAAGGAAACTACACAGAACTCGACTATAGTTTAATTTAGTAACTTATATTTATTTTTGACAAGGAATCAAATAATGGACAAACATTCAGGATGTCCCATCAAAAATTTTATAGTTGATGTCGTCCCAGCAAAATTGGGACACCTTGTAAACATAGAAACATTAATTTTAAAAACAACTTCAAATTTTAAGAAACTTTTGTATGAAACTTGTTTTCGTATCTTTTACAGATTTCCAGAGAGTATAGTGGGTACTTTTATGTGAAACACGGTGTACCTTGTATATTATATATTTAGTTCGATACCGCCACTTATATAGGATTTTTGTTATGTAATTTAGTTCATAATATAAGGCATTATTTATTTATTGATTTAGATGTGTCAAAACTATATATCTTCTATAACTATGGAAGGAACAAATGATCAGAAAATAACTATTAATTGTAATCTTCAATACGAAAATATTTGTTAGCCATTAGTCATCGGAATTATAAATTATTAATATAAAAATTACCAAAAAAATTATTATCAGAATAGTTTTTAATCAAAATCAATGAGAGAGTTTGAAACAGTCAGCTATTTCTTTAACTCTAAATATATTTTCAGATACTTCTTATGGTCAGATTAAGCAGAGTGATTTTAAACATCCTGCATTTCCGTTCAAAACTTCTGTCTATTAAAAGTTTAAACATATTCAGCAAATGCGATTAACTATGTAAATCCCTAATAAAATCACAGACACACGTTTGTTCTCTAAAGTGCTATCCACTTTTAAAGAAATGAAGTTAGCTTACTTTGCCGAAGGGCACGTAGTTCCACTATGTCGGTAAAAGCTGGACAAAGCCGGATACGATAAGCTCCTTAATCCATAAATGAACTTTCCAAACAAATCAGAAAAATAGCTTTGCGAATCATGTTGACTTTCGAGGCATAATTTTTTGAGTAAATCCCTTGTCGTTTTCAGATCCCCGTTCGTCGGTTGTTTAGGAATCGAATGGTCGAATTTTAGATTTGTCCGTCTTGATATCACATTTTCTTCCCTGTATTTTTTTTCACCGTGTTCCTCTAAAATCAGTTTTTGAATAACCCTGGTACTGGCTCCTGCGGCGTTATTGGAAAACGGTTCTAGGATAAAATTCTCTTCACACGTTATTTCGTTGTAAATATTTTCATCGATGGACATGATACATCGACTTGAAGACTTGAGGATGTCCACATTTTTCGTTCGCTAAAAAAATGATAGGTTATTAATAAACAGATATATTTTTCTCAAAGCACTAATTGTACGGGGAGATCAAAAGGAGAATAATAATATTGAACAGAACTAGCCGTTACTTGATGGAAATCCATTTTAACTAAGTAAACGAAAACATTTGTTTACAATTTCCATTTAATTTATTTTACCAAAGAATACATGACAATTGTTTCGCCAACACTGTGGCTTCATCAGGTGTTAAATCTTAAATAAAAGTGTAACACAAGCTGTTGGTATTAAATACCTGAAGCCATATTGCGGATATTATACAGGTAAAATATTCTGGGTTTCCGTTATAGCCTAATAAAGATTTAACAATGGGAACTATTTAGGTTGAATTAATCGTTTAATAATGTGTTATTATTTTTATGTTTGTTTATTTATTATTCTTTTTAGTAAATAAAGTTTTTCGTTCTACATGCAAAATTCCAAAGTTCTCAACTCAACGAAAGTATGGTTTTCTTGAATTAAATGTTTAGAGTAATTGGAATTATCTTTATACCATCTGTAACTGAATGTATGCTCATTAATTCTTTTTTTAAACGTTCTGCCTATTTGTTCAGTATAAAATTTTGCACAGGTTCCACCATTTAACTTGTAAAATCTTCTGTTTTTTGAGTTGTGTGTTATTGTTTTGAATATATCTACCAAGGCTGTTGTGAGCCCCAAAAACAACAGTTGCTCCTATATTTTTAAAAAACTTAGCAACATTTGATGTTATTTTTCCTGTATAAGTAGAAGTATGAAATTGAGTATTTTCTTTAAACTTCTTAGTATTATAAACTAACCGTAATGATTTTTTATGTTGTTTCCTTTTTACTATTTTGTCTATGAGATTTTCATGATAACCGTTATTCACCGCTATTTGTTTTATGATATTTAACTCTATAGTATAACTTTCATTGCTTACAGGTATGTTAATCAGTCTATGAACAAAACTATAGGCTGATATTTTACGTGCAATAGGATGAGTAGACGTATTGTGTATTGTAATGTCTGTAGCAGATGGCTTAGAGAAAATTTGAAACTCGTGTTTTTTATTCTTAATAGTTATTGTTAAGTCTAAGTAATTAATTTCTTTATTATTTTCTAATCCAACTGTCGAATTTTCATAAAATCAAAGAGTTTTGGAAAGAATCTAATTTTCAATAATAAGCCATAATTTCATGTATATATATAAAAATTAATTCTCGATAACTTTTTGAAGTTTTGAACACCGTAATTATCCATAATCTTAGTTAAAAAGTATTTTACGTTAGCTTTATTCAGTTTTGTAAAACAAAATAATTCCGCCTATAATTAATATTTGTACGAAACTAAAAAATCGGAAAATTTCCTTTACCCCGAACTTCCCTTATGATTATTTCCATTTGTTAGGAATAGTGAGGTGTCCCAATTTAATTCAGTACAAGTCACAGTATAGTGACGCTAAAGCGTGAAGACATGTAATATCTGAGAGGGTGATTTTTTACGATTACAAACATTTTATTTGGCCGCCATTTTGTTCCGCCATCTTGAATTAGTAACACAGTTTTACTAGTTGATCTTGATACCACAATCAATTAAGGAGTTTTTCCAGGCTAAATTTTTAAATAATTACAGCCATTTTGTTCCGTCATCCTAGATTTGTACCAAAATTTTACCAGTTGATTCCAACATAAACTTCGATATTTGTGCAAAATTTGAGAAAAATTAGAAAAGTAGTTTTTTAATATTTTTTTTCAACATTTCACTATACCCCCCATTTTATTTCGCCACATTGGATTTTTACCAAAATATTACCAGATCATCCTCATATAACCCTTAATATTTAATGAAAATTTGAAGTTAATCGGTTAAGTAGTTTTTATGCTATACCACGAACTGATAGACCGACAGGCGAACCGACGGAATTAATAAAACCTATTTTTTGGCACTTAGAAACGCTAAAACGTGAAGATATGTAAAACCTGAGATGGTAATTTTTTAGAGGATAAGTAGTTTTTCAGGTTGAATTTTTAAAATTTTTATTAAGCCGCCATTTTGTTCCGCCATCTTGGATTCGTACCAAAATATTACCAGCTGATTCCAACATAATACTTTGATGTTTGTGCAAAATTTGGGATAAATTGGGTAAGTAGTTTTTTGATAATATTTTTTAACCATTCACTATGCCGCCATTTTGTTTCGCCATATTAGATTTTTACCAAAATATTACCAAGTAATCCCCATAGAGCATTTAATTTTTGATCAAAAGTTGAAGCGAACTGACAGACAGACACACAGACCGACACACGGACGACGAAATTGATAAAACAAATTTTTTGACATCTAGGGACGCTAAAACATGAAGATATGTAAAACTTGAGAGGATGATTTTTTCACGGTTACAAACCGCCATTTTGTTCGGCCATCTTTTACTAGTTGATCCCTATACCAAAATTACTTACGGCACACAATTTGAAATCAATCCATTAAACAGTTTTTTCAGGCTGAATTTTTAAATATTTTATTAAGCTGCCATTTTGTTCCACCATCTTGGATTCGTACCAAAATGTTACCAGTTGATTCCAACACAATACTTGATGTTTGTGCAAAATTTGTGAAAAATTGGATAAGCAGTTTTCACTAGGCCGCCATTTTGTTTCGCCATATTGAATTTTTATCAAAATGTTACCACATGACCCTTAATTTTTTACCAAAATTTGAAGTCAATTGGGTAGTTTCTTAGCTATGCCGCGAACAGACAGATAAATAGACAAACATGTTTTTCGGCATCTATAAACCCTGAAACAATACTTCTCTTTTACCAGACAACTGAAAATCAGTTCCTGCAATAAACTATTTCTCCTGTTGGTCTACGAAGTTAATTTAAAATACTATAATTTGACGCCATTTCCCATGTATAGACTTCAACTACAACAAAAAAGGGCTTAACGATTTTTTTAACTCTAACGATTTTTTAACTCTAATAAATAAATAAATTGCAATTAGCAGTATGTTAGATTCATTAAATTGTTAAAATATTTACTTTTTTACTTTTACTTTTACTTTACTATATTAACGGGAAATCCCCAATTGATTTACAATTAACAATTATAGATTATAATCTAACAATAACTAAATATAAGTATATAAATAAATATAAAACCGGGAGATCACAGGGACAATCATTGCATCTTCAGTCTTTCAATGGCATTCCTAAATTTATTGCAACTGCAATGTAACTCAAAGTTATTATTAATGAACTCACGCTGCATTCGTGTCAGCGGGCAAAACTTGCCATAATTTGTTGAGTGATAAGGTATAGAGAAACGATTAGAATTACGCGTACGGTGGCTAGTATTAAAATTAAATATTGAGCAGAGCATTAGAACAGTATATCTTATTTTAATATATAATATTGAATAAAACTTTCAACATAATTACTTAAAGTTTGACTTAGAAACATTGTAATATTTCTTTGGTACAGACATGTTTACAAAAAAGGCACTCTATCATAACGTTAAGAATTTGCCAAGTTTAAAGATTTTCAGCATAAAAAGTTTTCTGTATTTGCGAAGTTGATATCATTCATATGTTCCTGTTATTATGTACATATTTGAGTGCTAAATAACGTATTATGTTATTCTGTATTTACGATTTATAAATCAATAGATTTAAATAATAACCACATGGCTTTCACCTTCATGTCTTCCTTAAATAATTATGGGGGATTTGGCTAAAAGTTAAATAAGTTTTAGTATTATGATTGGATACGCAGATACCGAACACGTTGTGGCAAAATGTAATTATTGACTTTATAATATGGTTTATCGTTTATTTGTAAATCGCTTTGTTATCATATTAACTATTATACATAATCATTGTTATAAATTCAGCCCACCATTTATCAAAACTTATTTTGTATAATTTTACGTTATGGTCATATTGAATATGTAAGCAATGCGGCAATAAATCTATATTGCCTATGAATGCAAACGTTTAAAATTTAATTTTGATTATTATTTTACACAGGACAAAATCTTCTGAAATGGGACTTAATCTAATTCAAATTCGCGTTTATGACTATATTTGTAATTTAATCTGTAAATTAATAAACACTGTTAGAATCTGAGTTCTCACCATTCTCTATGTGCTCTTTACTCTTGTAATCATAAAAATCACCTTCTGAGATTTATTGCAGGTCTTTGCGATAGCTCATTTAATTAGCGCCGACTCTCATAGTTAACGTTTATTGCTAGGTCTTCAAAAAATTCGTGAAAAAGGTTCGAAGAGAAAATGACAGATTTCCTTTATACTTGTAAATTTTCATAAAATTGGCATAGCTTTAGTGCCACGTGTCTGTAACAAGATTGAAAGTATACAAAGTGAATTTCGTTTGACGTTTCTCTGGAGAAAGTTTCTGAATTTGCTAATAATAAACAGAAAATTCAGTACCTTTTACGATTCCCCTTAGGTTCTAGGTGAGATTTTTAAAAGATTTCACTATAAAATCTCGTTATAAATACATTTCAAGATTTTACATTCCTTCTATATAATGGCTTTTTCATAAGGTCTGTGTTGGTTAAATGTTTAACCTGGCACTATTGTTTTTGCCTACTCGTCAGCTATATGAAGCAAGTACCGGTGATACGGTATTTAAATAAAAGCCATCTAATTTTCTTTCTTTTTCCTCGTTAAAGTTTGTATGGGTATAATACGTAGTTTTAAGGAATTTATTTAAGCCGCAAAAAGTAAATAAATTACAAAAATCGCCAAATATTTATATTTATTAGGAACACATATATACTGTCGTTTCAAAAATGTTTATTGGACGCCATGCCACACTTGATTTTTGAGCATAATTTAAAATAAATTCAATAAGTAATTTTTACGTTGACATACATCGCGATGTTCTTACGTCATGTTGAATTCAGTTTATCTTTTTAGCATATTTAATCTTTCTCCAAAATAGAAAGTCAATTGAATAAGATTTTTCTATGTTAATTTTTTAAACAGTTTATTGTTAAATTTGTAACACAACTTTACCAGTTTATCTCTATATCACACCTAATGCTTGCACAAAATTTGGAATCAATTTAATACATAGTTTTTTCAGGTCGACTTTGTAAATATTTTATTAGGCCGCCATTTGTTTTGCTCTCTTATATTCATACCGAAATGTTACCAGTTCATCCTTACGTAACACTTGATTTTGTAAAATTTAAGGCCAATTGGATAATTAGTTTTCTCAGTAATATTTTTTTAACGTTTCACTAGGCCGGCATGCTGGATTTTTACCATAATATTACCAAGTCATTCCCCTATGAACTTTAATTTCTGACTAAAATTTGATGTCAATCTGATGATTAAGCTATGCCGCGAACTGCCAGACAGACAGACACATCGACAGACGGACTGGGGGAATTGATAAAACATATTTTTTTGGCATCTAAGGACGCTAAAATGCAAAGATATGTAAAACCTGAGAGAGTGACTTTTCAGATTACAAAAATTATATTTGGCCACCATTTTGTTCCGCCATCTTGAACTAGTACCACAGTTTTACTAGTTTATCTCTTTACCACAATAGGGAAGTTCACTAATTTCTGAATATAATAAAAAACAATAGTTCTTAGGTCATAAAATAACACAGCAAACATAAAAACCACTAAACCATGATTGTTTCTGCTATAAATGCAAAAAAGATGTGCTAAATTTAAAGAGGCTTGAAAACGACCCCGGCGACAAGGCTAGCGAGGGTGACGTCAGCAGTTGGGCGAATGCGTTACTTATACATGACTTACGAACGTTTATTACATTAAATACTTTCTGTTAGTGACGTTAGTGTGCTGTAATCTTGTTTTTAAAGTTGTTTCGTGTGAAATTTACTTAGAGGATAAAGGCGTTTAAGTAGATACCGAAAATGAGTCAACGAAAGTGGTGTTTTGCACCTGGATGTGGAAATACATCAACACAGAATCCGGACAAAGTGTTTATTAGTATGCAGCGTAATTTGCAACGAAAAAAAAAGTGGTTTAACGCAGCTAGAAGACAGATAAAAGATGTCTCATTGAAAACGATATTCTTCTGCTGTGAAGATCATTTTAAGGTAAGATAAATTATGTTTTATTATTATAAAATACTAGGGGAATTTTGCAGCCTTAGTAATTTTTATCAGAATCTACTATAAATGACTTGAATTAAATTACGAATTTATAATATAAGCCTGATAGCATTCATTAGGCACCCTTTTGTTAAATTGGTCCCAGTAGGCGTGTTGCTTATTATCAAAGGCAATAAAAATACCAACATAAACTGTGGGATTTTCAAGAAATACTTAAACATGTGTCCATTCTACATAGGTTGATTTTACTATCATATTAAGAATGTTCTACATTTAAATTAATTTAAGCTTGAACAACCATACAACTGGATAAGTTATTCTAAAAATAAATACAGGGTGAGGACCTTAGACAATATATTATAATGCATAGAAAGACCAATGGAATATAAAGACTATTGCAATTATTAAATATTAAATAAGTTTTAGTCTCAAAAAAATAGTATACTTTACGTGAAGTCTAGGTTTTCTGTGTGACTCACCGTACTAGTTTGGCAAGAAGCGGTAGAAATTTTACTTAAAATGCACAAGCTGTGTTCTACAAATTATAGTACCACTTCCAAGTTTTTATTCTGTCAGAGCGGTTTGTCATTAATATAGAAATATTGAGCTTAAGGTATAGTTAAGTACATACAGAGTAAACAGTATTAACAGTACCATTTTTTTTTCAGCTGGAGGAGGATATGGAAAATTATATGGAGTACAGATTGAGTAAAGTCGCTGCCCGAATGAAACCTAACGTAGTACTTCATATTTTTCACTGCCAACCTGATAAAAAATCAGCCACCCACGTTCAAATAGTGAAAAAGAGCTATGAATAGAAAAATTTTAGAAATATTAAGTAATACTGAAATTCCAGACAAAAATAGTAATCTTGAAAATCCAGAGCCAAGCACATCTTTTCATTTTAGCGAAAGTATAGAAAAGATGGAATCTGGAAAGTCCGATTTCTGTTGTCAGGCACATCCCATGCACTTTAGAAGCAAGGGTATTCAGGTGAGCGTAAAGAAAAAAGAAGTAGGCGATGTAGGCACTTCCCCAGTAAAATTTACCACTTCTGTCATAACCAAGCGAAATGTTGAAGATTCAGTCCAGAGCCATGATTGTAACATAGCAATAGAAGAGATGCTAATGCGAGATGCTTGTGAAGATTATTCGAACTCTAACATTTGGAACTCAGATAGCAGCGACTATGAAGAAACAATGGCTGAAGATAAGCAGATCAAACAAACGCAAATTCGAGTAATGTTTATAGATATTATAGAAAAAAACTTGCGTATGTATACTGGGTTGTCCAAAGAAAGTAAAAAAAAAATTAGATCTACTGGAAAAATGGTGTAATTTGGAAAAAATATTTTATGTATTTAAAGTTATATAAAATTAGAACTAACGACTCATTTCAGACAGTTAGGAATTTATTCGGTATTTCGAAGGCATATGCTACTAATATATTTCAAAGAACTTTAATTATTTTAACAGAATTTATGAAAAAAATAATTTTTTGGCCTAGTGAAATTTCTATAAAAAAAACCTTCCTATTCAATTTAGAATAACCTTTTCAAAAGTTAAGAAATTAAAAAACCAAGTTCAGCTAAACAACAGGCTTTAGCCTGGTCAGATTACAAAACATGTAATACAGTAAAATATTTAATATCTTCGACGCCGGATGGTTTAATTAATTTTATATGGACACGGATATGGTGGACGAGCTAGCGACCTAGTTATTTTTTAAAATTGTTGTTTTTTTTATATATACTTCCTGAAAATAGCGTAGTGATGGCTAATCGAGGATTTTAAGAAATTGAATCACTTTTATATAAAAAAAGTGCAGTTTAGTGAGACCTCCTAGTGTAGTTAATAAAGAACAGGTGTCCAAAGACGATGTTTTACTAACAAAAAGGATCGCAAATGTTCGCATTCACATTGAAAGGGTTATTAAACGCGTTAGGAACTCTAAAATTTTGAGCCCCCATGCGACTGTTCATTTAAATTTTGTTCCGAGACTGGACAACATTATTACTATTGCTTGTGCAATCATAAATTTACAACAACCAATTTTCAAACAATAAATCGTTAAATAAGCGTTAATAAAAAATTGTTTTTTATTTTAACATATTATTATCAAATAATCTTTATTTTATCCCTTTCAAAACTGACATCTAACTAACTAGTAATGCTTTTTACAAGATCTTACAACCTTACCTTAATAATTAATACTATAAATAAAATAACAATAATAATAACGAAACACAATTTAAAATGTTACTTACTACTGTCATAACAAAGGAAATACATTTGTTTTGCAAAAGCAAATAGCATTCTCTATAATATATTGTGTGAATTCTGGATCGTATAAGACTTCTATGACTGTACATTTTTTGGTTATTTCAAAATCTGGATATGCAACACAAAAGTATCCCTTAGTGAAATTTGTGGCCATCATTTGTAGATTTATTTGGGCCAAAATTTTTTTATTTATTTCATTATTCTTATTAATATATCTTTGAAATGTTTTAGTAGACATAAAACATTTAATTTCAATAACTGCATCTTCTGTAACTCCATCAAGAGATGTACCGATTATACCATGTTCCTTTAAAATAATAAAACCACATTTTTGTATTTTGATTTTCAGTTTTTTCTCTATTTCCAGGAGAACAAATCTTTCCAATTTGTTACCTCTGATTGTAGCAACATTGGTAAATTTTTTTGTCACACCAATGATTTGATTAACTAGAGAACCACTGGACTTCTCACACACCGACATTTCGTACACCTTGGAAGCCGTTATACGTCCATACCGAAGTTGGAACCATAGTGAGTCTTCGCTTTGTATATGACTTAGTTTGAAGGCAGTGTTGACAATATCTGAACTGATGCCTGCCTTACAAAAACTGATGAAATTGTCAGCGTCTTGCCTCAAGTTGCTGTTTATAAATTCTATCAATAATTGATGCAAAGACATTTTTCTAACCTCATCTAATACACCATGACGTGAGGTTAAAGGGCAGATGTTATTTTCGGAGTTTAAGGCCTCACACACTTCCTCAAAAAGTCCCGTTGTATCTGGAATAGGTACATTGGGTTTCTTTAACTTTCGTCCAATATTTTCCGCTTCGATAAATTTGTCTACGGATCCCACTCGAGACAAAGTTGCTTTTTTCCGTTGGAGCTCCTCGGACCTACGATGCAGCCACATTAAAAACGCAATTGCATGTTTGCATCCTCCCGTGGCAACGACATAGTTAAGGCAAGATACTTCTAGTATAGCCTCAGCTTCCTCATCGATAGTAGGAGTTACAAAATATGGCTTATCTCTAACTTTGTGCTCGGGACAAATTCTTGAATGCTCTATGCACTTGGTGCCTGATCTCGTAATTTGAACATAACCAATGGCTGAGTCTCTGTAGCTTTCTCTCCCAGAACTGAAATAAAAGTTTATTGTGAGAACATGTAAAATTAAACCTCTCCAAAATCTAAATAAATCTAATTAAGCTATGCTACCAATCCCACAGTAGAAATATACCTACAAATTATTATTTCACTAACATTATGGCAAAACCTCCTATACTTAGCTCTTTTTTAATTCTTTTTTTGCCACAAACTAAGAAAAATAAGCAGCTATATTCTTCAACTAAATCAAGTATAATGATACTATTTGGTAGAGATAGCAAGCGGGGCAAGGGCAGCGACCCCTCCCTGTAGTCAAGCGATACAATACTAACTAAATTTAAAAAAAAATACTTATTTTACTCAGTTGATGAAGTTATATATGGAATACTCATAGCGAAACAAAAATAGAAGTGCCGCCACTGGTCTCAAATCGTAATGTGCTATTTACAACTTTAATCTACAAACGTAAATGCAAATATAAAACAAAACTGTTTGTGCTGAACCTGTAAAATCTCTGAAATATCACATATTTACCATATTGCTATTGATTTATTTAAATATGATTTTTACAGGTGGATCATTTCAATTGTTCAACAGTTTAGATAATTGAACTAACATTATGGTAAAGTGAAGAAATTTAAATTTCGACTAAAAATAATAAGCATAACGTACAGCCCAAATCACAATATGTTTTTATCATTTTTATAGGTAAATCCTAATCACGCATTTTAATCATCAGAAGGTTCTTGATGGCATAGTTAATATTGACACACCATCAGAAAATACAATAAAGGTGCCTCTTTAAATAAAAAATAAAAAAATTACTTACTGGCTTGCTTTTGCACCACTAGATTGAGGCTGATTTACCCTCCATGTTTGCAGAAAATCGGAAACCATAATAACGTCAACAAAAGGTAAATTATGCGAATCTGCTTTTTGGAAACCTTCATCCATGTTTCAAAATTAGTCAAACACAATATCAAAAACACTAGACACGATTTGTGTCGTTCATTAACCAAAATGTATAAAAAAATCCGTAACAGGCCAAGCGGCGCGTACCTGCCTACACGATTGCTGACGTCAAGCCAACCAGAGAGCGTTTCGACCGTCCGAACGAATATTAATATTTCTGGGGGGTTTTTATCAAGGAACGAATTGTTTGATTTTCGTAAAACTTCACAGTCGTTATTATGGGACTATTTCCTATAGTTTCATGATGGTTAAACATGTTTTATTTTTTTTGTGAACATCCCTATTACTTATAGCACACATCTTGCAATCAGTTCAATTAGAAGTTTTTCCAGGCTGAATTTTTAAATATTTTATTAAGCCGCTATCTTGTATTCATACCAAAATCTTACCAGTTGATTCCTACATAATACTCTATTTTTGTGCAAAATTTAAGATAAATTGGATAATTAGTTTTTTTAGTAAAAATGTTTTTGACGTTTCATAGGCCGCCATCTTGTTCCGGCATATTGGATTTTTACCAAAATATTAGCAGCTCATCCTCATATAACCCTTAATTTTTGGCCAAGATTTGAAGTCAATCGGGTAAGTAGTTTTTTAGCTATGCCGCGAACAGAGAGACCGACAGACAGACAGACATAATACTTGATTGTTGTGCAAAATTGATATTCATTGTTTAAATTGTTAAAATACTGAGCAGAGCATTATAAGAGTATATATTATTTTAATATATAAAATTGAATAAGACCTTCAACATAATTACTTAAAGTTTGACCTAGAAAAGATATCAACTCTTCATAGCTATAATATAGGTCAAATCAAGATTTGTAATATTTCTTTGGTATAGACATCTTCACAAAAAAAAACACTCTATTATGATGTTAAGAACAAGTTTAATGATTTTCAGCATAAAGTTTTCTGTATTTGCAAAGTTGATATTATTCATTTATGTCCATGTTGTTAATCTCATTCCGGCATACTGGATTTTTACCAATATATTACCAGCTCATCCTCATATTACCCTTAATTTTTTGTCAAGATTTGAAGTCAATCGGGTAAGTAGTTTTTTAGCTATATATATAGACATAATACTTGATTGTTGTGCAAAATTTAAGGTAAATTGGATAATTAGGTTTTTAGTAATATTTTTTTTTACCATTTCACTAGGGCGCTATCTTATTCCGGTATATTGAAAATATTACCAGCTCATCCTCATATTACCCTTATTTTTTTGTCAAGATTTGAAGTCAATCGGGTAAGTAGTTTTTTAGGTATATATATATAGACATAATACTTGATTGTTGTGCAAAATTTAAGGTAAATTGGATAATTAGGTTTTTAGTAATATTTTTTTTACCATTTCACTAGGGCGCTATCTTATTCCGGTATATTGGAAATATTACCCCATATCCGCCTTAATTTTTGAGTAAAATTTAAAGTTTTTTTTTTGTTTGGTTGTTGGCCTTACATACAAGTAATTTAGTCACTACTATAGAAAAAACAATAAAATCAGTTATATAATGTGACTACTTTATCTTTATCTACCTACTTTAAATATTAAAAAGTGAAATATTCAACCGTATAGGTTTGTACTATGTGTGTATTAAGACTTGTATCAATACGTTGTTTAGTTAAAAGAGGATGGGTATAAAGGAATGTACACTGGGACACACGCTTAAAAAATTAAAAAAAAATACGTCAATCTGATGAGTAGTTTAGTTGTTAAGTTATACCGCGAACTGACAGACAGACAGCCAAACCAACAGACGGACCACCGGAATTGATAAAACATATTTTTTGGCATCTAAGGACGCTAAAACGCGAAGATATATATAACATGAGTGGGTGACATTTTTCAGATTACAAAATTTTGTCATAGCACACAATTTGAAATGAATCACAAATTTTACCAGTTGATTCCTACATAATACTTGATTTTTGAGGAAAATTTAAGATAAATTGGATAAGCACTTTTTTAGTAATCATTTTTTTAACACTTCACCAGTCCGCTATTTTGTTTTGCCCTACTGAATTTTTACCAAAATGTTTCCAGGTAATCCCCATACGATCCTTAATTTTTGACCAAAATTTGAAGTCAATCGGTTAAGTAATTTTTAACTATAATAATAATAATAATAAGACGTTTATTAGTTAAGTACAGTCAACGAATTAACTTAAAATAATAATTATTATTATGATAATAATCATGGTAACTAACAAGCCTTGTTTTCAGATTTGCCGCGAACAGGCAGACCGACGGACAAACAGACTTAATTTTATGCTAATACGTGTAGGTATTGTATTATAGATTGTTAAAAAAAGATAGTTAGACTACAAAATGACGCTTAGATAATAAAGTAATTTACCTCTTTCTTTATTTATCCTACCTAACAAACTCTAGTCTTTTTTGTCATAACAAAAATTACTTTAAACCATGGATTTGGATGCTACAAAGTGTATGCGTTAGCTTGTACAATAAAAAATTGCAAAGATACTATTTATTTTTCCCGAAAATCGATAAAAAACTAAATGGCAAGTCTGACGGTTAATATACAGCTAACTCCAAATTCATCGAGGATGTTCCTGTAGGCGCGTAGTTAATATAATATTATAAAATATTGAAAAAAATTAGAACCGACTTAAAAAAAATCGCTAAAAAGTAAAAAATAATATTTTATTTATTCCCTAAATATGGGCATTTTGAAGCAGCCTCACGCAGCTATTACAAAATATAGTTGATGTATTTTATATTACATTACATATAAACAAAATATATAGCGGGTCTTATATCTTTTAAAACTGATGCCCGATTCACTTGCTCTCAGAGCCCCTTTGTGGAACTGCGCAAGCGCAAGCTATTTCCATGCAATCGCTGAGCCTAAAGTTAAATGGGGATATTGACTAGGATATATAGTATATTTATAAATGTCCAATCGGAGCAATAACCAATACGCATTTCGACAAATGCGCAGAAATATTTTGGGGCCTTGCAACTATTGGCTAGTTTAGTGCACGAAGATTTTATTGACGGCCGTGTTAAAGAAGACACGCCTAGGCAAACTAAATGTAAACTATAAAACAACTCCAACCCCAGCAGCGACCAAACTTACTCGGTAGTTTGACTTCAAAATAGTGACGTGACCCTCTCTGAATAACATAATAAAATCTGTATTAGCTTAGTAAGCTTAAGGTTACTAGTGAGAATAGGTAATATGTGTATGTATGTTTTTTTGATATATATGAATACATATTAGTCATTATTTGGGCGCCGACTTCAAAATGTCTATATTTAAACAATAAATAAAACGTTTTTTTTACATTCAAGCGATTCCACCTTTTTTTCTATACTTTATTTCTCACTTTTTAATGATTTTTTACAAGTTACATTTGTAAGAATATTATAATTTGTGGTATATGTATATGCAATCCTATATAACATAATACAAAAATTGACGAATAGAGAAGTAAATGACACTATTAAAATTAGATTTTGTAATAAATACATAAGAAAAATAAATGTAAATTATTTTTGACTGCTACGTTCTTTGAGTTAAACATATTTAATACTTTCGAAATATTTTAGTTCCCATTGACTATTATGCTAATTATAATATATATATATATATATATATATATATATATATATATATATATATATATATATATAAGAATATACTATCAATCATTTAGTGCTCCCACGAAAGCCAGAAGTGACAGTGTAATTCAATGCCTGTCGTGGTATTAGCCAGCAGAGTAGTTGTTTTTGTGATTCCATCTTGTGCATTTGCCCTACACGGGGATCGCTAGTCTATGGCGGCCTAATGAGCTCTACTAAGAGCGAAATGACGATCGTCGTTTGACCAAAATCATCATTGTGTCTGCTGCGGTGCAGAAGATGTTCCAGACAAAGATCATATCCTTGTTATGACGTTGGTGTACGTTGAATAAGAACATATTATCACCAAATAACAATTTATTAATTTCAAAATTTAATCTCAAAACTTTCAGATTAATAAAATTGCATAACGGGATAGCAAAAGAGATATGTTTTAGCAAATGGGGCTGTATGTCTATTACACACCTCAATGCTTTAGTTTGAAAATAATAGTTAAAAAAATGTAAATTTAATTATAAAACTCGCTGCCTTTATCGCCCTCATACCTGTTGTTATTAACTTTTTGACTCGTCAAAATCGTCCAAACCGTTTTGACAATATGCGCGAACAAAAAAATACATACAGGTCGACTTGAGATCCTCCTCCTTTTTTGAAGTCGGTTAATAATAGAACTTTTCATTGATTCGTGGGGTGGAAAATTCAAATTCCAAACTGAAATGTTTTTAATAAATATGCAAATTGATCAAAATATCATTTATATATTTTAATATATTTTACATAGAATATATTATTAGGTTATAAATTGAAACTATTTTGCTTCAAAATGGATTAAAATGTTTATTAATTTTTTACTTTTCGGTGGTTTTTTAAGTCGGTTTTATATTTTTTGTAAACATTTTTTTGATTCATTCTCGACGACCTACGGACACCCACAGTACGTTCTCTCTTAAGTAAAGAAAATACATTTTCATAAACTGTCGTAATACTTTACGTGACATTCACTTTAAAACAATACTTAGATAAAATTTGATATTTCCGACGATTCAGTTAAAAATGCTTAAACGAGACGAAAATACCATCAAATTCCACCAACCGAAATAATTCATCGATTCTGGAAGAGGAATTTGAAAACATTTAAATTCGCTTTATTCATTATTCTTGTTTACAAATATTCTTCCTTTGAAGTCCTTGTTGTTCATTATTTTATTTAATTAATGTAGACTGATGCTGATATTTGTACCTGTTTGACTGTGAATTTGTTATCAAACAGACGATATATTTTACACAAACCAGTATTTGTAATCATGAAAATAGAAAATGCTCATCAAAATAATTTACAAAATACAAACAAAAACATTAAAACAAATATTTAAAACCGTTATTTGAACTCTTCCGGTTGATTTCATTCACGTATTCGTGAAAAAATCACTCTCCTAGATCTTCACGTTTCAGGGTTCCTAGATGACGAAAAACATATTTTCTCAATTTCGTCGGTCTGTCTCTCACAGTCCACGGCATAGCTAAAAGACTACTTACCAGATTGACTTCAAATTTTGGTGAAAAATTAAGGGTCATGGGGATGACGTGGTAATATTTTGGTAAAAATCCAATATGGAGGGGTAGTGAGATGTTAAAAATATTATTATTGAGAAACTGCTCATTCAATGTATCTCAAATTTTGCAAAAAATCAAGTAATATGTTGGAATCAACCGGTAACAGTTTAGTACGAATCCAAGATGACGGAACAAAACTGGCAGCTTAATAAAATGTTTAAAAATTCAACCTGAAAAAAATGCTTAATGATTTGATGACAGCCAAATAAAATGTTTAAAACCGTGAAAAAATCACCCTCTCAGGTGTTACACATCATTACGTTTTAGTGTCCCTAGAAGCCAAAAAACATGTTTTGTCAATTCCGTCGGTTCGTCTGTCGGTCTGTCTGTCTGTCAGTCAATTCGCGACATAGCGTAAATACTACCTGCCCGATTGACTTCAAATTTTTATAAAAAATTAAAGGTCATATGGCTACCTGGTACCTGGTAATATTTTAGTAAAAATCCAATGTGGCGAAACAATGCTAAAAAAAATGTGAGAGTGGTGTATTATTTGGGGTTGAGATCCAGTAAAAAAAAAAGACTTTTTTTTTAATTATCGGTTTCTCAACTTTATAGTTGCATCCTCAGTACACATATGTTTATGTTAGAGTGGTGTATTATTTGGGGTTAGCATCCAGTAATAAAAAAAGTCTTTTTCTGAATCGCCGACGTTCAGCAAATTTATTGTTAGATCCTCAAGACACCTATAGATTTTATATCCTGCATGAAACCTATATTATCAGTCTTTATTTACTCCGTTGATTCGCAGATATCTCCGAAATATTGTAGTGGTGTATTATTTGGGGCTAGGAAATATCTGCGGACCAACGGTGTAGGTAAAGACTGATAATATAGGCTTCATGCAGGATATAAAATATATATATATGTGTCCTGAAGACGCAACAATAAAGTTGCGAAACGTCGACAATTTCAAAAAAATGCTTTTATTTTTTATTTACTGGATCCTAACCCCAAATAATACACCACTCTAACATAACAACAAGAGGATCGTTAACGACCACCTGAGAAATATTTGCTGACAAACGGAATAGGTAAAGACTTATAACATGGGTTTCAATATAAGATGGCAAAACGAAATGGCGGCCAAATAATTTTTTTAAAAAATCAACGTCAAGAAATCTTGTTAAATTGACTAAATTTTGCTGAAAAATTATGCTCAAAAGTCAAATGTGGCATAGGTAGAAAGAAAGTGGTAAAATATTCGTAGGCGTCAATACGATGGAATAAAATGGCGCCCAATAAAAATGAAATACAGTATATGTAACATATATATACTGTGACTATGTACTGAACTAAACTGGGTAACACTTCACTATTCCTAACAAATGGAAAAAATCATAACAAGGGAAGTTCCGGATAAAAGAAATTTACCAATTTTTATTATTGTTTTCCTACATTTAAATAGGCCTCCATTTTGATTTGGCATGTTGAATTCGTAGAAACATTTTACAAGTTTATCCCTATGTTACATCTAATTTTTGTACAAAATTTGAAGTCAATTGAAAAAGAAGGGTTTTAGCTATGCCGCGAAGAGTCAGACACACCGACAGACAGACAGACAGATGGAATTGAGAAAACATGTTGTTCGGCATCTAAGGACCCTGAAACGTGAAACTCTGGAAAAATGTCCCTGTGATGAGAGTAGTAAAAATTCAATTTTGGTTGATTATTTTAGTTGTCAAAACAGGTTCTCGTTTAGCTTGGTTTTTATTATCGTCATAACATAAGCAGTCATTCAAAAAATTCGCGTATCTGATACCTCATTTTTATGTAAACACTTTTTTCACTTCCCTCGTAAAAGGAAAGTATTATAATTATGAAAATAACACTATAGATGCCAAAAAACATGTTTTCTCAATTCCGTCGGTCTGCCTGCCAGTCGGCCTGTACTTTCTGTCTCTTGGCAGCATAGCTAAAAACTACTTATCCGATTGAAAATTAAGGATCATATGGGTAATTTTGGTAAAAAAAATCCAGTATGGCGGAACAAAATGGCTACCTAGTGAAATATTAAAAAATTTGTTACAAAGAAGCTAATCATTCAAATAACTTCAAATTTTGCACATATATAGAGTATTACGTAGAAATCAACTGATAAAATTTTGGTACGAATCCAAAATTGCGGCGTAATAAAATATTTAAAAAATCAGCCTGGAAAAACTACTTATTAGATAGATTTTAATTTTTGTGCAAGAATTAACTATGGTGTATAGATGCATTGGTAAAATTGTGGTATGAATTCAAGACGGTGGATCCAAATGGCGCCCAAATAAAATATTTTTGAATTTTTGCAGATCTTCACGTTTCAGGTCATGTTTTTTTCAGTTCCGTCGGTCTGTTGGTTTGTTTGTCAGTCTTTTCCCGGCATAATTAAAAAAAACTACTAACACGATTCACTTCAAATTTTGGTCAAACATGAAGGGTCTAGTAACATTTCGGAAAAAATAGAATATGGCGAAACAAAATATCGGCCTAGTAAAATGTTAAAAAAAATTATTACTAAAAAACGAATTTCCCAGTTTATTTAATCACGTATTAAATAGAAACCAACTGGTAAAAAATCAGCCTGAAAAAGTTACTTCAAATTTTGTACAAGCATTAAATGCGATACAGAGATAAACTGGTAAAACTGTGATACGAATTCAAGATGGTAGGACAAAATGAGGATCAAATAACGTTTTTAAAAAATCAACGTAAAAAATATCTTCTTATTCTCAATAGACTTCAAATTCTGCATAAAAATTAAACTCCAGTATTATCGTAAACTACGAAATCTTACAAAACAAGAGAAAAGATAGCCTATTTTAGCCGCGTAGCTACAAAAAAGAGAAAGAATTTTTGGGCCAATACCAAAATCTGACCCATCAAGTACAAATGACTATTTTTTAACAAATTTCAATGTCATTAATACCGCATCAGCAGATAAAATTAATTTTTATAAGTCTCACATAAACGAAGTTATTACAGAATCTCTTTTATTTCAGTTGATAGATAGGCAAACAATTACCAACATAATTTGCAAGATAAAAACAAAACAATTTCAATTGAAGACTTAAAGCTATGTTTCCCTTGGTGTATAAATCCGTTAATTAACATAATAAGTACGTGCGTTTTAGAGGGTGAATACCCGGGCATATGAAAAAAAGCTATAATTAAACCATTGGCAAAAGTATCAGAACCCCGAGAACTTAAAGATCTTAGACCTATCAGCACTTTACCCATAGTATCAAAAATTTTAGAAAGACCTATATACGACCAAATATTTTCTTTTACGAACAAATCTACTTTAATTCCAGAATGTCAAACGGGACTTAAAAAACATTTTAGCACATCTAGTGACATTAGAAAAAACGAAGACAACATGACATTAGAAAAAACGAGGACAACAAATACTCAACCTGCCTGACCTGACAACATTACTTGATGTCAGCAAGGCTTTCTATACAATAGACCACAATATGTTGTTGGCTAAATTACATTACTGTGGATTTCCTCAGCAATAAGTGACTTTTTCGAGAATTTTCTTAAAAACCCGTATTTCAGTATATAAAAAATCTACTTATAAGCCAATTTCTTCAGGGGTTCCCAGGGTTTGATACTCTCACCACTTTTGTTTTCTATATATGTTTCAAATATAAATAAATGTATAAAACATTCAAAATTACAACAATGCGCCGATGACTCTCAAATCTATTTGCCAATAAAAGAAAGGACTTTTCCAGAATGCCAACAAAGGCTTAACTCAGATTTAAAACCCATCTCACAATATGCTAAACCCCATAACTTAGAGTCAAATGCTTCCAGATCCCAAGCTATAATTTTTAATTCCAGAAATAATATTAGGGAGGTAATATCAAATAATCTTTCAATTCAAATTGATAAATGTAGGCACTATTTTTGACAATTCCCCCTAAAATTTGAACCACATATTAATAACAAACTTAAAATAGCATATTTGCGTCTAAAAAATATTTACTCTCTGAAACGCTTCTTGCCCTCAAAAACCAAATTCTTATTTTGTGACAACCTGATTCTGTTACTATTTGAATATGTTGATGTGGTTTATGATGATTCTATTACAGGACAATTTTCAAAGAGAATACAAAACTCATGCATGCGATTCTCTTTCAATATTCCATATAGAGAACACATAACGCCGTATCTTAATAACAACAACATTCTATATATGCATAATCGTCGGAGTTATCATATGTACTTATTCATCTACAACATTATTAAAGCTGGACTGTCAGGTTATTTAAATAGCCAATTAACTCCTTTTGCACATGATCATCACAAAAGAAACACTCAGATATTTCAAATTCCACCTCACCGCACATAAGGCCAAATAACTAAATTACGACGTCAAAAATAGAAAAACTATTTCTATTTTTTTGCGAACGAATCATATATATACTTAAAAGAATTCCTATAGACCAGGTCGCCATTTAACTTAATCATTTTAATTTTTAACGCAACACAATAGCTTTAGCATCAGCGCAAAGTTGGCTTTGCTTTCGCACGGCCTATTAAATTATGTGTTTCGGAAGTGATGACAAAATAACATCGCTTGCATTTTAGTTCTAAATGTCAAATAATAAGGGTGTTAACATGGATTGTGAGGCGTTAGGTAAGTTCTTTATTTTTCAGTTATTATTAACAAACCAGTTGATCGTAAAATAGTTGAAATATATATTTTATAAAATGGTATTTTTGGTTTAAAAATCTTGAAATGTTTACGTTTAGCTAGAGTTATAAAAAAAGTTCGGCAAAGTACCCGATATTTCTTTCCTGTCTGAAAAACATATCTTTTGACTAATTTAAAAAAGAAAAATACACATCCCCTTATTTCCCCCTTTGTTGCATAGAGCACCTTTTTTTTTCAGGTAGTCGTGGAGACCCCGTTGGAAAAGCAATGAAGATTAAGAGAAATGAGCTATTCACAGTGTTAAAAAATAAACAGTTTTTTAAATTATCGTCACTAAAGTGTAATGAACAATTAGTACAATATATAGCGGAAACAAGCTTGGTAAAATCAGGCAAGAGAACTACGGCCCAAGTTGTGAAATTAGCAATCGAAACTTCGCCGAGACGACTAAAAAAAAAGAAGGTGGTACAAAATGCACCCTGTGCTGCTATAAGGCCGTATAGCCCTGAAGAAGCTTTAGGACTTATAGTGGACCTTTACTTGACAAAAGAAGATTATATCACGATGCAACTTGGAGCAAAAGAAAGAGGGGCCAATATCTATCCTTCATATCATATGATAGCAGAGGCAAAAAGAATGTGTTATCCTGTAAATGTTAGAATAACCGAAAACGAAGCTGTTGTGCCACTGCTTGATCTGCTAATTTATGATTCCAACATAATATTGTGTAAAAAATATATTGGAAGAACTCGTCACCGTCTTCGACAAGTTATTGTCGTCCAATTGAGTTCAAAATACAAAAAGAAAATGCCTAACACGTTAAAGAAATGTATAGCAGTAAACCCTTCGCTTACTTCCCACATAACTGGAATCGATAAAGGATTAATAGAAAAATTTGCAAATGTTCTTTCCATCATTTCTTGTGGGCACTACATCAACGAGGAAAAGTTTAAAAAGTATTGCTTTGAAATAATGAATTGCTTTATGGGTGGTATAAAATGAATGCCAGCCTTCACAAATTATTACTTCATGGAGCTGATTTTATAAAATTGTTACCTTTGCCAGTAGGTCAATTTTCAGAAGATGTAATTGAGATAGGCCATAAAGACTATAAAAACTTTAGACAATATTACGCAAGAAAAACTTCAAGAAACAAGAATCAACACCAATCGTGACATTTGACCGGATGCTTGTATCCTCTGACCCTATTGTGTCAAATATGCGCAAAAAGTCGAAAAAAAATAAAACAGAATTTAATGAAATTGTGTTAAGTATGTTGAGACTGCCTACCTTCTATGGTGGTGATAAGGAAGGTAATGAAGATCGGGGTGAAGTGATGATGATGAAAAGGATGATGAGGATGTAGATGTAGAATAATATTTTACTAGAAATTGTACCTTATGTTCATAATATTATATTAATTTTTAATATAACAATTTAAAGATGCAATTATTTTCTTTTAAATAAAATACATTTATTTTTTTGTAGATATATTTAAATAAAATACATTTATTTTCTTTAAAATAAAAAACTAACCTTAATTAGGCGTTTTTCTAAAATATAATTGTTAAGTAGACTCCCCATAAGCATTTTTTATCATATTATCGCATAAAATCATATTTTATATTTTTGTCGTTCAAAAATAATATTTTGTCCTTATGTGCACCGGTCGGCTAGTTTTCAAAAATCAGTCTCGTTTATTGCCACGAAGCTTTGGAACAGCATACCAAACACTGCAAAAAAGCTCTCAGTTTGAGGATTTTCAAAACATATAAAGACTTTTCCCATGGCTTCCCAAACACACAATGTGTAAACACAATCAAGACTTGATACAAGCTATATTTTTTAGGTGTGAGTAAATCGTTTTTACTTGTAATATTAAAGCTATGACATAAAAATTGCATACTTATTTATTTATCATTCCGCTGTTCTCAAATTCGATCATTTGCAGGGAATCTATTCACGATAATCCAGTGCAGTCCAGTGCAGTGTAGAAATGGAGATCTGTCATAAAAAAACATAAAAATGCGCATGTTGTCGCCCAAGCTTTTCGTTGTTGCTATTATTTTCAACATTGCGGTTGCTGCGTTTCTGTGCTGCTGTCGTTTTTTATTTTTTTATTTGTTCGGGATTTTCGACGAGCGGAAGGACAATGGTACAGGGCGTAGCGACTGCAAACAATATGCATTTTTCCGGGATTCTAGCCATGTCGCCCTCGGGCACCCGTTTTCCTTCCCCTTCCCCAGGAAAAAAATGCTTTTTTTTATATAAATGAATTTAATTATGATGAAGAGGGCTGTTTCACACTGATGCAGTTTATGCTGTGGATCGGTGGTATCGGTTTACACAATCGTGAAACATTCCTTTTTGTCACTGAGAAAAGATGGTGATAATTGTAATTTTTCCTTTGACAAATAAATGCTGTTTGAAGTTTGAACTTTGGAATAGGGACAAACTGGAACGAATTCAACATGAACAACAAAATGGCTGTCTAAAAAAAAACAGTTGAAAAAGCCACCTAAATTTATTTTAAATTATACCGAAAAATCAAGCGTGGCATAGGTAGAAACTGATAAATAACTGGTACGAATCCAATATGAAGGAACAACATGGTGCTCAATAAAAATGTTTGAAAAGACAGTATACGTATATGTGTTACTAAATGACTATGTGGGGAACTAAATTGGGTCTCATTCTCACTTCACTGTTGGTAAGAAAAGGAAAGATTCATAATGAGGGAAAGTCCTGTTAAAGAAAATTTACCCTCTTTTTTTTGTAAGAAATCGAATATGTTCTTAACCTCATTAAATGAAAAGTCAAGTGTGGCATAGATAGAAACTGGTTAAATATTGGTATGAATTCAATATGGTGAAACAAAATGGCGTGAAATAAAAATATTTCAAAAGATAGTATATAAGTGTTAATAAATGACTATGTGTAGAACTAAATTGGAACACACTTCACTATTCTTAATAAAATGAAAGATTAATAATGAGGGAAGTTCCGGGTAAGTGAATTTGACCGATTTTTTTTATGTGAGTGACTATGGTCGCCTCAATATACAATTCTGTTCAGAGAAAAGTGACGTTTTTCTCACGTTGCCACTTGCTTGAGGTTATAACATACCAAAAATTCAAAACACTGGTGCTGAGGAAATAAGTACGAAGCAAGATTTAATCTTAAAGCAAGGTATGATATATTTTAATATAAACAGGAAGAAAACTTAATATGAATAAGAAAAATACTAAAATGAACAATCAACAAGACATAAAAATTGTACCATGGCGTCTTCTTTTTAAATTACTTGATTCAATCTATTGGGTATTGAGTTAACTACATTCACCACAATATGGGAATAACTTATTCCCAGCACTAATGGATTGTTTCCCACAGTTTAACAGAATTTTGAGGTCTAAAGCAACGTGTGTATATTTTTTTAACAATCAATCCCCAAAGGTTCTCTATCGGATACATTTCCGGACTGTAAGAAGGCCAAGGTAGTATTATCACATTGTTATTCTGAAACCGCTGTCTTATATCACTGGCAACATGGATACGGCAAATATCATTTTGGTAAATAAAAGAGTTTTATTTATAACATTTGGATATGGTTATAATTCGGCAAAAGCATTATGTGTTTCATAGTTTTTTCATAATATTCTGCATTAAACGTGCCATCTATGCCACAGATAATTTTTGGACAACATTTGAAATAAATCTATAAAGTAATTTTTTCGGGATTAATTTATATCAAAATTAATATAAATTAGAATATCGTAAAAAACTAAATTAAATACTGACCGACTGGCTGGCGAAATTGGCTACCGGTGAGAATTGCACAACTGAGTTGATCTTGAATCTATCGGTACAACCTTCCAAATTTTTAGTCTTCTCTATTAGTAAGCTCGTTTCCTTTGCTCCAATAAGTTTATAGTTAGTTAAACAGGTGCCCCTAACATCCTCTTCTTCTCCGGAAAAATCTAAGTCAAATCGTTTCATGCTATTCTGAATCATAGACAAAATTCCCCTTTTAAAGTTCAAAGGCCAGTTTTTTTCGTTTTCATGTGGGCATATTTCATAGACCACCCCGTCTTTGAATGCAAATCTAAGAGTGTATTCGCTTATCATGTCGGAAAACAGCTGACTATTAGTTGAACTGGGATTTTCTTCATTGCCTGTTGGGGCGTTTTCGCTTAACTTTATGTCCGAAAGGGTCAGCAAGCCATCACATTCTGTTAGGAAATTAAGACTAACGTCAGCATCGATGAAGAGTTTTGATTCATTTTTACTCGTCCCGTTAAATATACTTCTGGCTTCGATGGAATACTTGTAGGTGTAATATCGCTCAGGTGTGTACTTGAATTTATTATCTGGAAAGAAAATGTAAAATTAACATTTTTAGCAAAATCTGTATACCAGTAATAAATCTGTTGTCTTAAATTGCCCGAATTATATTTCAATTTATCATGTATTTCCGTGTTCATTATTAAAAGAGCTATTTTTCCCTAGCAACCGTTTTAAATCGATATGTGTTCCAAATAAATTTAAATTAAACTGGAAAAACTAACGCAGATTTTCAACTCAAATTTTGCCACTTACTATGTTTTATACATTTGTTTACTTGCACTTTTCAATATTAAGGTAAGACAGAAAAAAACTTTTTAAAGGCTGCATAATACATTTGTAAAAATTAGAAAATATATTAGAATGGGGGTATAAGAAGGGGAAAAACTGGAGGGTAACAAAGCGTGGGCTAAATAGTAACATATGTAACAGAATAAAGCAGCGCATTATACTTCATGAACAGAATATTCACTCAAATCAGAAGGATATATATGGAGAGATTTATATACTTCACGTATTTTATTTTTTTAATACTATATATAAATTTTTTAAATTCCATAAATATGTATGAGTTAAACCAGATTTGTCCATCGGCTCTTGTCGCTAGTTTTTTGCAGCTCACCTTGAACATCAATTTTTTGCATTGACCCAAATATGTATACCTAGAGGGATTCTTTAGTTTTGCACCTTACACTTTGAATATGAAACCCCAGGTGAATCATAAGCAGTGAAAAGTGTAAACATTATTTTCATTTACTTTGCATCCGAAATGAACATCAGGAGTAAACAGTTAACAAAAATAGAAGCAGTTTCTACTTTTGACGAAACAACTGGTGAACCGCAAGTGAAAAGTCTAAACTTGTTTTTCAGTTAAATAATTGTTAGATATAATGTTAGATAATTACAAGGATTACCTTCGCTCTGGATCTAGGGCAATGAAATGGACTGTACATTTAATGCGTAATCAAAAATGGCAATAAAAAGGCTGGGAACGCTACTACAAATCTTACAATCACGTACGTACGTTGCCATTTAGTTGACCGGTGATATATATATATATATATATATATATATATATATATATATATATATATATATATATATATATATATATATATATATATATATATATATATATATAGTGTAGAATAGCAGAAATACATAATTTCTGCAGGTGCAAAACGGCCTACAAGAAGAATTGCTTTAGATTATGTAGCAGGGTACCCTCCTGCGATCATGATTTCTGGGCCTTTACCCTCATCAGGCAGGCTTGTACCCAGGGAGATCTGAAATAACAGATTGCTGGATATGACAAAGTCGAAAACGAAAATATATATATATATATATATATATATATATATATATATATATATATATATATATATGTATATATATATATACGGTGAGCATGTCTAACCGGCTAATTGGTTACTTAGTACGCCTCGCTTCTATTATATATATATATATATATATATATATATATATATCTCTGGAAAGATTAACACATGCAGACATTTTTAGAAATATATCCAAATTGCGATTACGTCTGGAATAGTAGGCCTGAAAAATTAAATTTACGTTTACTAATTCTATGTGGTATAAAAGCAAAAATAATAACTTCATATATCGCTTTGTAAACTTCAGGCATCAAACACAGGCACTGAACATTTTACTTACGTCAACTAGTAGTAATCGAAATTGTGTACCCTGGCCACGATTGAAATCATCGTCTGGTAACTTTGTGATAGAACAACAATGCGGAGGTGTATATTTAAATTAAAAAAAAAACGATGAAATTTACAAATGACTGATTTTTCGAGGGGTGATTATTAACGTAACAATAAGTATTGAAACAATAGTGCCAGATATTTTTATTTGAACAAGGGGTGCCAGACATGGTAATTTTTTATATAGGTTTAGCTTTGTTTTATACAATAGAAAAAATGTTGAATACAAAAGTTTATTAAAGCTTTTCGCTGAACCGCTAGGATTTGTTAAAAGACTAAAGAAATCACAATTGGAAAGTGAAAGAATTAGTATCGACTTTGTTAATGTATTTTTCTTTCACGTTACACCAACGTCACAACAAGGATACCATGATCCCTGTCTGGATCATGTCTTGCAATGCCGCAGGCGCAGTGATTCATTTCAGTCAAATAACGATAGCGTTTCGCTCTTTTTAGAACTCATCAGGCTGCTATAGATTAGCGAGCCCCACGCAACGCAAAGGCACAGCGGAGTAGCTGTTTCTGTGATTCCATTTTGCGCTTTTGTTCTACACGGGGCTCGCTATTCTATAGTGGCGTGATGAGCTTTAAAAGAGTGATAACGCGATCGTCATTTAACTGAAATTGATCAGTGGCGGCTTGCCAGAGGACGCGGGTGAAGCGCCGCTTCACCTACATTTTCCAATCAATTTACTTAAAAATAAAAATATTTTTAAAATATTAAGCATTTTATAATCTACATTTTTATTATAAAAATGTAGTACGTCTTATATAAATTCACATTATTTACTTAATTATACCATTAAACTAGTACATTATATAATTAAAAAAATATAATGACTTAAAAACCTAGCGCGCTGAACACCTTTTCATAAGAGCGACCCATTGAGGAATAACAACCAGCAGTAACAAATTCTGCATCAGACTCCCCCCGCACGCCGACTTTCGCGCTTAGATTTGTTTACAGCAGTTGCTATGGCAACGCAATGGTGAATATACGTAAGCCAAATAGAGATGGGAGCGGCATAAAACTGCTGCTGCAGGCAGCAGGCGCTTGTTAAAGAATTAATGTAAATTAGTGCGTTCGGATCATCGGAGGCGGAAGCAGTTTTGCATAGATCGTATCGAATCGAAATTAGCTTAATGATATATGACATAACTGTTTTTTATGAACAAAAAAATATATTTAAAATCTTATAAATTTATTGTTTAAAATGACTATAGCTAATAAACTATGACAGATACAAAAATTTACAAGAAATACTTTTTTATTCCTTGTGAAAATTACAATCCGTCAATTAGAACCCGAGATATTGCGAATTTCTTTTCCGCGTATATCTCGGTTTCTACTTAATGTAAAAAGCTCTATAGCTCCGATTTTAAAGCTTAGGCTAAAAGTTTGAAAATGAGAAGTCTCCTACGATTGTTCTGAAAAAAGTTAAACTAGGTTAAAGCCATCCATTTTTATGAAAAAAGCAATACCTTTTGTTTATCAGCATTTTAACTAAAGGTACATTATGAAAATCACTCACCATTACGCTAGGATTATTTTAATTCTCAAACCAAACATTTTGAGAGTTAGTTGTTAGATTTAAGTTGATTTTTCGCGGATACAGCAATTAAAAATGAGCATGTCGTGGGTTTACGTTCCGCGTTTACTTAAACGTTCTTAGCACGGCTCCTAGAGCAGCTGCGAATGTCTACAAGCGCACATTCTAAAAAAATATTTTTCCTTTAGAATAAGTATTTAAAAACGTTTTAATTATTTATGCAAAGAACATAAAATTTTATTGTATTTATTTTCTTGATGGTTTCGGTCTAAGCTGTGGTTTCGGTCCTTGCTGTGCCAATGAAATGTCATGTCATGTTTGACAAAATATAAGTCAAAACCAAAAACAAAGTATTTTTTGATTATTTATAACAAATTTTTTCTAAGCTAGAGCGGAATGAAACACTTTATCGGTTAGATTTTGGCGTGGAGAGTTCGAAAAAATAGTAGCGTATAAGGGTAACTAGGTGGGTTAAAAAAATATATACAGATGGCGCTATGTAATTATTATTAATTTTTAAAAAACACATTAGAAATTATTATTATTTCTAATATACTTAAATTAAATTTACATCATAGATAATAACAATTAATAATAAACAATAAGGAAAAATATTGAGGACCAACACTTAAATTAGAATAAATGTCTTGAGTAAAGCTCATGAAAGAAAAATCTCACACTTCCCTCAAAAGATACAGACTGAAACTTGAAACGTGGAATGTGGATATAGCTTGATATAGCTTCATTTAAATGTACTAAAAAAATTTTTTTAAGGTTGGGTGAATGGCTGTGTATACGTACTTAGTAATAATAAGTAACTAAGACTCTTTGTATTTGTTGCAAATTTCTTTAAACAAAAATTTCAAGCGAAGCGCTTTCGGTCATTGGCCATCCTCAGTACCATTCGTCAAAAGCATAGAAGTCTCCAGGTTTTACACTTAACTCCATGTCTATGTCCATTTGTTAACTGTAAAATCCAGAGACTCCTGTGCTTTTGACGAATGGCACTGAGGATGGCCAATGGCCTATCATATAAATTTAATGTAAGTATATTAGATATAATAATAATTTCTAATGTGTTTTTTAAAATTATTGTTATATTTCTTTTGTGGTATTAGGCCTTGATTATCTTATTATTATTATGATTACGATATCGCCATCTGTGTATATCTCTTTAAGCCATGGAGTTACGCTCATCCGCTTCTATTTTGTCAAACTCCCCACACCAAATTCTAACCGATAGTGTCTTTCAATCCGCTCTGCCTAGCTTGAAAAAAATTTATTACAAATAATGAAAAAATACTTTGTTTTTGGATTTGACTATATCTTGTCAAACATGACCTATTACGTTTCTTTAACACATCAAGAACCGAAACCATCAAGAAAAGATACAATTGCGTTGTTTTCTTGAAAATTTAAATTGTTATATTTTGTTTCAATAATTAAAACGATATTAAACAATACTCATTAAAAAAATATATTTTTTTTAGAATGAGCGCTTATAGGCATTCCTGTGATACGTAATGCGTGATATTAATAATGTACCTTCGGTTAAAATGCTTATAAACAAAAGACATTGCTTTTTTCATAAAAAAGTTGTGAATTTAACTTTTTTCAGAACAAGATTTGGAGACTTTATCGCATCTCATTTTCAAGCTTATAGACTAAGCTTTAAAATAAGTAGCTATAGACCTTCGTATCTTAAATAGGAGCCGAGAATATAAGTGAAAAACTAGGAAAAGTAGCTATTTTGCATTTTTTTACTTTAAATTCGCAATATATCGGGTTCTACCTCACGGATTTAAATAACAAAAAAAACACTTTCTTCGTATTTTCACAAGGAAAGTATTTCTTGTAAATATTTGTATCTGTCATAGTTTACTAGCTGTAGTCATTTAAACAAATAAATTGTTTATAACAAATTTTCTGACCTTTTTTCGGAAAACACTGTCTCACACACATGTCTCTATAACACCCCCGGGCCCCAGGACTAAATGAGAAGTTCTCGATTCTTAAGAGGTCGGTAAAATGCCTCGAGAGTTCAATAGTGAAAACGTCGGAAGCTCCATAATAATCACGATTTCTCAACTAAAGAAAGCAATATTTATATGTACGTTAGTTTCCTTAGTTTGTACATAAAACAGCAATCTATTTAAGATCATTGCAATTTGTTACGATTCCTTCTAACATCTAGCCAAGCACGCTAGAAACTAATAGGTTTTTGTATAGAATACAAATTTGTCCATTCCACTACTATAGGAAAATTATGCTACAATTTGTTTGCAGGTGATAAATCCGCTTACGGCTCAGCCCTACGCCAACCCGATAAATATTCAATTTAGGAACAGAATTGCCTTTCAATTAAACGCTTTTGTATTAATTTCGTTTTTGTTTTAAACCGGTTTTTACTGAATAGGATTTTGGGAAAGTACTGTTTGAAAATCATGTAATAACGCACACCTGAATCGATAGTCCTTTCAATAATATTTTTATGGGGATAAAGCATACGAATTGGAATAACGAATTATATTTGCCTTAAGGCAGTATTACAGATCAGTTGCAAGCCTTCCGCTGCAATATTATGTTATAAGTACACTTCTCATCAAAATTAGCGAATAATATAGTATTTAAGAAATTTTAAAGTTCGTTATTTTTCTAACCGCTCTACCGATCTCGATGATCTTGTTTCTATGGTAAACTATATTTCAGAAATCATACTATGATATTTAAGTGTTTCGCTGATGTACTTATGATTTTTGTCCAAGGATTCAAAATACCCTGCAGAGAGAACTGGTATGTGCAGTAGTTTGCCGCAAAAGTCACGTTATAGCGCCATTCTTTATCGGTATTTTCTTTTTTATTCATCTTTTTATGTTTATTTTTATTGGAAATATACGGTTTTTTATCCCTGTATGTTTTTTATCTAACAAAAATTTCCAGACTTCATTTTAGTTGAATTGAATTTTAAATTAACAAATTTACAATAAATATAAACAAAATTAAGAACGTTGACTCAATAACGAGTATTTCCACCTCTTGTGGTGATCACAGCTTGACAGCGTAGTGGCATTAAAATTAGCCGTTGGATCTCGTCTTGTTCAATCTGTGGCCAAATTTCGCTAAGTCTTTCTGCTAGCTAGTCTAGGTTTCTAGCTTGAGGTTACAGTGCTCTTACTCTTCTTCCCATCGTCTCCCATAATTGTTCAATGGTGTTAAGGTCAGGGCTCCGAGGCGGCCAATCCATGGTGTCAGTGCCTACCTCTTGAAGATGATCTTGTACAACCCTAGCTACGTGAGGGCGTACATTATCATGCATAAGCATGAATTGTCCCCCTAAATATCGCATATGGCACAACTTGTGAATCCAGAGTATCTGTAATGTATCGTTGAACTGTTAATCTTCCACCATTCAATACCACTAACTGCGTTCGGTCCTCAAAAGATATCCCACCCCAAACCATAACTGACCCACCACCATATCTCATAGAGGGTACAAAGTTGCACTAGGCGTATATTTCACCTGGTCTTCTGTAAACCATATTTCGCCTGTCGTTGGTAAAAAGACGAAACCTAGATTCGTCTGAGAACCATATGTTGGCCCAGTGTCTAACTTGCCAATTTAGGTGCTCACGTGCAAATTTCAAACGTTGTCGTCTCTGTTCCCTTGTAAGTAGTGGTCCAGTAGCAGCCTTATGAGGCCTCAATTGATTTTCAGCCAATCTTCTTGTAATAGTGTTTTGACTAATTGAAAAATTGTATCTAAAAACTCGAGACGAATCAACGAACTGTTTGTAAAACTTCGAGACGAATATAACGGTCCTGTCTGGGGGTTGTTACTCGATGACGACCCTGCCCCTATCTTCAATTATTTCTCCCAGTCTCGTTATAATGTTGTATCCCATGAGAAATGTTTGTTTGAGATACTCCAAACCTCTGCCCCAACTCAGTTTTATTAAAGCCTTTTGGGAAACGGCAACCACTTCAGCACATTCATTTTCGGATAGACTGTAATTTCTTCTTGGGAATGGGTTCATTATTACAAGAATATAAAACACTGAAAAGAAATAAAATTTAACACAAGCTAAGTTCTGACTGATAACTTGTCACATTTGACATATGGATGTTTTTCTTGCGTGCCAAGCACACTAGATGATTCTTTTAAATGTGTGAACAGGGACACAGAATAAAAACATATAGGGATAAGAAACCTTATATTTCCACTAAAAATAAAGATAAACGGATGAATAAAAAAAGAGAGTGCCGATAAAGGATGGAACTACAGTTCTCTCTACAGGGTGTTTTGAATCCTTGGGCAAAAATGACAAATACTTACAACACCCTGTATATCAGCGAAACACTGGCGCAAAAAAAACTTTAATATCTTAGTATGATTTCTGACATATGAGCCTAGCATATAAAAGAAAGATTATCGAAATCGGTACAGCGCGGCAGCGGTTAGACAAATATCGAACATCAAACTTTTCTTAAATATTACATTATTCGCTAATTTTGACGAGAAGTTTATAAGAGATATGTATTAGCTTCTATATGATTTTAATAGAGAAATATGTATGGTTGGGCGCTAAATGCGAATTTTTATGAAAATTTCGAATTTAGAATGAAAAAATTAGTCGCAAAGTTGTCCATTTTCGATCATTTTTTGACGCAGGTGCCGACCCATATAATTTTTTCCACAAAATGGCTGTGTGTGGTAAACCTTCCACTAATCCTTTGTCTACATAACTGCAAAATTTGAAATCGCCCTCGTGTCTTTGTATTTCGGGACCGCGAGAACTCTGTTGAGCCGGTTTTTAACTGAAATGTATTTTAAATTGCCTATACACAGCATAATTTTTCAAGATCTGACATGAAGGAAAGGTCTCGAATTGAGTTACTATGATACACTGAAAAAACTGCCACCAAAAATATATAAATATATTTAAAAGAAATGTACAAGTGACTTACTAAAATAAGAGGAAATTTCTTTTAATTAAAAATAAAAATGTGGAGAAATATAAAAATGTTGTAAAATGTAAAACAGGTGGAATGTTATGATAAAAAAATATATTTACACTACGTCCTTTAAATTATGGAATATTTAAAACAGTGAGTCAATTTTAATTTTCTCATTTTTTTTAGCTTCTACGCAATTTATTCTAGAATTAAGAGCAGAGTAACTAATATTTCGAAAAGTTTTCTTTACAGGGTGTGACAAGCAAATTTCAAAAAATTTAAGTTGGCTGCGTAGCAAATACCAGCCAAAGAAAACGTGACCTTTATAATGAATAAGTTATGGGCTGATCTAGAATAAGTATTGGCAGAGGAACATCATCATACAATTCCAGGTACATGCGAAATTATTTAAGTTTTGTATAATGTCCGAGAATTTTTTTTTTCTAACTACGCTTGAGCTATGGTAACAAATGTTATTGTATAGGTATAATGTGACACGCCAAGTCAAAGAAAACTTGATCTTCATAGTGAATAAGTTGTGAGCTTATTTAGAGTAATTATTCGCACAGGTACTTCATAATGCAGTTCCAGGTACTTGCGAAATGATACAAGTATTAAATAAAGTGCGGGAATTGAAAACATGCCAAATTCTAAAATTTCTTCAGCGGCTTTGCCACATTTATAATTTTTTCTTTATTATTTAAAATAGACATGCCTTTTGCTGCAATTATTTACAATCATATCTGTTTGGTTAATTCGCAGAGTTTTAAAACTTAGGGTATTTTCTTGTTATATGAAAAAAACAACATTTTTAAAAAAAGGAACAGCACTATCGATTTTTCTATGTCCAGAAAGTAATGAACATTAAAAAATACGAGTTAATTTAACACGTCATTTTTTTGATTGATAACCGATTGCTCCAAGCTAGTATAGGCAATCCGCTCCAAAATGTAGATCATGGTTACTAATGTCTTAATGGAGTTTCTTGTTCAGAGTGGAACATACATTTTTGGTTCTTCTCAATTTTACAGAGTTTAAGTTGGCTTAGCAGCAGAAAGAAATTATATCTTTAAAGTACACTAGTTAGGAGCTTATCCCTAGCAATTAATATCACATGTACTTGCGATTCCAGGTATATAGAAAATTATACATGTATAGCAGATTTTTTTATAAATTTAATTATAGAAACTTTTAATCCTAAAATAAGACAAAAAAATGCAACCTTCATTTTTAGTCATGAATAAAATAACACCCCGTATAGGGTGCCTAATTGAAGGAAAAAACAAAATTTTAGGTTATATCTAAATAATGACTGCTCACAGCAGAAAGCTTATTACAACACTGGATTCTACGTAAGAAACTATGTAACATAATATAGCTTTTATTTTTTCGTTAAGGTAAAGCATAATCGAGAAATGCGGGAGGTCTCAAATTGCAATGATTTCAATTTCACCCTGTATTAGAAAATCGAAGAGGGCTATGAAAAGTTTGTTTATGGCGTCTTTCATTTTAGAAAAAAGTAAAACCGCAATTCTCTCTCATCACTAATAAGGGAAATACGCCGTAAAACCATCGAAAACTGGTGACTTTGATGTACATTATCTAATATTCTACCATAATATAAGACTAATTACGTACTTGCTGTAGTATATTCATTTTTCGTTTTAAACTTTTCGTCTACTTCCAGGCCTAACTTTCACTTAGAATATTTACGTGACATGGCATATTAAAAGCAAAGTAGATAATAAAAATCGGTAAATTTCCTTTACCTGGAACTTTGCTCATTATGAATCTTTCCTTTTATTATGAATGGTGAAGTGTGGCCTAATTTTGTTCAGTACATAGTCATTTAGTACCACATATGCTGTCTTTTCAAAAATATCTATTAAGCGCCATTTTGTTCCACTATATTGGATGCGTAAGAAACAGTTTCTTCCTGTGCCACACTTGATTTTTGAGCAAAATCTCAAATAAATTGAATAAGTACTTTTTACATAGATTTTTTTAAGACCGCAACTTTGTCCCATCATCTTGAATTCGTATCAGTTGATCCCTATATTACATTTAATTTTTATGCAAAATTTGAAGCCAGTTAAATATGAATATGTTTTTTAAATATTTTATTTGGCCGCCATTTTGTTCCGCCATCTTGAATTCGTACCACGATTTTACCAGTTTGTCTAAATCACATTTAATGCTTGCATAAAGTTTGAATTCAAGCTAATAAGTAATTTCATCGTGCTGATTTTTTAAATATCTTATTAGGCCGCCATTTTGTTTTTCTATCTTGGATTTGGACCAAAAGAGTTTACACATTTGATTTTGTGAACAATTTGAGGTAAATTATATAAGTAATTTTAATTTTTTTTAACATTTCACTAAAGTGCCATTTTGTTCGGCCATATTGGAATTTTACCAGAATGTTACCAAGTCATCGCCATATTATCCTTAATTTTTGACCAACCTGAAGTCAACCGGGTAAGTAACTTTTAGCTATGCTGCGAACTGACAGATATGCCAACCGATAGTCCGACGGAATAGAGAAAACATAATTTTCGACATCTAGGGACGCTAAAACGTGATGATATGTAAAACCTGGGAGGATGATTTTTTTCGCGATTGCAAACACATTTGGTCGTCATTTTCTTCCGCCATCTCGAATTCGTAACATAACTTTAACTGTTCATCTCTATATCACACTTAATTCTCGCACAAATTAGGAAATCTATCTAATAAATAGTTTTTCCAGGCTGATATTTTTAATATTTTAGTAGGCCACCCTTTTGTTTCGTCATCCAAGATTCGTACTAAAATTTTACCGGGTGATTTCTACGTAATACTCGATTTTTGTGCAAACTTGGAAGTGAATTGGATAATTAGTTTTTTAGTAACAATTTTTTAACACTAGGCCACCATTTTCTTCCGCCATACCATACTACATGTTACCAAGTCGTCTCCACTGACCCTTAATTTTTGACAACATTTGAAGTCAATCGAGTGAGTAACTTTTTAGCTTTGCCTCGAATAGACAGACAGACCGACGGAATTAAGAAAATATGTTTTCCGGCCTCTAGGTGAAGAGTGCAAAAATTTTGGAGGGTAATTTTATTAGAATACCTCCCTTTTACGAGAGAAGTAAAAAATCCGCACATCGAAATCAAAGCTGATAAACTCATTGGCGGATTTAGCGGTGGCCGAAAGGGGCACGGAACCCCCCCCCCTCCAAACATACTCAATGTTTACAATGTTATGTATAAAGAAAGCACTGCATCAAATGAAAATAGTAATTCGCCCCCACCCCTGAACGGGATCTATAGGTCTTCCCTTTATCTGTTTTACATGTTTAATTGTTGAATTATTTCGCCCCCCTCCCTCGACATCATCCTACGGACAACCATTTACTCCCTTTATCTGTTTTACATGTTCAAATAACTTAATAAAACTCAACTACCAAAAAAAGTTTTCACTTTATACAAATTAGAATTATTTCGCCCCCCTCCCTCGACATCATCCTACGGACAACCATAGGCAAGTAAATTCCTAAATATTATCCGGGGCGCCGCCGCTCAAATAATAATTGCAATGCCGCAGTTTCTTTCAGTGTTATATTTGTATTTTCCAACACATCAGTACCTTTTCGTATTACTTTGAACGTGACTTGACCCTGTCGCTGATATCTCGTTTTCTGTATGCAGTTCAGCCTTAAATAGAACTATATTTTTCTCTCGTAAAAGGGAAGTATTGTAATCGTGAAAAATCACCATATTAGATTTTTTCCGATCTTCACGTTTCAGAGTCCCTAGATGTCGAAAAACATCATTTCTCAGTTCCGTCGCCGTCGGTCTGTCTGTCTTTCTGTTTGTTCGCGGCATAGCTAAAAAACTACTTACCCGATTGACATCAAATTTTGGTGAAAATTAAGGGTCATATAGAGAAATGTTAAAAAAATTATTATTAAAATACTACTTATCCAATTTATCTCAAATTTTGCGCAAACATCAAGTATTATGTTGGAATCAACTGGTACCATTTTGGTAGGAATCCAAGATAACGGAACAAAATGGCAGTTTAATAAAAGATTTAAAAATTTGACCTGAAAAAACTGCAATGGATTGATTTCAAATTGAGTGCCATAACTAATTGTTTGTGGTATAGGGATCAACTAGATATGGGGATGACCTACTAATATTTTGGTAAAAATGAAATTCGGTGAAACAAAATGGTCGCCTAGTGAAATGTTAAAAAATTATTATTAAAAAACTACTTATCCAATGTATCTCAAATTTTACACAAACATCAAGTATTATGTTGGAAACACTTGATTATTGTTCAAAATTTGAAGTAAATTGGATAATAAGTTTTTTAATAATATATTTTTAACGTTTCACTAGGCTGCCATCTTGTTACGCCATATTGAATTTTTACCAAAATATTACCAGGTCATCCTCATATGACCATTAATTTTTGACCAAAATTTGAAGTCGATCGGGTAAGTACTTTATAAGCGATGCCGTGAACTGACAGACAAATAGTTGGTATTTAGGGACGTAAGAAAGGTATGTAAGGGCATTATTTTTTTCACGATTACAAACATTTTATTTCGCCGCCATTTTGAATTCATGCTCCGATTATACCAGTTCATCTCTATACCACAATTAGTTATTGCACAAAATTTGAAATCAATCCATTAAGTAGTTTTTCGGGCAGAATTTTTAAATATCTCATTAAGCCGCCATTTTGTTTCTCCATCTTGGATTCTTACCAAAATTTTACCAGTTCATTTTCACATAGGACTTGATATTTGTGCATATTTGAGATATATTGAATAAGTTGTTCTTTAGTAATAACTTTTTTAACATTTCCTCAGGCAGCCAGTTTGTTTCGACATATTGGATTTTTACTAAAATGTTACCAGGTTTATATATGACCCTTAATTTTTCACCAAAATTTGAAGTCAATGGTAAGTAGTTTTTTAGCTGTGCCGCGAACAGACAGGCCGGCAAAAGATAGACGGAACTGAGAAAACACGGTTTTCGGCATTTTAAAACCCTGAAACGTAAAGATCTGGATCTGAAAAAATCTCAAAAGATGGATTTTTCACGATTACAATACAGCAGATGTAAATTCTATGCTTTTGCCATGAGCTACAGGACCTTAATGACATTATCAGGCCACCAAATTGTAATCTACGACACCGAAAACTCCCATGTGTAAATGTTGTACCAAATAAATTCATCTACCATCTTGGATTTATATGAGCCAAAGTATCAATGTTTATAACATATGATGAAATGGGCCACACTTTCGGTTTGAAGGGTAATACGGCCAAGTGAAAATTATCAGATGGATAAAATGACCCTGTTTTAAATCAACATAAAAAAATAAAATGTTTAGTGTTTTAGCGCGTTCGATAATAAGTGCAAGGCAGTCTTGTGTATTCATGTACGAACTTTTGCAATATTTTAAAGTTGCATTGCCTTTAATTTTTGCATTACTAAGTTTTGGCTGGTAACAAATATTTCAGCCAGTCTCTAGGTAAATGCTAACTAATTTTAGAAGTAACAAAATTATTTATATTAAGAGTTTAACAATGCGTGATAGAAATGGATGCAGTAATTTACTTATTTAATTATTAGGGGCACAAGGGACACGAATATATACATAATGAACCTACTAGATCTTAGAGTATCCACATATTACAATTAGGAATAACATTAAAGTCTAGGTTTTTACAAAATATTAAAAACTGGGTATGCCAGATAAAAATAATTTTCACTTGTTAAAAAGTTTTAAAGAAAAAGTCAATCTCATGCTTGCAACGTCACATTATGTAGTCTAATCTTACTAAAAATTGTTTAATAATGGTTTCTAAATATTCCTTATATCTAAAGAAGGCTTACTAAAGCAACCGATATTTCGGTTAATTATAGTTGTTTATTTTAAGTTTCTTGTCTCCCAGTGATATTCTCGAGGTATAAAGTATCGTTCTAAAGCAAAAACTATTAGCAGCAACGCGCTTAAATTTCTTTACTTTTAGTTGTACCTAATGATCTAAAAACATTTCCAAAAATAAAGTGGAAAACACAGTTTAAAATAAAAATGTGGCTCGAACTAAACGTAATTTGAGACCGCAAAATTTTATATGATATACCTGCAGAGTAGAACAAAGGGTGTATTTATCTGTACATAAAGAAACCAAATGTTTGCAGAATAATGTTCTCTACTTTTCATCTGCTTTATAGTTCTTATGTAGTGGTGAATAGATAAATCTATCTAAATATATCTCCGAAATATAAGGTGCCTGTATTTGATCCTGATGAATCAGAAATGAGCTCTAGCGACAGTGACGTAAAACATGTCACTATCTTCGGATTTTCGTTTTTATCTCGGAAACTGTTGGTCCTAGTGAAAATATGGTCATATATTAAAGTAAAGTTTATAAAATATTTGACAAAAGTGATTCTATGATAGAGCACGGGCCATGTGCATCAAGAAAACAAAGAAATTATCGAAAATTATCCTCAACGAAGCCAGAAAGAAAAAAACGCATTGCGGATTCCGACGATGGTCAATACCTCCAGAAAGTACTTTTTTTCAAAAAAATGTTCCCCCTCTTATCCTATATAAATGACAGGGTCATTAAAAATCTCCATTTTCCACAAAAAAATGGGTAAATTCACTTTACCCAGAACTTACCCCGTTATGACCGATTATTAGGACTAGTGAACTGTGACTCAATTTAGTTCAGTACATAGTCATTCAGTAATATATAAATATATATATATATATATATATATATATATATATATATATATATTTATATATTACTGAATGACTATGTACTGAACTAAATTGAGTCACAGTTCACTAGTCCTAATAATCGATCATAACGGGGTAAGTTCTGGGTAAAGTGAATTTACCCATTTTTTTGTGGAAAATGGAGATTTTTAATGACCCTGTCGTTTATATAGGATAAGAGGGGGAACATTTTTTTGAAAAAAAGTACTTTCTGGAGGTATTGACCATCGTCGGAATCCGCAATGCGTTTTTTTCTTTCTGGCTTCGTTGAGGATAATTTTCGATAATTTCTTTGTTTTCTTGATGCACATGGCCCGTGCTCTATCATAGAATCACTTTTGTCAAATATTTTATAAACTTTACTTTAATATATGACCATATTTTCACTAGGACCAACAGTTTCCGAGATAAAAACGAAAATCCGAAGATAGTGACATGTTTTACGTCACTGTCGCTAGAGCTCATTTCTGATTCATCAGGATCAAATACAGGCACCTTATATTTCGGAGATATATTTAGATAGATTTATCTATTCACCACTACATAAGAACTATAAAGCAGATGAAAAGTAGAGAACATTATTCTGCAAACATTTGGTTTCTTTATGTACAGATAAATACACCCTTTGTTCTACTCTGCAGGTATATCATATAAAATTTTGCGGTCTCAAATTACGTTTAGTTCGAGCCACATTTTTATTTTAAACTGTGTTTTCCACTTTATTTTCGGAAATGTTTTTAGATCATTAGGTACAACTAAAAGTAAAGAAATTTAAGCGCGTTGCTGCTAATAGTTTTTGCTTTAGAACGATACTTTATACCTCGAGAATATCACTGGGAGACAAGAAACTTAAAACAAACAACTATAATTAAACAAAATATCGGTTGCTTTAGTAAGCCTTCTTTAGATATAAGGAATATTTAGAAACCATTATTAAACAATTTTTAGTAAGATTAGACTACATAATGTGACGTTGCAAGCATGAGATTGACTTTTTCTTTAAAACTTTTTAACAAGTGAAAATTATTTTTATCTGGCATACCCAGTTTTTAATATTTTGTAAAAACCTAGACTTTAATGTTATTCCTAATTGTAATATGTGGATACTCTAAGATCTAGTAGGTTCATTATGTATATATTCGTGTCCCTTGTTCCCCTAATAATTAAATAAGTAAATTACTGCATCCATTTCTATCACGCATTGTTAAACTCTTAATATAAATAATTTTGTTACTTCTAAAATTAGTTAGCATTTACCTAGAGACTGGCTGAAATATTTGTTACCAGCCAAAACTTAGTAATGCAAAAATTAAAGGCAATGCAACTTTAAAATATTGCAAAAGTTCGTACATGAATACACAAGACTGCCTTGCACTTATTATCGAACGCGCTAAAACACTAAACATTTTATTTTTTTATGTTGATTTAAAACAGGGTCATTTTATCCATCTGATAATTTTCACTTGGCCGTATTACCCTTCAAACCGAAAGTGTGGCCCATTTCATCATATGTTATAAACATTGATACTTTGGCTCATATAAATCCAAGATGGTAGATGAATTTATTTGGTACAACATTTACACATGGGAGTTTTCGGTGTCGTAGATTACAATTTGGTGGCCTGATAATGTCATTAAGGTCCTGTAGCTCATGGCAAAAGCATAGAATTTACATCTGCTGTATTGTAATCGTGAAAAATCCATCTTTTGAGATTTTTTCAGATCCAGATCTTTACGTTTCAGGGTTTTAAAATGCCGAAAACCGTGTTTTCTCAGTTCCGTCTATCTTTTGCCGGCCTGTCTGTTCGCGGCACAGCTAAAAAACTACTTACCATTGACTTCAAATTTTGGTGAAAAATTAAGGGTCATATATAAACCTGGTAACATTTTAGTAAAAATCCAATATGTCGAAACAAACTGGCTGCCTGAGGAAATGTTAAAAAAGTTATTACTAAAGAACAACTTATTCAATATATCTCAAATATGCACAAATATCAAGTCCTATGTGAAAATGAACTGGTAAAATTTTGGTAAGAATCCAAGATGGAGAAACAAAATGGCGGCTTAATGAGATATTTAAAAATTCTGCCCGAAAAACTACTTAATGGATTGATTTCAAATTTTGTGCAATAACTAATTGTGGTATAGAGATGAACTGGTATAATCGGAGCATGAATTCAAAATGGCGGCGAAATAAAATGTTTGTAATCGTGAAAAAAATAATGCCCTTACATACCTTTCTTACGTCCCTAAATACCAACTATTTGTCTGTCAGTTCACGGCATCGCTTATAAAGTACTTACCCGATCGACTTCAAATTTTGGTCAAAAATTAATGGTCATATGAGGATGACCTGGTAATATTTTGGTAAAAATTCAATATGGCGTAACAAGATGGCAGCCTAGTGAAACGTTAAAAATATATTATTAAAAAACTTATTATCCAATTTACTTCAAATTTTGAACAATAATCAAGTGTTTCCAACATAATACTTGATGTTTGTGTAAAATTTGAGATACATTGGATAAGTAGTTTTTTAATAATAATTTTTTAACATTTCACTAGGCGACCATTTTGTTTCACCGAATTTCATTTTTACCAAAATATTAGTACATAGTCATTCAGTAATATATAAATATATATATATATATATATATATATATATATATATATATATATATATATATATATATATATATATATATATATATATATATATATATATATATATATATATATATATATATATATATATATATATATATATATATATATATATATGTATATATATATATATATATATATATATATATATATACGACCCTCAAATTTTGATCAAAATTTGAAGTCAATTGGGTAATTAGACAAACAGACAGACAGACCGACAGAATTTAGAAAACATCTTTTTCAGCATTCTCTGAAACGTAAAGACCTGAAAAAATCTCAGAAGTGATTTTTTCCCAATTACAAGTATATTTTGCAAGGGAAGTAAAAATTGGTATCGGACATAATTCTGCACGCTGATTATGGGAATAAGCAAAAAAAATTGACCATTTTTTTTTTAGTTCATAATCTCTATTGTTTACAATGCCACCCAGGCCACCCCATACGTTCACGGACCATCTTCCTTGTTTCATATTTCCTTCTCTCCAATTAGAACTTTGCTTACTGTAGTACCTTATATTACGTCGATTTATAATACGGTCACTCCTAAACGTAGACTCTGTGAATAACAGATTTCCAAAAAAGTCAGGGTTTTGCAGTGGCGGCTCTTCCATAGGGTCATTTGGTCAATGACCCCCCAAAAATATTTCTGAAAATAAATTATTCGTTTGACCGTCCCTCCTAACTTGTAATAGAACGCGAACCTTGGGAAAAGTTAAATAGGCTACACTATTAGCCGCGCGCGGCAGTTCAAATGTTCTCGTTGCATTCCTTAAGCATAATAAAATACGCTATACCAAGCTGGGCTATGCAGTCCGAACTGCCCTGCACCTTAAAGCTTAACGAAAGTACCCGAAGATTTCACAGCTACCGAACGTGGTAGCAAATCGAATATGAAATCTCTCTTCTCATAATTCGATTTATCGGTCGCTTCATCACGTCGGCATTGAAAAGTTCAATTGTTCAGAGGTCGCTCGGTCGATATTCTAACTCGATATTGTTTCGGACGTTTTTAATCGATGAAAATTGATTTACATACTGTTTTTGTAATATATATTTTTTTATTTTTATGATCCATGTGTGAGTTGAAAATATACAGGAATTAAAATGTTGGTAGTGACTAGTGCAAAAAAATAAACAACTAAAAAGTGCTTACGAACTTAATTTTGCAAAAATAACCAATTTCATGGTGGTCTATGTCTGAATTGTGAATATAGATGAAATAAAATGTGGGTAGTACAAAACATTAAACAACTAAAGAGTGCTAACGAACTTAATTTTAAGAAAATAACCGAATTCAAGGTAAGTGGTCGCAATTTGCCAGAACTTAGTATACGACAAACTAGTAAAGACAAAAATAAAGAGGTTCATCGAAACTTTCGCAAAAGTATGTACGATTTAGCTAACTGGATATGTGGTTGTGAAGTCTCTAACTCATTTTACTGTTATGTTTGTTTGTTGTTTATGGTGCAAAACCGGTGTTAAAGACTTAAAACACTTAAAAGACAAAATAAAAAAACATGCGTTTTCTGCAAATCACTTGAAATGTTCGATGAACTATGCTACGGTCAGTAGTGTTGATATTCGCACTCAGCTAGACATAGCTTATAGAAAATCCCTTAGAGATTTTAATGAAAATGTAGATTGTGTAAAATTTTGTGGGGCATTCGAGCTGGCACTACGTGGCCATAATGAAACGGCTTTGTCTGAAAATCCAGGGGTTTTTCGAGGGCTTATAAATTTTATTGAGGAGTTGGGCCAAGATAGACTACCCGCTTTAGCAATGTTAAGTATCGAGAAATCGTTTATAAAAGGAATGTGCGTACAATATTAACGAACGTGTCGTTCAGCATTTTTCCAATTCTAAAGAACGAAGAGTAGACCTGAACTTCAAGAGAATATAAAGCTCAATTTAAAGATAAGATATTTATTTTTATTTTAAATATGCCTATTTTTACATTTGTTATTGACCTCCCAATATAATTCACTACGAGCCGCCACTGGGGTTTTAGTAAGTTTTCTCTATAGACCAAGAACAAAAATCTACTATTTATTCTTTATCACCAGGCAGTATATTTGGTGATGTGAAATACGATAGGCATGCACTTTGCAAATTTGTAAGATTGTTTTTGCAGATGTGTAAGGCATACCAATTTGAGTTGTATTTTTAGCTGATTTTCCTCAGAACAGGCTTGTTAACAACGACTCTTTTTTAAATTCACATTCCCGGTCTTGTTGAATCTAACTCCTAATTTTTTTAGTGTTCTTAAAGTTGGTTGTCGTCTATCGGGATACCTGTCCAGATACTGGCGTTTGGACGGTCTTAACTGATAAATAACCATTCCTCGCCCACGTATTTAACATATCTATCATTTCGGCTTTTGAATAACGTGTGACGCTTCTGTTCATCTTTAGCAATTAATTATAATATAATATTCTTTAAAAAGTAAACTACCATAAGTTTGACAAATCTTTGATGAACTTGAATTCAAAGAAAAGTTCAAACTAGCCTCGGTCTCAGTCAAAGACATACATTTTTTTACTTCGAAATTTATTTTGTGACACGTGTTTCGACCTTACGGTCATCATCCGACCTTATAACTAGTTGTTTTATTTTTTAATTTGTAGTGGCCATCTAGCCACTTTAATTAATGGTGGTGCTTATGGTACCAGATGAAGTACCAACTTTCGTATACTCATAGTACCTACCATCCGGTAGCTCTTACAATAATGCAAATTAGCCACAATACTGATTTTCAACTGTTTATAGATCCGAAACTTAATAATTAAAGTTGTAACATCTTGTATTAAATGTGTTTAGAATTTTCGGGAGAATCCAAAAATTCAGTAATAGACATTTAAAATTCAATTGTTTTATTCATCTCTAAAATCCCTACAACTTTTGTTTGAACCATTTTCAATATCTTTTAAAATGAATAAATTAGAAGGGTGTTTAACATTTGTTGGACAACCCTGCACAGGGTAGTCCAACAATAGAGGACGTAGGCTGTAGCTCGCGAACCGTTAATGACAGAACTTAAAGAAAAACATATTTAAAGGTAAATCGGCCAAGAGAAATTGCTGTAAATTATTTTCAAGTTCGAAAGTTGGCCGCTAGGGGGCGTAACAGCAACACAAAAGTGTAAATTCCAGTTTTCTCTAAAATTTCCATAATTGAGTAGAGATCGCTAACAAAGTCATTACGGTACAGTTTATGGCTCCATGGGTAGAGCAAAAAAGCACTTTTTTTTCGACACCAAGTTGAATAAAATCGATTCATCCAAAACAGAGATATCTACATTTGGCAGTAAAAATGTTTGACCTTCCCCCACCACTTTATTTTTGAAAATAGACCAAAACGGTCTGAAGCAAAAAAGTGCGTAATTGGTTGAAGAATACAATGCTTATATTTTCAATATACCTCAATGATAGAAATTTTAGAGAAAAGTGGCATTTACACTTTTGTGTTGCTGTTACGCCCCCCTGTACATACAGATAACACATTATGTTAATAGTATATAGTTTTTTGAAATAAATTACAGTATATAGGATTTGTTATAGTTATTACCAAATGAATATCTGCATATATAAACTGTGTTATCTGCCTGTAGTGGAATTCTGTACTGTAATTTTCTTACAACCAAAGATGCAAGTCTTTATAAACTAATTTTAATAATAAATGTACATAAAATATTTTCCTCAAAAAGTGCGATGATAAGCAACTATTAAAGTTATTCCGTAAGTATCCAAAAACCATTTAAATTTTCTGTAATCAGAGGTCAGAAACACATAAACGTAGAGAAAATTTTAACTTAGTTGGCAAGATAATAAACAATACTTGGAAACTCATGCGACGGAAAACGGACGTAAGCAAGAAAATGATAAAATGGCTGATGATAATGCCAAGATGATGAAGTGTAATACACAACAACAGTATCATATACATAAGGCGTTATCTTATTATACACACTTACTATGTTCCTTCTGGTTTTTTCCAACTCCGGAAATGTATAATGTAGCGTAACGCTTCGTATAATGGCCTTTTCATGTGACACGCCTTGTTTGTACCTTGGGAGTTTATTCTGTGTAAATTGTTTGCTCGACGCGGATCATGGTTTCTACCGAAAATTTTTATATAATAATATTAAAAATAATATTAATAATAACAATAATAATAAGGCCGTGTTACCGATAACAGAGCTATTGCTTCTGCATTTTTGATTAAAGCAACATTATGTTTTATTATAGATACACTTTTTTATATCATCCAAAATAAAAGCCGATATTTCAAACACGATTACATGCAAAAATATTTCCTTTACCCGAAATTTCCCTCGTTATGAATACTGGCGAGTAACCGCAACCTCGTATGGCGATAACGAAACGGATACAAAGAGGTACTTAAATCGCGTTATTTAAATACCACGTTTTTTTTTGTTGCATTTTCTTTAAATTTTTTTCAACAGAGGCAGAACATTTTTGTTTATAAATTATTTCCGATTTTTTGGAACACCCTGTATACATTTTTAAAAAGTATGTAACAAAATAAAATAAAATATACCTGTTGAAATGTCTTTTTGAAAAACTAACCGTTTTTTTAAATAAAAGATATTGTAATATTTAAGAAGAGGTTTCATCCTCTTGAAATTTGATTTTTGAAAAATCCCTTCTTATCGACCCTCTACATCCTACAATCAACCTGTATGCCAAGATTCAACTTTTTACATCAAGCGTTTTGAGCAGAATCGTGATTAATCAGTGGCCCGATTTTTTAAAACACCCTCCATACATTTTTAAAAAATATTAAAATAATCAAATAAAATAAACGAGTTTAAGCGTTTATCCGAAAAATCGACCGAAAAATATTGTAATATTTAAGGGGCGATTTCACCCCCTTGAAATCTGAGTTTCCAAAAATCCCTTCTTATTGAACCTCTATATCTCCCTACTATCTATCTGTGTGCCAAAATACAGCTTTTTACATCAAGCGGTTTGAGCGTGATTAATCAGTTCTAAACACCCTATATAAATTTACAATACAAAATATAGTGTTGAAAGGTCTTGGTCACTAGACGATCATTTCAAAAAAAAATCGAACTTGCTGAAAATTTTAGTTTAGTGGTTTAGATATATAGATTTCCTTTTATCAGGAATGGTGAAGTGTGACCCAATTTAGTCCAGTACATAGTTATTTAGGAACACATATGTACTTGTTTTTTAAACCATTTTTATTGGACGCCAACATATTGGATTCCTACCAATATTTTACCAGTTTCTACCTATTCCACACTTAATTTTTGGGCATAATTTAAAATAAAGTAAATAAGTAGTTCTTACATTGACACACACCGCGATTTTGTTACGTCATGTTGAATTCGTACCAGTTTATACTTATATCATATTTCATTTTTCGTCAAAATTTAAATTCAATTGAATAAGAAGATTTGAAATTAATCAAATAATGGGTTTTTTTCAGGATGATTTTATTAGGCTGGCAACTTGTTACCAGTTCATTTTTATGTCACACTTGATTTTTGTGCAAAATTTTTAGTAAATTGGATAATTAGTTTTTTGTAATAATTCTTTTAACGTTTCACTTGTTCTGGCATTTTTAGACATTAGACATAGATGGGTATCCCGACAAGGGCAGCACCTAGGCTCACTCCTTTTTAGAAAGCAAAAGACCCTTTCAGGTCGTGCACGTTCCACAAGCTAGGTATCACCCAAGTAAAGCAGTCTGGCGTTGACTAAAGCGTCACATCGACAGACTAGAGGCTCGGTAGTTTCATCTATCTCAGACAAAACCTGCAGTATGGATCGCTGTCGAGTCCAATCTTATACAGGTAATATTTCACCAGCCAGTGTCCAGTTAGAACTCCAGTAATGGTTCTAAGTTGGCCTCTGTTTAGATTTAGAAGTCTATTCGACTAGAACGGCTAAAAGAGCCCGATATAAAAACCTTAGACAGTCTGAGTCCTGCTAGCTCGTGCCATTCAGCACAGAATTCCTCGACAGTGCGATTCTTAATCCTAGCCTTGACAGCTAAAGGAGCAGTTCCAAGAGCAGGTTCCGGATCAGTGAAAGCAGTGTTGCTACCTTCCCGATCCAGCTGATCCGCCTCCTCATTACCCCCAATGCCTTGATGGCCAGGCACCCAAATGATGCTAACCCTATTGGCCTCACGCAGCATCTCTAGGGCTCTCCTGCATTCAAGTTTTAGCAGCGAACTGACCCTGTTCGAGGACAGAGCCTTAATCGCGGCTTGACTATCACAGCATAGATATGCTTGTCGTGATATCATCTGGAAAGGTTTTCCTCTACGCAGTCCAAGATCGCTGTAATGTGTTCCGGCATATTGTATATTTACCAAGATATTACCAGGTCATTCCCATATAACCCTTAATTTTCTATTAAAATTTAAATTCAATCTGATGAGTGTTTTTTAAGCTATGTCACGAACTGACAGGCAGACAGACAAACAAGATTTCAAAATTGATAAAACATACTTTTGGGTATCTAGGAATGACAAAACCTAAAGATATGTAAACCCTGAGAAGTGGGTTTCTTCAGATTACAAAAATTTTATTTGGCCGCCATTTTGTTTCTACATCTTGAATTAGGACCACAGTGTTACTAGTTCATCTCTATACTACAATTAGTTATAGCACACAATTTGAAATCAGTTCATTAAGTAGTTTTTTCAGGCTGAAGCCGCCATTTTGTTCCGCCAGCTTGGATTCGTACAAAAATTTTACCAGTTGATTCCTAAATAATTCTTGATTTTTGTACAAAATTTGAAACAAACTGGGTAAGCACTTTTTTAGTAGTATTTTTTTAAACATTTCAGTAGGCCGATACTTTCTTCGGCCTAACATTTGGGTTTTTCCAAAATGTTACAAGGTCATCCCCATATGACCTTTAATTTTTGGCCAACATTTAAAGTCAATCAGGTTAGTAGTTTTTTAGCTATGCCGCGAACATAAAGACCGAGAGACCGACAGACAGACAGACGGAATCGAGAAAACATGTTTTTCGTCATCTAGGGACTAAAGATCCGAAAAAATTTTTTCACGATTAAAATATTTCCTTCTTTCGAGGGAAGTAAAATCGATCAAAGACCTACGCAGTGCAATGCTACTTTATTTTAGTTTGGACATACCACGCAGGCCTGAGGCCTAAGGATAACGCTCCCCTTACATTAAACCGTGGTTGCCTTTTGTGGTGACCCATGCCCTGCATTACAGGGCGAGGAGTCGGAGTTTCCGTCGACGTTCTCCAAACACCGAAACATGTATTTGCTTGCACTTCACGGTTCCTATATAGAGAACGCGGTAGTACTAACATGGTCGTTATTGTATCTATAACAATTACTACCTATTCTTAGCAGCCCCTCTCTAGATGGAACACGGTCATCCCCGGGTGGTCACCCTTCCAAGTACTAGCCGTGCGCAGCGATTCTTTACTTTGATTTTTTTTATATTTTTGCAAATCTTTACATTTGATATGTTTGCCGATCTTTACGTTTCAAGGTCCCTAGATGCCGAAAAAATGTTTTCTCAATTCCGCTGGTGTGTCTGTCTATCTGTCTGTTCGCGGCATAGTTAAAAAACTACTAAAGCGATTGCAAAACAAATTAACGACTTAGGGAAATTTTAAAAAAATTATTTCTAAGAAACTACTTATTCAATTTATCTCAAATTTTGTACAAAAATCAAGTATTACGTATAAATGAGCTGATAAAATTTTAATACGAATCCAAGACGGCCGAACAAAAAGGCCGCTTAATAAAATAGTTAAAAATTCAGCCTGAAAACCTATTTAATAGACCGATTTCAAATTGTGTGCCGTAACTTATTGCAGAATAGAGATTAATTAGTAAAATTGTGGTACTCATTCGAGATGGCAAAAAAAAATGGCGGCAAAGTAATGTTGTAATCGTGAAAAAATCACCCTTGCAGGTTAAAACGTGAAGATATGCACGTTTTAGCATCCCTCGTCAATCCGTCTATCGGTTTGCCTGTTTGTCTATCTGTCAGTTCGCGGCATAGCTTAAAAACTACTTATCATTTGATTTCAAATTTTAGTTGAACATTAAGGGCCATATGAACATAGTAGGCATAAACTAGTAGCTCCACTCCTGGGCAAATGTTTTGTTCTATTTCTGCCACATTTTTTTACCGTCGTGCGATCACTGGTGCCTACGGATATAGCCGAATTATTACGGAAGTTTCCGAACGCCGCGGCCGGCAAAGTTAAGTCGGGCACCAGCCAGAAATGTATTTAGGAAAATATGGGCACACAATAAAATAAAAAATATCGTTTAAACATTGGGTGAAAAATTACGTGAAAACTGAATTTTGTAAGAACCTTTCGTGTAAGTAATAATACTTCAGAAATATTTTTTTTTATCTAAATCGTCTTAAAGTTCTCAAGTTTCTCACGTTTCTCACAACGTTGTAAAAACAAATTTGTATCAAAGAATACCTCGGTATGTCTATTAGCTCACGAGTTAACCGGACTTATTTTAGGCATACTCAGTTTAGATGAAAAAGGGGCATGAAATGAAAAAAAAATATTTTTGGGGAATATCAACTAGTAGTTTCTTAGTACCTGACTCTTGGGTATACACACACTAGTATTTTTTTTTTTATGGAAACAATTTGACAATTTGGCGTGTTACGTTTGTAAATGCTTCCAGCGAGCATACAATTATTATTTCAGATATTCTTACTTAAATAAGCAGATAAAATTAATTAAATTACGAATTTTGAGCACCCAAAAACAGATTTAAAATTTGAAACATTAAATTTTCCATTTAAACAAAAAATAGGTTGCACAATTTATTTAACATCTCAATTCAGAAATTGGTAGGAGTTTAAAAATTTAAAATATCCTAAAAATCAAAATATTTGAATTTCGGCTAAAAGCTGGAAGTGACAAGAATCCAAGATTTCTTTAATAACTATTTATTATTTTTGGATATACAGATTTTAAAATACTGCCTACTTTCATTTAATTTTTATAACCCATTATGAAGAATACTCAGTTTCACTGTTTTACGATTACGTGACGTCAAAACAGTAATTTGTTCAAAAAAAGAACATATAAACAATTTTTCGGCGTGTTCAGACCAACAGCAGCATACAGTTACGTACTCATTTTCGCCAATCCGACTCTGCTCTGGGACGCAATGCTCTAACCTCACAGCTCGAACGACGGATCTCAACTGAAGCGCTTTGCATGCCTACAATCTGCCGAATTTTGTCGGCAAGCGGAAAATATTTGGGAGAGTGGTGCTACTAGTTTATTTCTATTATGATATGGTAATACTTTGGAAAAAATCCAGTATACCGGAATAAGATGGCTAATGAAAGGTTAAAAAAATTATTACTAAAATAATAAACTGGTAAAATTGTGGTGTGAATTCCAGGTGGTGGAACAAAATGGCGGCCAAATAGATTTTTTTAAAATTAACGAGAGTTTCATTCAATTTCAATTGACTTCTTTTGCAGAAAAATTAAATGTGATATAGGGATAAACTAGTAAGAATTCAACAAAATGGCGGTGTGTGTCAATGTAAAAACTACCTAGTTAATGAATTTATTTTAAATTATGCCCAAGAATCAAATGTGGCATAGGTAAAAACTAGTAAAATATTAATATTAATCCAATGCCTGCCGTACTTCTTTAATTTTAATTTCGTCGCCCTCGCACACTTTGTAACCTTGAATATTATTATTCACATATGTTTTGTGATCTAAGAATTTAACAAAAAAATTTTGTGTCAATCTGCTTTGCCATGTTAGCAGACAAACCGCCATTCTTGTCAACTTTAATTATGTATCTTATTTTCCTACGCATTCCATAGCACAGGATAGTCCCTCTGCTGGTTAAGTAGAGTAGCATTTATTTGCTAGACTTCGCCAGCGCAGGGATGATTCCTGGCAGTTTTAATGTAATGTTCTTGTTTGTTTTTATATGTTTATGACGAAACAAAATGGCGCCGAATAAAAATGTTTGAAAAAACAGTAATGACTATGTAATGAACTAAATTGGGCCACACTTCACTATTCCTAATGAGAGGAAAGTTTCGTAAAGAGGGAAGTTCCGTGTAATGAAAATTTACCGATTTTTAAAGTCAGTTTTATTAGTTTCAATTTGATTTTTTTTATTTTACATTCTTTATTTTTAAACTTCTTATTTTCATTTTTTATGCGTACTTCCATTTTTATTCATTTTTTTATCTTTATTTTCAATTTTTATAAGTGAATTAAGAATTTGTATTAATTTTGCACTATAACAGAGCTTAAAAATGTTCATATTTCAAGATTTAGTTTTAAGGTAGTTTGAATTTAAATTTTAAATGAGAATCTCTCTACTATATCATTACTTGCATTTAATATTATATCGTGTTCACCAACTTTATAATTAATACCATCGAAAGCACTTTCTATATACATAATTAAAGGAGTTTCTCGGATGTTCACGTTTTTCCACAAATCTTCTATTACTGCGCATGTCCCTTACTTCTAGAAAGTTTTTTTTTGAAGCACAACCACCCTAAGGCCAACATGGTAAAAAACCCATCTAAATCCGTTCAGTAGTTGCAGAAAAAATTGTGGACATACATACATACGCACATACAGATCGAAAACAGCACTTCCTTTTTTGAAATCGGAAATAATTAATTATATCAGTAGTTATTCAGACATTAGTTTTCCGGGAAAAATATCTAAAACAAATTGATACACCTACATTAATTAAATCATAACTATAGTTCTTATTTACATAGACAATTACATATATAATTACGCCATCATTACAAAATAAATAATACCGTTAGCTCTACCTGAATATTAAATATACATGAATAATTATGTCTAATTAACGAACGTCATTAATGTGGAACCGATTTTAAATACTACCTATGTTTCTGATTTTGAAATATGCTCTTTTAAATGTAGATTAATACCATTTATTGAAAACAAATCGTACGTGTTTCACCCATATTCCCGGGTATTTAGTTTAGTAATATGTATGCCTGAGGATTTCAGTTTCGTAATATATAATAATAATAATAATAAAAATAAAATAATAAAAAAAATAAATTAAGCAGGCATAGAAAAAACAACGCAACATACACACTGCTTTAATAGACTATAAAAAGGCGTTTGACAGTGTACCACATTCCTGGCTGATAGACGTACTAGGAATATACGAAATTCACCCTATGATCATCAATTTCTTGGCAACTATCAAGCACCAGTGGAGAATGAACCTGAGAATCTATAATGGCGATCAATCTTTTATCGTTCATGAGGTACACATCAATAGGGGAATTTACCAAGGAGACTCGTTAAGTCCACTTTGGTTCTGCTTAGTGATGAACCCCTATCCACGTTGCTCAACAATACAGGACTTGGCTTCAACATCAAAGCCAACAGAGGCAATTCCCGAACCACATCCCACCTTCTGTATATGGGTGATATTAAGCTCTATGGTGGAAACCATAATCAACTAAAAAAGCTTATTGACGTGACATACACCTTCTCGAAAGACATCTATAGGGAATTTGGAATGGAAAAATGTAAAGCCTTAAACATCGAAAAAGGCAAAGTCATTAATGGTGAACTAGCTCTACCCAATGGAGAAATAGTTCTAGCGATGAACCAAGAAGAGACCTACAAATGCCTAGGATTCCAACAAGCTAGACTGCTCCAGTCTAAGCAAGGAAAGACCAAGCTGAAAGATCAGTACGTTCAAAGAGGGCAAGCTCTTCTGAAAACAGAACTGAACGCCAGAAATCTCACTACAGCAATTAACACCTATGCCGTGCCCGTGCCGACCTACAGTTTTGGAATCTTGATATGGACTAACATGGAGCTAGAGGAACTTTAACGAACTACTCGCCTAATGATGACCAAGTACAAGTCACACCACCCAAGGTCAACTCTCCGAATGACCTTATCAGAAGGTCGAAGATCTCGTGTTGACTTGACCAATTCGCACTCCCGACAGCTGCAAAAATTGAGAGATTTTTTCACCAACAAGGCACAAACATCAAGCCTCCACCACATAATGAACTTAAGTTGACATCATGCTAAAGTCACTTCCAGACCCCGACAAACAAGAACAGTGGGCTCAAATGGCACTGCACGGCCGACATCACAATGACTTGAATCAGCCACACATAGATAAGGAAGCATCCAACAGGTGCCTGAAGGATAGACAACTGTTCCCAGAGACAGAAGAATTTGTGGTGGCAATACAGGACCAAGTTGTTAACACAGGAAATTACACCAAATTCATCATCAAAGACCGCCCACAGACCGATAAAAGGGAGGTTTAAAGTTTAATTTACCTAGGACAATTTTTTCTAGATCTTTAAGCACTATTTGCTCATTAACGCTTCGAAAATCCCAAATGTGTTTTTGGCGAAACGGCAGCAAAACTGGTTTTTTCAAAATGACAATAGTGAACGGATGTACAGGGTGAGTTTTTTTTATTTGTGAGTTTAGGAAAAAAATGTTAATTACAAAAGTTGTAGGGTTTTTTGTATAAAAAATTTTTAAGTGGAATACCCTGTATATTTTATATTTTTAGATTCCTGGAATAAATCTAAGAAGATTTTATATATATTATTCTATACCTATCTTTAACTCTTTACAAATTATCGGCGATCGAAAATCGACTATTAACGATTTTCCTCCAGTCATAAAATTATTTAGAATTTAAACAATATAATGAAACTTATGATATCAACATAACAATACCAATAAAATCAAAATCTACAGAATGAATATGCTAAACTATCATTGGGATGATATATAAATAATGTGTAACTGGATCATTTTCCAATATCTCCAGAACGTTTCTACAAAATTTAAATCTCTCAGCCTTATTTTCCTCAGTCAGGTGCTGCACTTTTATCAGTTTATGGGGATGCCATTTAATATTTTTTTATATCCCATCACGTATGGAATTTAAAGGGTTCTCTAAAAAATATGGTTATTGTCATAAGAAAATTGTAAAAACAATTCCCAGTGAATGAAGAGTTTTTAAAATAAGGAATATATTTCAAATTTCAGTTAGCGACTGTAGCAAAGTTTCAGGATGTTATTATAGTATAAATTTATTTACGTGATACATACAAATAAAGCTGCATTTTCGTTATTTTTAATACATGAAGAGAGAATTTAAATGTTTCTTGTTCAGAAAACAGCATATTGAAGAGTCAAACAGTTGTTCAGACAGATTTTTGTCGAAATTAAGAATTCTTAAAAACGCCAGAGTTGTCATAACTGAAGAAAATCGAAGCGACGAATGACAACATGGCAATGCATGGCCTACCAAGTGAACATGTAGTTTTAGCAGAGTCTATATATATTCTAAATAGTCCAAGCACTTGGCTATTCCGCAATAAATTTCCCTCTTGCCGACGCGCCTCCCGAACCAACGAACTGCCGCTTCTAGCGGTCAATCGGCAGGTCACTTCTCTGCGGTTAGGTAAGCGGTGTCTTAAGATTTTAAACCTACGTGTTTACGGCGCGTTGTACCCGGTGAGCAAAAATACAGAATTTGGAACAAGAGTGCGTTTAAACGTAACTTTTTGGAAATGGGTTATCAAGCTAGTCATTCTTCTTACTGCAGTATTGATGTACGTGACGTTAACATAAATGGCCAAAAACTTAATTCCGGTAAAATGGACATAATAACGATTTTTCTCAAATTTTGTATGTTATTAATATACCATTATTAGTTTTGCTGTAAAAATTTACATTCAACCTTCAAAACTATAAATGACTTCTGCCTAGCCTAACATGAACCGATTGTGTTCAATCTGAGTTCTTCTCAATATCAATAATTTTTTGTTATTTACCTATCGCCAAAATTAGGGGTAGTTTTTTGAAAAATACAAAAATTAATATCTTACGCCTTAGTCTTAACGGGAAAAGGTTTTTTCTCTTCTCCAATGCAACCAAAACGATTTGCTACATTGTTAAGACGGTGACTCGTGTGGGGTTGTAAATTGTCTGTTCCTTATTTTAAGTTATTTACCTTGCTTCGGATATTTAAATTAACCATTTAAATCGTATTTCACCACTTATTTTCACGAAAATCTTTTTTTGTACTATGGAATAGTAATAGGTTTCCTTACTGTCCTGCATCAATCAGTATTTATTCACAAAAAAAATGTTTTAAGAAGGCTTTATAAAACATTTTAATTTATATTTTAAAGCACTTATGACTATTTGATGTTAATATTAAAACCAACATGTTTTGAGATAGCTGTTATGAGCAAACTGTTTAATAAAGGGATTTAATGGCAACAATAGGGCTTTCATATAAACCTAATATAAATGCTTAACAGTTTTGTCGCTTGATTTTGTGTGAGTGAGCGTTAAAACTCTTGCATTGGATCAATGGCTCTTGTAGTGTTTTTGACTTATATTAACACACCTATAAAGTTAGCGACTCAAAACTGCCATAAAGTTATCATGAATCCATTTAATGCATTTTAAAAATGTTTATTTGGTAGTTATATAGAGTTAAAAATAATCTGTACTGTAAGCTGCGTGCGTACTGACATTTATTTCCTAGTATTTATAGCGCAAGGGTCTTTCAGTTCTTATTAGATTATAATTTCTGGAGAATATAAGATGATACCTAGAGTGTGGAGACGGTCTTGAGAAAAGGGGAAGACACTTGCTCTTGGTTTGACTTATTAAATGCACACCAGTTTAATCCTGTGGATAATTTCAGTTTTTTTAAAAACATTGATTTTTTTTGGAAATAATCTAGTTTCTACGTATATGTGAGCAACCATCCCCTTGGAATTTGAAGATTTGTTATCGGCGCTAAACGAGACCCAGTTCCCGTTACACCACCTATTAGATTTACGACTATTAGTTTTAAGAATTAGCAATTTAAGTGTTATGCTATTAGCATATTGCTTTTTTTAGGGAACATGTATTCCTATTCTCTATTTTTAAGAACTTGGTAGAATGTTGTTGAAGTACAATCGATTTTGGTATCCTATCGAAAACGTATTGATTGTCGTTCGGATAATTTTTGTAATTTAAATTAGAATAAACTAATTGTTGGACGTTCTTTGCATCATTTCGCAAATATAATTTATACATTTTTATTTTACATTTTGTTGTTAATATCTATCAAATTTAGTCCATAAGTTAACCTTTTATTAAGTTGAACATCTACTACTCTAAATAATATGAATACCTAAAGTAACTAATACAGTTATTGATCGTTCCCCGTAGATGTATTCATTGCAATAAAATAACGGGCGGCCTCGTATACCTCGCATCTAGCTGTTAGCTGCAGGTGTTCGCTGTGATTTACGACCGGTCGCAAAAAGAGCCGGCTTTTGAGAGCCCAACAATGCAGTGAGAAAACTGTTCCTTTCTTAAACTGTGGTTTTAGTACAGTACTGTATCCATAAAAAAATTAATGTTGTTGTATTACGATTTATTATTATTTTCTTAACACTGAAATAAAAATGTTGGAGGGGAAACATTTTATAACTGATGATAGTCGATTTTCAATCGTCAATAATTCGTAAGCAGTTGAAGATACGTATAGAACAATATATATAAAATCTTCTTAGATTTATCCAAAAATGTAAAAATATACAGAGTATTCGATTTAAAAAAATGTTTTTTTTTAATAACTTATTTTTGAGACATCCTGCATAACTAAGAATGATTTTAAGAAATAATAGACAAAAAACCCGACAACTTTAGTATTTAACATTTTTTCTTAAACTCACTAAAACTAAAAACCAAAAAGTTAAGGGGGTAACATTTATAACGGATCACCCTGTACACCCGAAATAAGTAATGCCAATTGTTATTAAAATAGACACAACTTTCAAGCAATATATTTTATTATAATAAAAGTAAACTGGAATATTAGAAACATTATGAAAATTAAATTTTTGGAATTACTTATATTAAATGATATTTTTTGTTACATTTGGTCATAATTAAGATTTTAAAATGACCCACTTTTAGTACAAAATAAATTATTTCAAATTAAAAAAGCTGGTACATGGTATCATTTATCGACTTGAACTAAGAATACATGTTGTTTGTGTAAAATTAATTAAAGAATAAGCGCCATACATTAAATTGTTTAAAATGCCACCACAAAAAATTATGGTCGAAGAAGAAGGTATCATAAAAAAATGTTTTTATATACATGTTCTTACTATACCCTGTATCATGAAAACGAAGCCACTGTTCACCTGCGCATAACATAACATGTTTGTTTTATTATATGCCAAGGAGCCTCCCATTTACCGACGACCCATGTTTTTTTAAAACACCCTTTATATGGACAAAAAACATTTTTATTTTAATAAATCCCTTACCTGTACTCGAGCACGTTGGAATACCACATATTACTGGATCTTTAAGTGGATCTGAAAAAAATGTTTACATTAATAAGAAAGTCACCACAACCAACAAATCAATCAGTGGTTTAATTAAATAACTGCAAACATACATTAGAATTATAAAATAAAACGATCGACTAATTGCACCTAAATTATGCAGCTTTGCTTGAAAATCGAAAGCACTACTCGACGTCGAATCTGATGTTTGCTATTTAATTTTACAAACACACTATACCATTCTGTCCATAGAGTTTGGTATCTATGAATATAATAATGTTTGCTAGGTTGCGAAAATAAATTTTTAAACATGAGTTTGATCTGGCTAGTTTGCTGACATCATTAACAAAAAAATGTGTTTTGGCCAACATAGTACGATTCTTTCTTTAAACTGTGGTACGACTTAATATATGTATGTACTTCAATAGTTTTCTCAAGTTGAGATTTATATGCAAAAAATATAATGTAGTGTGTTGCCGGTTTTAAAAAATATTAACGTATTTATAAAAATTTACCATTTTACACACTTAAACTTAAAATTTTAATTTTATTTTTTTTATCTGTTTTACCCCCTGTATAGATTAACCCCATATCAAGGAAAAATTGCTTATGTATGCACAAAAATAAAATAAATTTGGCTTGTTTTACCGTGTTTTTAAAAAATTAAGCATGATGGAAAAAAACAATTGCACTATTTAGGGGCTTTTGTATCCCCTAGGCCCCTAGCTAGTGAAAAAAAGAAATTTCACATATTTCACCGTTGTTTTTTAATTAACCGATTTAACGGGGTTGCTTCATAAATCTAGGGTACTCTGTATCATGGAAAAGAATGTATTCACTAGTTTTTAAGCAAGCTAAATACTTTTACATTATTTATCAACGATTTTCAGGTAGCTGCTTTATCTTTTTAGAGCTCTGTCTTAAATACAAAAAATTAAAAGATGTTTGACGTGTTTCATCGTTTTTCCTAGTGTACAAACATTATTTTGGACCAGTATTGGGCATCACTGAAGTCTCTTACCAAAAGCGACCGTATAAGTAACCTTAAATGACCTGGTCACTTTATAAATAACTCATGATTTTTAAAACTGAACGAAATTCATCAATTTTTGAAAATGACTGCATAAATGACCTAAACTGACTGGTCATTTACTGTTACTTACTGTTGAATAAAAAAAGCTTTACATGCCTTTTTTATTTAAGAGATTAAATTTGTTTGGTATCAATTGAAAGATTAAGATAAAAGCAAATTTTTAGATATTCTTTCGAAAGTGTTTAAAAGTGACCTTATAAATGACCATAACTAACCGAGTCCTAAATATCATACGAGACTAATTTATAAATGGCCAGTCAATTGCCAACACTATTTTGTAAACAAAAAATAATTTTTACGAGTTTCGCCGTTTTTCGAAATACTACGTAATGTTTTTTAATATTTGAGGATCTCCAAATCAAAACCCAGTTTTCGACCAAACTTCGACTTTTGAGTTATATATAACGTTAGATACTTCCGGGAAATTGCATGTGCCGTGAGGTTTAAGTACAATATTTCACGTTTCAAATTAAGTAGTAACTTGGACATTCAAATCAACACGCAGTTTTTGATGCAACTGTTTGTTTCACAACACATTATTATTTCTGTTTGAAACAAAATACGTCTTTTTTGTATCAGTAACGTGGTTTTCAATTTAACAGAGTGTTTGTGCAACTCTTGTCTTTGCTTTGTCTAAAAATAAATTAGTAGTATTGATTATTAAAAGATGGGAGGTGAAATCATGGTGACTAATGCAAGTAGGGGAAGAAGAAAGAAGAGAACAAAGGGAAGCAAACGAGACTGGTAGAAGGCCTCAAGGTAAAAAAGATAGACCGAAAGTAAACTAAATAAGAATACTGGAGTGTTTCTAAGCAAATTGATGATGTTAATATGAGTAGATTTGATAGAATGTAAAAGAAATAAGTAACTATGAAAAATAATTGATAACATCCGCCAACCAAAAAGAACATACATTGAAAAATGTATCAGAAGAAAACAAATTTTGATTACAATAACGTGAAAAAATAAAAACAAATTAAACTACTATAAATTCAAGAGATCTGGCAAGAAGGAGAAAAAGGTAAAGGATGTTGAATCTCTCCTAAAAAATGCTAAATGGAGGTACCCGGAAGGAAATGGAAAACCTGCATAGTGGAGGAGCTATAGCTGCGGATGCCTATGGAGAAGGAAATGAAATAGAAAGAGAAGAAGTTGAAACATATTAGTACTATACAGAAGAAGACGACAAAATTAATATTTGGGATTGATGAGGAATATTTATTTATGTTTAAAAGTTTTGTTTTTATGAGAAAATGTCTGTTACTTTTTTTAAAACGTGGTTTTATCTTAGATTTGGATCAAAATGTAATATTTGCAAGGATCCTATCCAAAACGCAGTTTTAAATTAATATTACATTTTTAAGGCAAAAGCTAATCAATATTTATATATCTATCACGAATATTAATTTTATCATTATAGAAATCATATTTTTGCGTTCTCGAAATATATTTTTTTTAGGTCTGTATACCCTTTAAAAATATTGAGGACTATTTTTGGTGCAAATCGGTAACGAATCCGTTTGACAATTATCAAGTTATCGTTCGCGGAAATTTTGTTTACATACACAAACACACATAGCCGTATAGTCATATTAATTTTTTTTGACGTGACGTTTTTCGTATTCTAGTCGTCTTTTTTGTATCAGTTGTACAATGTAAGGCCACATGTTTGAAAACGTAGTTTTCAATTTAACAGGGCGTTTGTGCAACTCTTGTCTTTGCTTTGTCGGCGAAGAAGAAAGAAGATAACAAAGGGAAGCAAACCAGACAGGGAGAAAGCTTTAAGGTAAAAAATAGAACGAAAAGAAACTAAAGAAGAATACTAGTAACTAGTAACTATAAAAAATAACTGATAACCTCCACCAATCAAACAGAACATACATCGAAAAATGTATCAGATGAAAACAAGTTTTGTTTACGAAAAGTAAAAATTTTGCAAAAACCGGAAAATAATATAAACAAACTGAACTACTAAAAATTCAAGAGATCAGGCAAGTAAAGCAGAAAAAGTTAAAGGATGTTGAATCTCTCCGAAAAAATGCTATGAAATGGAGAACCTGTATAGTGGAGAAATTATAGCTGCGGATGCATAAGGAGAAGGCGATGCAATAGAAAGAAAGTTGAAACATATTACGACTATTCGGAAGAAGACAACAAAAGTATATTTTTATGAGAAAATATCTACTACTTTTTTTAAAACGTGGTTTTATCTTAGATTTGGATCAAAATGTAACGCACTTTTTTTTTTAATTAATATTACATTTTTAAGGCGAATAGCTAATCAATATTGTCATATTTCTGCGTTCTCGAAATATATATTTTTTAGGTCTGTATACCCTTTAAAAATATTGGAGGTCTACGCCAATGACACCCAAACTCTAATCCTTGCGAGACACGCACCTAGACTATCTTTGGGGCAAATCTGTAATGAATCGGTTTGACCACTAACAAGTGATCGTTCGCGCAAATTTTGTGTACATACACAAACACACCGTAGCCGTACAGACGTCTTCATGTTTTTCTAAACATAGGTTTTTCGTATTCCTGGGACCCTAAAACGTTGAAAAAAACTTATAATTCTAAAAAATTTTTGCGATTCAAATATTCTCCTATATATAGCCTACACAGTATAGTGTATTAACCTTAGAGTAAAACTTTTTTAGATATATTGGCTGTTGCATGGGGATGCAAAAATGAATTATTGACTGTCATGCACCCGAGGTATTTCGGTATATACACGATTAGAACGTTTTACTGAACGAACGTCATTATGAAGTTCTGTTCGACAAATTCACTAAACAGTTTTAGGAATTAAACCAGATCTAGTTACCATGGCAATGAAACTTTTATTTCGCCAGTTATGTTTTGCTTATTCCAATTATACCACATATATCACTATGACCTTGTATCTAGAAAACGTATTTGTGCTTCTGCTGCATTTTAAACCGCTTTAGTAAACAAGGCTGTAGTTTTTTAATGTATTTTACAAAATCTGTTAAAAATGACGAGGTGGATTTCAGTTTTTTGTCTGAGTTAAGAAGGACAGTGTTAATCATGATTAAAACTTTCCATATTAGTCTACATTTTTTGTTAGAGTCTAATTATAAGGTATAAATTTTAACTTGCTCTTTTAGAATTATCTCAATTTTTCATTGGTATTAAGGGTATGTAGTTCCTGTTCAGTTTATTCTTACCTTATACTTAATTTTTGCGCAAATTTTGAAGCCAACTGGATAAGTAGTTTTTTTATACTGATTTTTTTAAACATTTTTATTTTTTTATTTGGCTTTTTAAAAAGACGTTACAAGTTCAACCCCTTGTGGCAGTTGAGCAAAATTTGGAGTAAGCCAATAAAATAGTTTTTGAGTTATGCCATACACAGACAGATTGACAGACCGACCGAAATGAGAAAACATATTTTTCGGGATCTAGAAACCTTAAAACGCAAGAATCTAAAAACATCTAGGACTTCCTTAGACTGCAATACTTCCCTCCCACTTTCGAGGTAAGTAATATGTAATTCAAAAGATACATATAAAAATACAAAATATTCGCTAATATACCTACAAACTCTAAGGATGCGTTTTTATCTTTTTTTACTTATCTCGTATTTTATTTATGAGAAAATCACCCTCCGCAATTTTTGCAGATCTTTTTAGGGTCCCTAGGTACCGAAAAGTATGTTCTCCCATTTTCGTCAATCTGTGCGTCTGTCGTTCTGGCTGTGCGCGTCATAGCTCAAAAATATTCGCCGCTAGAGTTACAGGGATATCAGGATATTTGGCTACTTTTGTCACTTCTTATTATTTATTATGACTTTAATGATGATTTTTTTTAGCGAGCAAAAGAAATATGTAACCATATACGAAATATTGCGTCTGACCTTAAAATCCCCGTTTTCTGTTAACACAAAGCTTTGTTTTTCTTTAAGTTGAAACAGAATCTAAGAAAATCCATAATTCTTCAATAAACAAAAAAAATAAACCTGAAAAAGATTTAAAATAAAAAAAACTGACTTTCTTATAATCTCCATATGAAAAAACAAAATTATTTTACTAGAGGCAATTTTTCTTCATCGGAAAATAAGATTTTCACTTCTTCATTTAACAGATGATTGCTACTTCTAAAGACTGTTAAATATTGGACAGTTCTTTCGGATATAAAGAAACATTCTAGTAAGAGAGTATCAAAGCAGTGACAAGGATGTTTTAGTATTTTCATGTTTTAGTATTTCAACCTGTCCTATTTTAGTATTGATACTTCTTCTCTGAAATACTTTACTGCTTGCAATGACAAATTTTAGAAGGGGTACTAAAAAAAATATACAGAGGGATTTCATATCACGATAGTTGCACTAGCCAGAGAGTTGGTATTAGAGAACGTTTAGAGTAGATTTCCCCACTAGTTAAAAAATATTTTTTTTTGGCTTTTTCGCAACTCAACAAAAATATTTAACTTTAAATTGGCATAAATAAATTGGAAAGCAGTCGAAATTAAAAAAAAATATTTGTGTCCTTACATTTTTCACGTTTCACTGATTTTTTTTCGAAAATAACAAGTCCAAGCAAGAATTGTTTACATATTCCTAAAGTATCCGTGAGAGATGAAGACCACCAGAATTAGACTATACAGATCAAAAGCTCCATCAGTTTGCTAAAATACATAGATTTACTTATTTTTGTCGAAGGTTCAGAAACTGGGTAAAATGAAATTTTTGGAAAAATGTACAATTTTTTAATTTTTAAAGAAAATTGTCGCTTTTTCTAGGTAGGCCTTGCCGACGTGAATTTAATTATTTTCTTGAAAATTTTACACCTGTACTTTATAGCCAATCAGATGCCTTTATTTTTCAACGTTACCATAGCAACGGGTCGGATTTCCGGAAATTTTTTGCTTCCAGGGTAAGCTGGAGGTGATTACAAAGTTTGGGCTTTTAATAATAAAACAATTTTATATGGTCGATAACATATATAACATATTTACTTTAGATAAACAACGAATTATTTTAATCTAGCAACTAAGGCATCAAAATATTTCTTAAATTCTTGCATTACTTCTTGCTTTCTTAATTGAGAGTAAGCAGGTGCTTCAGATGTATACAACTCATCAGATTCCCATAAATGTTTATGTTTCAGGAAGTAGATACAATATTTGGACACTATTTTGTTCTGGATAATCGGTCCAAGAAAGAAGATTCTTGATAAACTATTTTCTTGACATCCGCAAAGAGACTTTTTTGGAAAAAGTATACAGCGGCCTTTTCTACTACTTTTATTAGGCAAGGCAATGTTCTGTGGTTTATTTCAATATCGTTAATCTTCTTACAAAACGTACATAAAGTGTAGCTCTTTAATTTATCCATTTTAAAAAAATCTTCACATACGTGGCGCGGTGTAAGTGTCACTGTCATACTTAATTTACCAGTTACATTCATTTGTCGTAGCCGTGGCAATCTCTGTTTTACGATTAATATGATAATTTAAATATTGTACATAATACCTACATAATGTACTGTCAGGATAAATTTGCAGTTCCGTCAAGTTTGGTGATATTAAATAGGGCAAAAATTTCAACTTTAAAATGTCCTGAATATGATAAAGTATACTTCTCGTTAGTAATGTTTACGGAAATTACTTTTTTTCTAGATAACCAAAACTTCTACATGACTGTAAGTAGGTGCTAGTTAATTAAATTGGCAAGTTTTACTTAATAAAATATACTTCCTTTAATTTCAGTAAAATAAGCTTAAATAAAAATAAAATTTTAGTATGTTTTAAAGATAGTGCAAAATATTTTACTTCACTAAAGTTTTGGGAAAAGTTTAATTTTAAGCCTAAAAAAAATGTTTTTTATAAGAACCAAAATTATAGTATATGATATACGGATAACTAGACCACCGTAAACTAAATCATCAAGGGGTCTGTCATCCTGACTTTTCATCATTTACAACCGACTAAACAATAATTGAACAACAATATGTCGTTTGCCAGTAAACTACACGAAAATCGAGATGAAAAATAAAAATAAATTTTGGTGTGAAATTTTCTTATCGAATCTTCCACATGCATGAATTAATACCCGAAATTATTTCCTCGGTGACGAATTTCGGTGAATAATTCAAGCACTAGGGAGATTACTAGTGAAAATTTCGATTTGGTAGCTATCAATATTGGTTTTAGTGTAACTTTAAAACGGTTTAAAATCTTGGTTTGGGGTTTTTGGTAACAGATAGGATTTTTCGTGATTTAAAAAAATCTAATCTAAAATCCAGTTTAATTTTTTACCGGTTTAAGATTTTCGGTGGAAGACAAAATCTCTGATGTTTTCGATAAAAAATATTTGACAGATGTCATAATTACTTTTTAGTCCAACTTTTAAATGGTTTTGGTACCTATTTAGGGTTCTTGCATACAATATTTATTATATATTTTTAAAATTAAAAGTAACATTTGCATAATTGTAGAATTTTTGAAACATTTGAAAGGCATATAATTCTGAGGACTTAATTTCAATTCGAGTCATAATTCAGATTATAGAGACTATTATTTCCAACTTGCCCGATAGGGGCGGTATACCTATTTACATAATTACCTCACAGTTTCATTAAAGTCCAGGTTGAAACTTTAGACTGAGTGTCTTTTATTATTTGATTTAAATTAATATTATACTATTTGATAATAATTTTTAATCAACATTTTGTGAACTTAGCACACTGAGAGTTTTGAACATAACCTTTACATTTCAAAAGAATAAACAAAAGGTTTTATAAATGCAATAATTGAAAAACTGAACTGCATAAAAAATGTACATTTTAAAGTTTAAATCACTTTAATAAGTCATTTTAACTATGGTATTCTGAAAATAGGTAAATGTAGCTTAGTTATAGTTCCAAAAGACTAAGGTCGTTGGCATTAAATTATGCCCTATATTCAACTCTAAAGGGATATGTTAAATTAGGTTTTGAAGCAGCGCAAGATGTTCCGTGTTTTGTTTACTAAAAAGCTGGGAATTTAGCTCGACTTTTGTTGCACAATATTCCATTTGAATCATGTTTCGCATCCCGCCACAAGCAATTAATCAAAACACGCTTTTATTATGGCACTGTTTTATTATGCGAGTTTCATTGCAGAAAAGTTATTACATTCGCAGCTTACTGTTGCTGTATTTGTATAGAAATACAATATTTGTTCAGACTGATATAAGTTATTATATGCTGTAGAATATAGATAAATCCTCCATCTTATGTACTCTTATGACTTTGGAACTGCTTAACATAGTTCTCCAATTACTACAACCATATTAGACGCACAGGGAATTCGTAATCGTAGTAAATTTAGTAAGCACGTAAGTAGCAGCGGCGTGCAGTCCTTGGAAGCAAGGGAAGCGGTGCTTCCCCAAAAAAAAATTACAAAACATCTTCTAAAATGTAATTTTTGAAATAGGAAACCATTAATTTAGTTTACATTAAAAATTCTAAAATATTATCTTAATTATCAATGCGGCCTTGACTCCGACCGAGCGACAATAGAAATCGAATAGAACCTATGCGGGCCGCTAGCTTCTCTGCAGCCAAGTCCTGTATGCTTGATTTCCTGTGAATCCAGCCAGAGATTATTGAACTTTCCACCGGCTGTTTACAATTTTTGTATTTCAGTCGCGTGCTTTAAGTGGGGGCGGAAGCTATCGTTGGAGTAGGTTCTTTGTTTGAAAGGCTATCCGTGTGTTGTGTGATACGTACGTCGTGTCGTGCATGGTGCGATATGGAAGACAATAATACGGACGTGGATATGCAAATACTGTCAACTTCGGCTGTCGGTAATAACGTTGAAAATGTTGGAGAATTTAGTAAGAAGACTGTGTATGAATGTGTGGTGTGTGTCTTAATAATAAAGAGATTTTCAACATTAAACTTCGCTGATAAGCTTCAAATAATTTCCAAAGGAAGGGCAAAACTGCCTATGAAAAATTTAACCATAAAAATGAAAAACTGTATTAGACATTTTTATCCGGAAAAACAATACGGACAATTTAAATGGCTAACAGGGTGTGAAAATATAAGTAAATTATTTTGTTGGACATGTTTACATTTGAAAATAAAAAATGTCTCTGGAATAAAACTGGTTTTTCCGATTTAAACAATTTCCATAAAGCTGTAAAAAGACACATTATGTCCAAAGCGCATTTGCAGGCCGCCACAAAAGAAAAAGTCTTCGGCAAAACCAGAATTGAACACGCCCTTAATAAACAGTTGGAAATTAGTCACCGCCAACACAACACTTAACGTATTAAAAATTTCGTGAGAAATTCAACGGGGCAGAAGAGACTTTCGCATACATCGTTGGTATCCATTGAAAATAAACTTCTCCAAAATATGTCGAAGCATCGACGTTTTTATGATGAGGCCCTTGACGAATTTGCAAACAATGATCGAAGAATCGAATTACATTACAAATAGGTGAGTTTCTAAAAATTGCTTCCCCTTCGTAAAATTTCACCGCACGCCCCTGGTAAGTAGCAAAGTATTTTGTTGCCATTTTAACTAACTATCCTGTTCACTTTCCAAACCTATTGACATTTAAATGTTTTTTCACGTTACTACTAATAAAATTACTCTTTCCAGCTTCATACCAGTTGCACTTGAATACCTTTATAAACAAACAAAAAAAATCGGATTTTTACATTAAAATGATATTTGGCCCATTTTTAGCCAAATTTCAACTAACTTTATTGATTACCTAGCACTGAAAGGGATAAAAATACATTTGTAGTGACCGTAAGTTTCCAATGCGCTCCACAATTTTGATCTCGGGAAGTAGTTTATACGGTGAATTAAGAGCCAAAGTCGTGCGCAATTACAATTTTATGTCAATACAGTTTTATTGAGGGAGCTAGAAAAAAACTTAAAAAAACGATCGGACCCGCCATTTTTGAAATGTGTACTATATTTTATTCAATATTAAGTTATATACGAATAAAACACAAACACAAGGGTATCTACAATAATTCATAAAAATGTAATGTAATAACAACATAAAATATTAAAGAAAATATTCCTAACCTGCAAATTTATCAAGTAGATTAAAATAACCTTTTTACAAGTATCAATCTCTATTGAAATAATGAATTTTAACGCCCGTTTTAAAATCTCTTTGAGATATTGTAGAAAAAGCAAATTACTATTTTATATGTTTTTACGCCTTAATGGTAGATTATTAAGTCATTTACAAAAGAATCTTAAAATCTTCTTTAAAATTAAATTAATTAAAGAAGTATTGTTAAAACGTAAAAATACATTTGACAACAATTTCCTGTTGCAACATCAGGACACATAGATTATATATCCTGCATGAAACCCTTATTAGTCTTTACCTACTCCATTGGTACGCAGATATTTTCTAACCCCAAATAATACACCACTCTAACATAACAACAAGAAGATCGTTAACGAAAACCATTTAGAAATTTACTATCTGGGAAATATCTGCGAACCAACGAAGTAGGTAAAGACAGAAAATATGGGTATCATGCAGGATATAAAACGTGTATGTGTCCTGAGGATGCAACAATAAAGTTGCGAAACGTCGACAATTAAAAAAAAAACTGTTTTTTTTTACTGGATCCTGATCCCACATAATCCGCCACTCTAACATAAAAACAAGAGAATCGTTACCTAACAAAAACCATTTAGAAACCTAACATCTGAGAAATATCTGCGGACCAACGTAGTAGGTAAATACTGATAATATGGGTTTGATCAGGATATACAATATATATATATATATATATATATATATATATATATATATATGTATATATGTATCCTGAGGATGCAACAATAGAGTAGAAAACTTAAAAAAAAGACATTTGTTTTTTTACTGGATCCTAACTCCAAATAATACACCACTCTAACATAACAACAAAAGGATTGCTAACGAAAACCATTTAGAAACTTAATATATGGGTAATATATGCGGAACAACGGAGTAAAAATTCTGATAATATGGTCATGCAGGATATAAGATCTATATATAAGTCTTGATGATGCAACAATTAAGTTGCGAAACGTCGACAATTTAAAAAAATAGCCGCTTTTTTCCTGGATTTTAACCCCAAATAATACACTACTCCAACAAAAAATGTTTAACATTGTTTCGCCATATTGGATTATTACCAAAATATTATCAGACCATCCTTATTTTTTGTCAAAATTTGAAGTCAATCGGGTAAGTAGTATTTAAGCTATGTCGCGAACTGACATACAGATCGACAGACGAACCGACGGAATTGATAAAACATGTATTTTGGCATCTAGGGACGCTAAAACGTGAAGATACCATAATTAGTTATAGCACACAATTTGAAATCAAAGCATTAAGCAGTTTTTCAGGCTGAATGTTTAAATATTTTATTAAGCCCCCATTTTTTTCCGCCATCTTGGACCATTTTTTTCCGCCATCTCGGATTCATACCAAAATATTACCAGGTGATTTCAATATAATACTTGATGCTTTTTGCAAAATTTGAGATAAATTCGATGAGTAGTTTTTTAATAATATTTTTTTAAGAATTCACTACGCTGCCATTTTGTTTCGCCATATTGGATTTATCCCAAAATGTTACCAGGTCACCCCTATATGACCCTTAATTTTTGATCAAAATTTGAAGTCAATCGGACAAGTACTTTTTTAGCTGGACCCTGAAACGTGAAAATCTGAGAAAATCTCGGAGAGTGATTTTTCACGATTACAATACTTGTGTATTGTAGTGTAGTTTCTAGAACAATATTTTGGTCTTACAAAGGGGATATAAATATTTGAAAACATATACAAAGGATCCAATTTAAAAATAATTATACATTTTAGTTTACTTTTTCAACTCACCTAAGAAGGTAATCGCCAATTACCAAAATAATAAATTAATAAACAAGCAAAACATCCATAACAAAAGACTTGAGCACAGTTTACGGACTACATTTGATCTGAAACGTCACATACACAAAACATACCTATTGGAAGCTAAACTTCGACTGATTTGGTCAAGATATCAGATGTTTATATTATTCATAGTGTGTTCTGTTGTTTCTTTTTTGATTTGAGAAAAAAAGGTCGACTTATAGTTTTGGATTTACGGTTTACGGTATTTTATATATATTTATTTTTGGTACAGAAAATAATTAAGGAAGTCAAATTAAATTGTATGCAACTATATAGAAAAGTTAATAGGTACTATATTAATGTTAGTGTAAAAGAGTGGATATATAGAAAAAAAAGTTAAATTCTATAGTTATTTTAAGACGTAGTAAATTTGGCTAAAATTTTTAATTTCAGTTTTGTCGTTTATTGAATTTATATTTTTTAGCATTTCTAAAACTCCCTCTTTTTATTTCCCGCGTAAAAGTGAAGTATAGTTCGTGAAAAAATCACTCTTCCAGATATTTTCAGATCTTTACGTTTTAGGGTCCCTACCTAGATCCGGAAAAACATGCTTTCTCAATTCCGTCGGTCTATCGATCTGTCTTTTGGCGGCACACCTAACAAACTAGTTATCCTATTGACTTTAACTTTTGGTCAACAATTAGAAGTCATATGGGGATGACCTGGTAAGAATTTGGTAAAAATCCAATATGGTAAAACAAATTGGCGGCCTAATGAAATATTGAAAACATTAATACTAAAAAACTGCTTTTCGGATTTATCTCAAATTTTGCACAAAAATCAAGTAGGTATTATGTAGGAATCAATTGGAAAAATGTTGGTACGAATCCAAGATGGAGTAACAAAATGGCGGTTTAATAAAATATTTAAAAATTCAGCCTGAAAAACTACTTATGGGCTTACTTCAAATTGTGTGCCATACATAATTTTTGTAAAGATATGAACTAGTAAAAGTGTGGTACTAATTCAAGACGGCAGAACAAAATGGCTGCTAAATAAAATATTTGTAATCGTGAAAAAATCGCCCTCTCAGGTTTTACATAACTTTACGTTTTAGCATCCCTGGATCCACAAAATATGTTTTATCAATTCGGTCGGTCTGTCTGTCTGTCAGTTTATGGCATAGCTTAAAAACTATATTAACCGTGCCTTCAAATTTTGGTCAAAAATTAATGGGGATGACATGGTAATATTTTAGTAAAAATTCATTATACCCGAATAAGATGGCGATCTACCGAAGTGTTGAAATAATTATTACTAAAAAAACTACTTATCCAATTTACATTAAATTTTGCACAAAAAACAAGTGTTATATAGAAATGAGCTAGTAACATTTTGGTATGAATATAAGATAAGATAGCAAAACAAAATGACTACAAACATTTTTTACGTCAGTCAATCAGATAAGTAGTTTTGTAGCTAAGCCGCGAACAGACGGACAGACCGACGGAATTGAGAAACCATGTTTTTCGTGACCTGGGGACCCTGAAACGTGAAGATCTGAAAAAAATTTCGAAGATTGACTTTTCACGATTACAATACTTCCCTTTTACGAGGGAAGTAAATATATGTATATAATTCAAAATTATAAGTCGACCTTTTTTTCCCAAATCAAAAAAGAAACAAGAGAACACACTTACGAATAATATAAACATCTGATATGAATATCTATGTAAACCAAAGCAGTCGAAGTTTAGCTTCTAATAATTACTTTTTGTGTATGTGACGTTCCGTATCAAATGTATGTAAACTGTGCTTAAGTCTTTTGTTATGGATAATTTGCTTGTTTATAAATATATTATTTTGATAGCGGGAGATTACCTTCTTAGGTGAGTTGAAAATGTATATATATATATATATATATATATATATATATATATATATATATATATATATATATATATATATATATATATATATATATATATATATATATATATATATATATATATATTCTCTTGGGAAGATTTTTTCTGAACTTCTTTATTTGTAAAAACACATGACGTTACCACAAGGGATTAAAAACATATTGTTTTCAACTCACCGTAGAGTGCAAATATCCAAAATGTCAATCTACACAAAAGAAAACATCACATAACGAACAGGATAAAAACAGATAACCCGCTTGCTTGGTCTCACACTAAACCAGGTATTGATATCTACATGCATTCACACTGCAGCGTTTTATTCAAAACTTTTTATTTTTGTTTTTTTTTGTGATACTGGGCAAATCCTTTGTTCAATATTTTCGGTCATAAAATTTGTATATATGATTTAGTGGCATGCAATTATAGGTCTTAAAATGAATGAACAATTGGAAGTAAATTCTGTTTCTGTTTTTTGGGAATAATATTATGGTAGATTTAGCTCAACTGATTTATTGTCGTTTATGAAGTGCATGTTTTGTGTTATTAGCTACCATTTCCTGAAACTCTCTTTTTTTTATAGTTCGGTTTTTAAGATTTTTGTGTTTTTGAAATTAAAATGATGTTTTTGGTTGGATTTCGTGTTTTGTGAGGGCAGTTTGGTTTTTTTATCATACTTGTGTCCCTTTAAGCGATTTTCAAAATTTTGACTTGTTTGCCTTATGTAAACACCATTGCAGTCACTGCAGGGAACTTCATATATTACATTAGATTGTTTTTATTTTGGTGTCTTTGTTTTTAATTTAGTTAGGCACTTATTTGTTAGGTTGTATCCTTTGTGTACTACTTTTATGCTGTATTTTGAGAAAATATTTTTGATTTGTACTAATAGCCATTCTATATACGGTAAAAAGATGAACTGTTTATTTTTATTAGCCATATTATTATTGTCATCTTGGGGTTGAGTATGGCTATTGTGAAATTTGTGGGATCTTCTTTTCTTCTCTCGTAAAAGGGATATATTGTAATCGTGAAAAAATCACCCTTCGAAATCAAGGGCCATATGGGGATGACCCGGTAACATTCTGGTAAAAATTCAATATGGCAAAACAAAGTGGCGGTCTTGTTAAATGTTAAAAAAATATTACTAAAAAGCTACTTATCCAATGTATCTCAAAGTTTGCACAAACATCAAATATTATTTAGGAATTTAGAACTGGTAAAATTTTGGTATAAATCCAAGATGGCGGAACAAAATGGCGGCTTTGTAAAATATTTAAAAATTCAGGCTGAAAAACTACTTAATGGACTAATTTCAAATTGTGTGCCATAAATATTTGTGGTATACAGATGAGCTTGTAAAAGTACGATACTAATACAAGATGGCGGAATAAAATGGTGGCTAAATAAAATATTTGTAATCGTGAAAAAATCGCCCTCTCAGGTTTTACATATCTTCACGTTTTAGCGTGTCTAGATGCCAAAAAAATATGTTTTATCAATTTCGTCGGTCCGTCTGTCGATTTGTCTGTCTGTAAGTCTGTCAGCTGTCGGCATAGCTAAAATACTACTAATGAGAGTGACTTCAAATTTTGGTCAAAAACTAAGGGTCATATGTGGATGACCTGGTTACATTTTGGTTAAAATCCAATGTGGGAAAACAAAATGGCGGCGTAGTGGAGCGTTACAAAAATGATTACTGAAAAACTAATTATACAATTTACCTCACATTTTGCACCAAATCAAATGTGATATAGGAATTAACTGTAATATTTTGGTATGAATGTAAGATAGCATATACTTATTAGAATAATTTCAAATTTTAAACAAGTATTAAGTATGATATAGAGATAAATTGGTAAAGTTGTGGTACGAATTCAAGACAACGGAACAAAACGGCGGCCAAATAATTTTTTTAAAAAATTAACGTAAAAAAATCTTATTCAGTTGACTTTAAATTTTGCAGAAAAATTAAATGTGATATAAGGAAAAACTGGTACGAACTCAACATGACGTAACAAAATGACGGTGTGTGTTAATGTAAAAACTACTTATTGAATTTATTTTAAATTATGCCCAAAATAGTGGCATTGGTAGAAACTGGTAAAATATGGAATTGCAAAAGGCAGAATATATTTGTTACTAAATGACTACGTACTGAACCAAAATTGGGTCACACTTCATCATTCCTAATAAAAAGAAAGATTCACAATGAGAGAAGCTTCGGGTAAAAGAAATTTACCGATTTAAAAAAAAAGGATTTATTAAAAATGGTGGATAGTTGTTTAATGTTAAAGCATCTTTAGCTTTTTTTATAGCTTCATGGCGGTATTTGATGGCAGAGAGCTTTATGGCTCGGTCAGCTAAACTAATATTGATAGATTTTTTGGGCGAATGGAGGGTGTGAGTGATAATTATGGTATCGAGAGAACCAGGTTTATTTTTCGTATACCATTGGGTTTTAATTGTGCCTTCTACTTTATATTAGGTCATATCTAAAAAGTTTAATTTATAATTTTTTTGTGTTTCAACTGTGAATTGCATTTTCTTATGATAGCTATTAAAACTGTTTAGAATATAGTCTATTTTGTTTGAAGGAATGATCGTTATGCAATCATCCACGTACATATGTAAAAGAACTGTATTTTAAAATTTGATTTTGGTATTATTGTCTCCTCAAGATCTTTAAGGGCAAGTTGAATTATAATGCTATATGCTGGCACTCATTGCGCATTTTGTATTGCGTGCTGAAATTCATGTTCGTTATGTGATTTTTTTGTGTGTAATTTGACAGTTTCCACTCTATGGTGATTTTTGAAAAAAAAAATATTTTTATCCCTTGAAGTATTGTCTGTTTTCTATTATTTTAGTACGAAAAAAGTTGGGAAACCAACCAACCGAAACGTTTTCCAAATAAAGAAATGTTTCTGAAATTCTAGGGACCCAATCGAAAATATTGGCAATCTCCCTACACCCATCGAAATTTATTTTATGGCCGGTTTCCTGATGATGTAGGAATAAAGCTGAGGTTGTTTGTTTATTTCTGATGTTGAGTTTATGCTCTTCCACTCTTGCTGATATTTGCCTGTTAGTTTGCCCCACGTAGAACTTTTCACAGTTCTAGCACGGAATACCGTATACTCCGTGGTTTTCCAGTTTGATTTTATCTTTTGGGTTTCCAAGTAGTTTACCTATAGTTGTTTGTGGCTTGTGTATTGTTTGTATGTTGTGTCTCCTAAGAATTCGTCCGATTCGGTCTGTTGTGCCTTTTACATATGGTAAGACTACTTGTTGCTTTCCCCGCTCATAATTTTTGTTGTTCGTTGTTCGGGAAACCTGTGCATTAATAGCTCTCTCTATGGCGCGATTTGTGTCGCCATTTTTCTTTAAAGCACCAGATATTACCTTAAGTTCGTTTTGTCTCGTCTGTGTTTCAGTTAATCGCACGGATCTGGATATTAGGGTATTTGCCACAGCTTGAATTTGTGCTGGGTGATGATGTGATTTTGCATTTAAATATCTGTCTGTATGTGACACAACATACAAACAATACACAAGCAACAAACAACTATAGGTAAACTACTTGGAAACCCAAAAGATAAAATCAAACTGGAAAACCACGGAGTATACAGTATTCCGTGTCAGAACTGTGAAAAGTTTTACGTGGGGCAAACTAACAGGCGAATATCAGCCAGAGTGAAAGAGCATAAACTCATCATCAGAAATAAACAAGCAACCTCAGCTTTATTCCTACATCATCAGGACACCGGCCATAAAATAAATTTCGATGGGTGTAGACAGATTGCCAATATAGAACATTATAAAACCAGAATAATCCGAGAAGCCATAGAAATTGAAAAACAAGGTGATTTGAATAAAAGGGACGAATTTAAAACTACCAACAGTATGGAAGACAATAATCGACAAATCTAAAATCGCCAAAACTAAAGGGCAATTAGCGCAACAACAACAGCACCATCCGGAAAACATAAATAACGACCAACGCCTGCGCAGATATAACCTTCGGCCCCGAGTGGGGGTATAAAAGGAAGCGTCGCAGTCACCAACATCTCAGTCGCTATTCGGACGCGAGAAAAAAAGCTTCGAAAATGCCAAATGTACTTTTGGCGAAACGTCAGCAAAACTGTTCTTTTCAGAACGACAGTAGTGAACGGATGTACACCCGGAATGAAAACACGTTGTATTTTTCCATCCGTGAAGGACTAAAAATCAACATATATATATATATATATATATATATATACAAATAATTAAAAAAAAACAAGCTAGAAAAAAACTAATAATTATAAGTTTGAACTCACCAATGTGGGTTTGCTATTAAAACAAAAACATACTACGAAGAAGGCACACATTTAGTTGCACCGAACCATCATCCTATGTATTTAAAATTACATACTTAATAACGAAAATTAACTTTGATTGGACTTCATTTTATTTAGTGGCAAACACGTTTTTCGAGAATTTTTGAATATGAAAGTGGAGGGGGCGTAAGTGAAAAAGATAGAAATATTAATTTTAACATAAAGAAATAGAGAGATTATAGTGATTAATAGTCTGAAGGCACAATACAGAAGAACGACAAGTTGCCTATCTTACGGTGGTGTGTATACAATGCTCAAATTATTCAATCTAATTTGTAAAAATATATACAAAGCAATATATTTATTATATAATAATAATTAGTTAGGGGATAAGTGTAAAAGGTCGGGAAACCTTAAATGTATGATAGTTGTAAATCAATTAACTATTAAGACAATAGCAAGTAAAACCAAGATGGAAAACAATTGAGAGTAATATTCATTATAATAGTAACAATAATATTAATAATTGGGAATGTTATAAATTACTCATCAGGGGCGAGAGCGTCCAGACATTGAAATTTGTTTTTATGTAATGTTAAAATATAGTTGTATATGGAACTGAGGTTTGTTTATAAAGTGTCCCTTATGCTTGTACTTATTTTAGAGCCCTGACGAAGCTTTTAAATAAAGCGTAACGTCGGCAATAGAAAATTAGTTTTTCTTTCAAAAACTGGTCCTGAACACTACCAATATCAACTATCTAAACTTCATACTGGACCACTAACTCATTTTTTCTGTGATAATAACTTTCTTGTAAAGTACCTTTCACTTGTAAAGTCCTCAGTTCCAATTTTGAAGAGGATTCCCAAAGGAGCTAGACTAGCTTGTATAGAAGAATAATAGTTATTTTTTAATATAATAAATAAGTATGTGAGCAACAATAAAGTTTCATCCTGGATTAGCCTTTTTTTATTCCCGTATGCTGTTTTGAAGATCCTAACTAAAGTCAAAATCTCCTTCTATAACTACTTCTGTTAAAGACAACATTTATTTTTGGAAAAGAAATAATAATCATTGAGATATTTAGTGTCATTATATGGAAATAAACCTGATCAGAAAACCAAACATCGAAAAAAGTACAAATACGCCTTACTTTGTTAGGAAGATTGAAAACAAACTTTCTGTAGGAGATGTAAAAAAGGCAATAAGAATGTTTTGTTCTGAAGACATCTTGGCAGAGAAAAATGATTATACTTATGTTAAATTGATGACAAAACACCCCAGTGACGAAGAAAATAGAAATTTTCCAGAAATACCGGAAGTTTCTAAGTTTGATGTTTGTATTTGCGAAGTTAAGAAAGCTATTCATTTATTTAAACCTGGTTAATCGGGTAGTTTTGACTAACTGAGGCCGAAACATCTCAAAGATTTAGTCACGGAGAAACTTAGTAATTTCTCTTCAAATTTACTTTCTTCTTTGGTATCATTTACAAATCGCATATTTAAAGGTTTGGTTTTAAAACAAATATTTTCCATTTTTTACGGGGCTAACGTAAGCGCTTTTACCAAAAAAAAATGGTGGAATTCGGTCAACCACTGTTGGTTTTCGCCTTTTGGTTGCGAAAATATGTTCCCGCATTTAAAATTTTTAGGTAACACATTTCGCCCAAATCAATTTGGTTTTGACACCAAATGCGGAACAGAAACAAGTACGCATGCGATTCGTCGTTACCTTAAACATCCTCATAATTCTGGTAAAGTAATTCTAAAAATCGATTATTTTAATGCTTTTAATAGGGTAAATAGAGACATAATTCCTTCTAGAATTAAAGTATATTTTCCAAATTTTATTTCTCAGTGTTATAAAGAACATTCACTTCTTATCATTTGATGATCACTCTCCCTTGTCACAAAGAGGTTTGCAACAAGGGCTTACATTATTTTGTTTAGCAATTCCGATAGTAAAATCTATTCACTCTGAAATAATTTATGTTATTTAGACGATGGAACAGTTTTATACGATTTTAAAAAAATAATTCATTTATGTTCGGATATGAATCCTGTTTAGATATTAGCCTAGTAATATTTAATACTGGTAATAAACACTTTTTTGCTTCTTTTGTATGAAAGATTACATTCCAAATGAAATAGATAGCCTTTCTAAACGCTAACAGATTAAACAGTTTGGCAATTTATTACATACAACGGGTTTTTAAATATACATTATTATTTTTAGTAACAGAAAATTCAAATTTAATAGGTTTCACTGAATTTTACATATGGAAATTCACTTGAAAATTAAAACTAACTGTTTTGTATTGGTATGTCAAAGAACAAAACATTTGCAACATATTTCTGCACAATTTATAAAAGCGTCGGCATTGCTATGCAGTCGCAATGTTGGTGGTAAACAATACAAGTAAATTTAATTTACAATGTTTTCTCATAATTTACACACAAATGAAATTACATAGCCACACCTGTATGTATGAAATTGGCCATCATAAATGATTTTTTAATTTTTCATTTTCCATATTCCGGTCAGTTACGAAATAAAGCTATAGTGGATCAATAATATTTTAATATACTATCAGAATAAAGAATCTGCGACCGATTGCCATCATTATGCTGCCGGAGGTAAAGAAACGTCACTGGGCCAAACGTGTGTAAACGTTATGCCGTTAATTGTCATAACTGATTTCTTTATAGATAATATAAATAAATTTACAACAAAGAAAAATAATATAAATATAAAATTTAAAATTGTTATACTGGAGTATCGAGGCAGTGTTTCATATAAATACGTATAGTAAGTGAATGAATATTTGTATGTACAAATAGGTGTATACACTACATGTACTTGTAGGTGAAATATCTTCTTTTGAGCATATCTGGCTAAAATTTAAAACTTGCAATTCTTGGTATGCTTTTGGAGTAATTTCTCTTCCTCCAAAAAATGACATTGGTAAAAGTTGAAGATGTTTTTGCAAATGTTTATTCAAATTTTAGTAATATTATCTGTTTAGGAAACTTTAATATAAATAAGCTCAATCTTATTACGACTGATGAGGACAAAGTGACAGCTCTGGTTTTTAAGACTTTACAAAGGCTTTTGACTTTTTTAATTATGAATTACGTTTTCACTTATTACATTACGTAGGATTTAGTCCTAGAGTTCAGAATATATTAATTTGTAAGTACCACCTTTATGCTGATGACACCCAGATATATATATACCAGTGTTTTCATTCCGGGTGTACATCCGTTCACTACTGTTGTTCTGAAAAGAACAGTTTTGCTGACATTTCGCCAAAATCACATTTGGCATTTTCGAAGCTTTCTTTCTCGCGTCCGAATAGAGACTGAAGTGTTGGTGACTGGGACGCTTCCTTTTATACCCGCACTCGGGGCCGAAAGTTATATCTGCGCAGGCGTTGGTCGTTATTTATGTTTTTCGGATGGTGCTGTTGTTGCGCTAATTGCGTTTGAGTTTTTGCGTTTTTAGATTTTTCGATTATTGTCTTCCATACTGTTGGTAGTTTTAATGAGTCGTCCCTTTTATTCAAATCACCTTGCTTTTCAATTTCTATGGCTTCTCGGATTATTCTGGTCTTATAATGTTCTATATTGGCAATCTCCCTACACCCATCGAAATTTATTGTATGGCCGGTTTCCTGATGATGTAGGAATAAAGCTGAGGTTGTTTGTTTATTTCTGATGCTGAGTTTATGCTCTTCCACCCTTGCTGATATTCGCCTATTAATTTGCCCCACGTACAAATTTTCACAGTCCTGGCACGGAATACTGTATATTCCGTAGTTTTCCAGTTTGATTTTATCTTTTGGGTTTCCAAGTAGTTTACATATAGTTGCTTGTGGCTTGTGTATTGTTTGTATCTTGTGTTTCCTAAGAATTCTTCAGATTCTGTCTGTTGTGCCTTATTACATATTCTAAGACTACTTGTTGCTTTCCCGGTTCATAAGTTTTGTTGTTCGTTGTTCGGGAAACCTGTGCATTAATAGCTTTCTCTATGGTGAGATTTGTGTAGCCATTTTTCTTTAAAGCACTAGATATTATCTTAAGTTCGTTTTGTCTCGTCTGTGTTTCAGTTAATCGCACGGATCTGGATATTAGAGTATTTGCCACAGCTTGAATTTGTGCTGGGTGATGCTGTGATTTTGCATTTCTGTCTGTATGTGTTGGTTTTCTATAAACGGTGTATTGGAAATGTCCGTTATGCAGTTTTGTGACCAAAACATCTAAAAACGGTAGTTTGTTGTTTTCCTCTAACTCTAGAGTAAATTGTATTCTGGGGTGGATTGAATTTACGTGAGTCAGAAATTTTTCGAGCTCTGCATGACCATGTTGCCATATAATAAATATGTCATCCACATAACGAATCCATAATTTGGGCTTTAAACTTGCTTTCTCAAGAGCTTCTTTCTCGAAGTATGTCATAAATAAATTCGCGACTACTGGTGATATCGAGAACCCCATTGGAGCACCATCCATTTGTTTATACATTTGCCCGTTGAATGAAAAATAAGTATTTTTAAGGCAATGCTCCGAGAGTAGTATTATATGTGCCTGGAAATCCTCGTTCCTAGCAATCTTGTCCAATGCTTCGTCGATGGGAATACTGGGATATAATGATTTGACATCTAGGCTTGCTATGATATCGAACAACAAAACTTATGAACCGGGAAAGCAACAAGTAGTCTTACCATATGTAAAAGGCACAACAGACTGAATCGGAAGAATTCTGAGGAGACACAACATGCAAACAATACACAAGCCACAAACAACTATAGGTAAACTACTTGGAAACCCAAAAGATAAAATCAAACTGGAAAACCACGGAGTATAAAGTATTCCGTGCCAGGACTGTGAAAAGTTGTACGTGGGGCAAACTAATAGGCCAATATCAGCAAGAGTGGAAGAGCATAAACTCAGCATCAGAAATAAACAAACAACCTCAGCTTTATTCCTACATCATCAGGAAACCGGCCATACAATAAATTTCGATGGGTGTAGGGAGATTGCCAATATAGAACATTATAAGATCAAAATAATCCGAGAAGCCATAGAAATTGAAAAACAAGGTGATATGAATAAAAGGCACGAATCATTAAAACTGCCAACAGTATGGAAGACAATAATCGGCAAATCTAAAAACGCAAAAACTCAATCGCAATTAGCGCAACAACAACAGCACCATCCGAAAAACATAAATAACGACCAACGCCTGCGCAGATATAACCTTCGGCCCCGAGTGGGGGTATAAAAGGAAGGGTCGCAGTCACCAACACTTCAGTCTCTATTCGAACGCGAGAAAGAAAGCCTCGAAAATGCCAAATGTGATTTTGGCGAAACGTCAGCAAAACTGTTCTTTTCAGAACGACAGTAGTGAACGGATGTACACCAGGAATGAAAATACATTGTATTTTTCCATCCGTGAAGGACTAAAAATCAAAATATGTATATGTATATATATATATATATATATATATATATATATATATATATATATATATATATATATATATATATATATATATATATATATATATATATATATATATATATATATATATATATATATATATATATATATATATATATATATATATATATATATATATATATATATATATATATACAGGGTGATTCACGGTGGATGGAACCTTAGACGTTTCTGGAGAAATGGTAGATGGATCTTTTTTTAATCGGAAATTTGGGCTACGGTTCAATAATACTTTTAGGTATTTGATTTTTTGTCATATCTAGGTTGAAGCATACAGCGTGTTCCAGAAATAAATGTATGTTGGTAACTTGTAAAAGCGCGAGAAAATCGATTTTTTTAGTGGGGCGCCCTGTATATCAATACTGATTTGAGAAGCTGATAAAAGTAGCTTTCTAATAATGTATACTTTGACTATACCTGATTCTTCACGTTTTTTATTTATAAGCACTTCTTTATGAAATATCATAATAACGAGTCATTTTCAATGATTCTAGTAGTAGTATGCCATGAAAACAATAGAATCGAATATTAATAAAGGGGCACAAGCCTAGGTTTGGGCAAAAATTATATTCTGATCTCAATTATTTCTTTAAACCTAGACCTATTTGGTTTTAAAACGGAACGAGTCCCCCTTTACCCAATACGATATACGAGCCAATATAAGTTACCGTTTATTTTTAAAAGGGGTCATGTCAGGACTTGCGCCCTTTTAATAATACCCACTTTATGTACTCACCGCAACTTATTTTACCCTCTAATGCGGACTGCAAAGATATTGTTTCATTTTTGTTAGTACGTTTTTAGTTTGTTAATGTTTTTCGAGTGTAAGCATGTCTGGATAATTTAGAGCCCGGGAATAAAAAAAGAAAATCTACAATAAAGAAAAGTATGTACAAAATTTTACTGGCGTAGCCAGAAAAACTGTCTAGGGAGGCAGACAGTTAATTATGTTGTTCATTGAGTATAAAACCGAGGATATTTTATCATAAAATATATTTTCAATACAAATTCGAAATGCGCCTAGAAGAGAGGCAGCTGCCGATATTTGCCCCCCTCCCCTGGCTACGCCAATGCAGTAAAATATCATAAAAATGAGGAACATTTGGCAAAGCCTTCTATTCTAGTCACAGCGGCAACCTGGTTTATTATTGTTTTGTAACAATTCAGGCTTTTTACCGATTTTTAAAACATTATTTCTAAAAGTTTATTTAATCATACACTCTAAAAAGTACTGCTAACTAGAGAAAAATATTTTGTTTTGTATCCTTATTTGCATTGGTTTATGTATATTTAATAACGAATAAATTGTTTTCTTAATACTCGTTTTTTTATGTTTTTCTTTTCGTATTTCTTATTAAAAGGGCACAAGTCCATATACTAAAAAGTTAAAAAAGTGTAAAAATACAAGTACAGTTACTTACAAAAACAATCTGAAAGTTTATTTTTGGTATAACTTATTGGCTACAATTTGAAATATAAAAAAAGTAAAAGAATAAAAGTTAGAGAAGTTTTTATGTCTGGTGTAAAATTTAAAAATGTGGACCTCTGACCTTTAAATAATAAACGATTCAATTGTTGTGAGACGCCATGATAGTTTGTTTCGACAGAAGTTTTATTCTTGCGCTTCTGATTTTAAGTCATAGTTAAGATGAAAATAAATAAGTAGGTAAACAAATAAGAAAACAATTATAATGAATTTATTTATTCTGCATGGTCAGTGTAATAAGATTATCAAGAGAACGTATAGAAAATTTAATGAAATGTATCCAGATTTACCACAAGTGAATATCAGAAAATTCATTTGAATCCAAAACAATTTTAAAGATTTTGGTTTAGCTTTAAAACCATCAAGAAATTTAAAATGATAAATTATAAACTAAAAGTACAAAAATTAAATAGAAATTTTGAAAAATGTCACAGATTTTTTGAGCAACTGTTGAAAATGTTGTCCATTAACCTCTAAACACTTCAAAAAACGAGTATTGACACCATCCGTTGTAACTCTTCTTATTTCATCGGGATCAATATCTTGAAAGGCTTGAATGACCCGATGTACTAGTTCTTCTTTACTATTTACTGGAGTGTGATAAACTTTTTCCTTTAGTGTACCCCATAAATGAAAATCTAAAGGAGTAATGCCAGGCGACCTTGGGGGCCAATTCCACGGTCCTAGGCGTCTAAACCATCGGTCATCGAAAATTCGATCTAGCTCTGCAGTCACTTCCGCCGTACAATGTGCTGGAGCCCCGTCAAGTTGGTACCAACAGCTTAGGTAATCCTCTAGTGCAAGACCATCTGTAAACTCCTCGACCACTTGTGATAGAATATCTAAGTATTTTCTGGAAGTGAGTTGTTCATCGTATATCATATACATAATTTGATTATCCATTAGCGAACAAAAGACATTAAAACTACATTTTTCTTGAAATTGTCCCTCTCTTGTAGCGTGCGGATTTTTATTGGCCCAACAGTGACGATTCCGTCGATTAAAAATGCCTTCCCTTGAAAATTTTGACTCATCGGTCCATATAATTTTTCTTAAAAAAAGAGGATCTTCCTGTGTACGTGTCAGTAACATTTCACAAAATTCGACAGTTTGCGGAAAATCTTGAGGTTTAAGTGCTTGGACTTCGGTGTAGTCGTGCATATTATGCTTTTTTAAAATTCTTTGTATTGATAAAAATGTAATGCCCAAATCTTCTTCTGCGCCACGTATGGAGGAGTCAGGGTATGTGTAAAAGTATGCCAAAACGTTAATTTCATTTACTTCAAGAGAAGTCACCGGTCTGGGCAAGTTTCTCGGTGGTTTTAAAGCTGAACCAAAATCTTTAAAATTGTTCTTGATTCGAATGAATTTTCTGATATTCATTTGTGGTAACTCTGGATACGTTTCATTAAATTTTCTACACGTTCTCTTGATAATCTTATTACACTGACCATGCAGAATAAATAAATTCATTATAACTGTATTTAAGCAAATATTATTCACTTAGATTTCAACTTTGACTTAGAATCAGAAGCGCAAGAATAAAACTTCTGTCAAAGCAAACTATCATGGCGTCTCAGAACAATTTTTTTCATGGCACACTACTATTAGAATCCATTGAAAATGACCCATTATTATAATATTTCATAAAGAAATGCTTATAAATAAAAAACGTGAAGAGTTAGGTTTAGGAAAAGTATACATTATTAGAAAGCTACTTTTATCAGCTTCTCAAATCAGTATTGATATACCCCCCATTTAAAAAAAAATCGATTTTCTCGCGCTTTTACAAGTCACCAACATACATTTATTTCTAGAGCACCCTGTATGCTTCAACCAAGATATGACAAAAAAATCAAATACCTAAAGGTGTTAATTTAACCTTAGCCCAAATTTCCGAATAAAATTGCTTTAGAGTTGGAAGAAATCCGGATTTATTTGAAGTCTTGTTTTGGATAAAAAAAAATCAAATAAATTCATTCCTGAAAAAAGCAAGTAAATTTCTTGTTATGACGTTGGTGTATTGCTTCATATTTCAATATAAAAATATATGGAGAACAGGAATTCCTGCCAGTATGTAAAATCTAATTTTAATGTTAAGGTCAAAGTGTGTTTGTTTTTCGTAAGAAGTTATCGATACTAATTGCAAAGCAGTGAGTACAATTTTCTACTTTTTTTTTTTTCTAAAAATCCTCAATTTCTAATTAATGTGCATACAGAGATAAAAAACAAATTTCTTCTCATATTGCAGCCCTGAAGAAGGTAATAATCATTACCGAAAGCTTGGCGTAGCTTAAAAGCAATTTAAATCTAGACCTAAATTAGGACCGATACCCCAATAATTAGGTTACTTGTTGTTCAACTAGTCGGTCAAGACTACCCTTCTCTTTAATAAATATATATATATATATATATATATATATATATATATATATATATATATATATATATATATATATATATATATATATATATATATATATATATATATATATATATATATATATATATATATATAATTAGAATATCAAAAGATATCTTCTCTGGTGAGGCACTGGTGTTGGTAACAAGTTTAGTTGGGACAGCATATCTTCATCAGAACAATCAGCAAGATTAAGTTTATATGACCTGTGCTTTAGAGATTTGTGTTGAACACGTTTAAGTAGATTTCTATGGACTTTATAATGTGGAGACCAAACGCATGAGGAGTAACCCAAGTGTGGACGAACGAGTGCACAGTAAACCAGTTCAGTGCGGTCACACACAAATCTTTTACTACAGAATTTTTTTAAGCAGTATCCCATTAATAATGTAATTAAATATAATTGGATTGTTACACCGGTAAAATGGCATGGCTTTACATTTGGAAGGATTCAGTGACATTCCCTTGCTTTGGTACCAATCCACCAAGCCTTGAAGATGTTGCTGAAGTCTCTCACAGTCGTTGGGTTCATGTATTTGACGAAATAATTTTAGATCATCAGCAAACAGTTGATATTCACAATATTTTATGCTTTTGTAGATATCATTTATAAACACATTGCATAATATGGGACCTAAATGAGAACCTTGAGGGACTCCAGAAGGATTATCAATTTCATATGAGTAAAACTTTCTTATTTTAACAGTCTGCCTTCGCTAGGACAAATAGCTCGTAAGCCATGAGAGAAGTGGGTTGTTAATGCCCAACATTCTAAGTCTGTATACTAGCACATCATGACACACACTGTCAAACGCTTTGTAAAAATCAGTGTAGACAGTATCAACCTGAATTCCATTTTGCAAAGCATTTGATACACCATTAACATGAGTAAGGACATTTAGTTCAGAAGATCTACATGGACGGAAACCAAATTGTTGATCATATATGTATATGTGGGACCTTATTTTCTTGGGTTAGGTTAAAATGTAAACAAAATTTCTTACTTAAAATCAACGTTTCGCTCATTGTGTTGAGCTTTCTCAAGATTTTATTTAGTCTCCTGATTCCTAATCCTAAAGTTTTATAAAGAATATACTTCAATTTTTCTGATAGGTTATGTATGTACGGTAGTGCCACGTATTTAGTATTTTGGTTCTTTATTGGTTCTCTCTTTTTGTTGTAATGAAGATAAGTTCTAAAGAATTTATTATTAAATTTTTAAACAAAGAACTCCCACATACTGTTACATTACAATGGAAATTGAATCAGAAGGCACGATTCCCTTTCTAAATCTTCTTGTACAAAGGAAAGGGGATGGTTCCTTAGGACACTCTGTATATAGAAAACCAACGCATACGAACAGGTACTTAAATGCAAATTCCCATCATCATCATCATCTGGCACAAAAGCAATCAGTTATTAATTCGTTGGTTTACAGAGCCCTCGCGACTGATGACCAAAATTCTTTACAATCGAAAACAGAGAAAGTGACTCAAGCTTTAAGAGGGAATGGATATTGCACTGATAATATTAGACGATCAATTAAAAAATATATTAATCCTACTCCACGAAATGATACTAGTAAGGAATAACCGATAGGAAATGTAGCTCTTCTATTTATACACGGAACCACAGACAAGATTGCAAGGTTACTTCGCCGGTCCAACATACGAACAATCTTTAACACCCACAAGAAAATTGGACAATTTTGCGATCGCCAAGGGACATTATTCCTTTTCAAACGGAAGGAGTATATACAATTCCTTGTTCCTGTGGTGATGTCTATATTGGAGAAACTAGACGATCCTTATCGACTAGGCGTAAGGAACATGAACGATGTATCAAGAAGAAACAAATTGTACAATCTGCTATATCTAAAGTGTAAGTGTAAAAGAAACCAAAGTTCTTGCATCGGTTTCGGGATTCTATAAACGCAAAATTAGAGAATCTATTGAAATTTATAAGCATCCTAACAATTTTAATAGAGATACGGGCTTTTCAGTCTACATCATACGTGAAAACCGATCGTTACACCGAGTCACGCTTCAGTAAACACAGGTTGGCTATAAAAACTCTGTACTTTATTTATCTGGTGCTTGGCACCTGTGAATACAAATATTAATATTTTTAAATGATATACAGAGGCAAGTTGAATTTCTGTTTATAATTTTATACAGGGTTGAATTTGTATTACTTTCCAATTAATTAATTAAGTTAAAATATATTTGATTTAAACCACTAATATCGTTTACTGCCTGGCTCTCCTTTTTTATTGCGATCATTTCCGTAACTGTTAATTTATAATAATTTCTATCTTGGGCTAAAATCTCGGTTGCGTCAAAGTTAAACTCATGTTTTGTTGTATGTTCATGTTTATGAAAGAGCAGTATATGTATTTTTAGTATACTTGTGCCCTTTAATACGGTTTTCTAAATATTGTGTTGACATACCAATATATTTCTTAGGACAATTTAAACATGGAATTGAATAAATTACGTTTGATTTCTTTTTTTGTGGAACTTTGCTTTTCAATGGTGTGTTCAGAGAATTTAATAAATTTTGTGCTTTATGACAAACAGTTATGTTATTTTTTGAAAGAATATACTTTAATTTTTCTCATAGGTTATGTATGTACGGTAGTGCCACGTATTTAGTATTTTGGTTCTTTATTGGTTCTTTCTTTTTGTTGTAATGAAGATAAGTTCTAAATAATTTATTATTAAGTTTTTAAACAAAGAACTCCCACATACTGTTACATACAATGGAAACTGAATCAGAGGGCACGATTCCCTTTCTAAATGTTCTTGTACAAAGGAAAGGGGATAGTTCCTTAGGACACTCTGTATATAGAAAACCAACGCATACGAACAGGTACTTAAATGCAAATTCCCATCATCATCATGATCTAGCACAAAAGCAATCAGTTATTAATTCGTTGGTTTACAGAGCCCTCGCGATTTGTGACCAAAATTCTTTACAATCGAAAACAGAAAGAAACGATCAATATATTAAAAAATATAATAATCCTACTCCACGAAATGATACTAATAAGGAATTACCGATAGGAAATGTAGTTCTTCTATTTATACACGGAACCACAGACAAGATTGCAAGGTTACTTCGCCGGTCCAACATACGAACAATCTTCAACACACACAAGAAAATTGGACAATGTTTGCGATCGCCAAAAGACATTATTCCTTTTCAAACGGAAGGGGTATATGTAATTCCTTGTTCCTGTGGTGATATCTATATTGGAGAAACTGAACGATCCTTATCGACTAGGCTTAAAGAACATGAATCAAAAAGAAACGAATTGTACAATCTGCTGTATCTAAACACCAACATTCTACTGGAAATGACATAAATGTAGAAGAAACCAAAGTTCTTGCATCGGTTTCGGGATTCTATAAACGCAAAATTAGAGAATCTATTGAAATTTATAAGCATCCTAACAGTTTTAATAGAGATACGGGCTTCAGTCTACATCATACGTGAAAACCGATCGTCTACAAATAGCCGGCCTGGGTCTCCCCAAACTCATTCGGTGTTCCAATCTCGTGAAGTAAAGATTCCTGATTTCGAAGGCGAAACGTCGGAAAGTGATTCCATTTTGACACGGTCTAATCCCAAGAACCATGATTTCTTAATTGACCACAGCCGTGAAAGCTTTCGTTCTATATATTGCGACTATGGTAGCTAGCGTTGTCCATTACAATTACACTATGTTTTGGAATATTTGAAAGAAGGCGATTTTGAAATCATTCTTCAAATCATTTTGCATCTCTATCTTGATGATAATCCAAAGATGAATTGGCTATGTTCGTCGATTAAAGTAACAAAGAGTTTGAAATTAAATCATTTTCTGCACCCGCATGCAAAATTGTAATCAAATGTCCTTTATTTGAGGTAACTTTGGTTTGGCACTTATTTGCTGAATCGTTCCATCCTTTTTTAGGGTTATCATGGGTATCAAACAATGTTTCGTCAAGATATATGATTGGATGATTTTCTGTCCTATATTGCTGATTGCTGTAGGAAATTAAATATTTCCGACGCCATACTTGTTATCGCTGGGATTCCATTCTCTTTTTTTTATAGTCCGATATTTAAAACACATTACTTTAACAATTCTCCAGAGGCTTGTTCTACTACATGAAATGTTAGTTTCGTGTGAGTAGGGAATCTATTGTAGGAATTATTTGTTTATTATACATGTCAAAATTTTGGGGGTAAGTAGCCAATATTTATAGGGTTTCACAAATCAACGAATGATTCTGAAATGAATTTTACCCCTGTTTTCATTTGCAAACTGCTCTATCTTCCCAGTTTGTAGGTAAAAACTAATTATCACAACACACTCCACAGATTTTATCATTCAAATTCATTTTTAAGTATCAAAATATATTTTTTGTTGGAATTCGCCATTTTACATTTTTCTTTTCACAGGAGATCTTAGTGGAAGAAAATTGAATATATAGCTGTGCCTATGTTATACGGTACGTTAAGAAATGTGCTGTTTTAACCAAATCTGTAATTCTTACTTCATATTACAAAAACCAAATACAATCAATATATAAATGGCAGCATTCGTTATTATCTGTTTTTAATAGACAGAGCTCCGAGTTCACACTTGACTTTTTAATCCAAGATAATTTTTCTCAGAATCAGTTTAAACATGTCTTAAACTACTGAATAAATTATTTTATCATTCTCTTAAATAGTAGAAATACTCAGGTTTATATTATTTGTTATATAGATTGATATTATGACTACCAGTTTATTAAACATTTAGAGAAATATATTTACCAAAGGAATAAACAAATCATTGTTGATCATAATATCACAGGATATTTTCATTTTAATAATACCTGTACGATATCAAAAAGCACGAACTAGCTATATACTTTTATATGCATCCAGAAAGATTTTATGTTTTCTTTTCTGCCATAAAGACCAGACAATATTTTTCTAGTATAGGTAAAAGCTAGCTTTATGATGCCCCTGAGGATACTTAAAGTTGTATAACTAAACAGTTTTGGTTTCTTTTCATATCCTAGCATACAGTATGCACGAATGAAGAAGGATGAAAATTTGAATATCTCCAAATCTGAATTTTTATATAACACAAGGTATGTTAGATTTCAAGTTGCGTACCCAATAAAATGATCGAAAATGTTTGCTTTTTCATAGCATTTTCCAATTAGAAGGATTATAGTTTTGATATATTTTGTATTATTATTATCTCGATGCCTCAGGGAAATGAAAGTCATGAACCATTCTTTATATTATGATATTGGCATATATATATATATATATATATATATATATATATATATATATATATATATGGATGTATATATACAGGGTGTCCGACGGAAAAGTAACACATTTCGCGACTTAATAGCTCGAAAACGAAAAATAATATCGAAATGCAGTTTTCACCGAATGACTTAGATTTGCCCCGAGTTTTTTTCCTGTTACTGTTGCCAAATTTTCCCATTTATCCTAGGATCGCGGAGAAATACCTGTTTTTTGGCACTAAATTACTGTTTTATTTTAAATGGGACACCTTATATCTTTTTATGGTCTTGGATAGCCTGACACTTCTTCTTTTCAAAAACACATAGTTTGGGGTTATTTATTTTAAGTTCTTAGATTTTAAAATTAAGTTTGTTAACTCTTACATAATAATTAACCTTTTTGTTGATGAAATGTCGTGAAATGTTGCATTGTCTGGCATTATTAATTGCGTATTAGGAAATTGTCTCCTTAAATCTAGAATTGTTTCACATGTGTATCTAGTATCTTTATTCGTAAGCGTGGGGATAATTTGTTGAAAGGCTTGAATTTTGTATGCCTCAGATTTAATAATCTTTAAAAGTCGCTCTACTTTTCGATGTCATCCATCGCTATCCATTCTTCGTAGTTATGCGCCACCATAACTATCAAGTGTGCTTCGGAACAAAAGTATGTAGACGTCGTCCTGTTGACCATTAAAAATAAGTTTGTTGTCAAATGCAGCTGTCAGATTTTTAATTTTTCCGATTTTTAAAATGTTTAATCAAATTGAAAAAGCATTTTTAGTAATCACATATGCAGAAAAGAAATCAATAACAATATCCAGACGCAGAATTCGTACAGTACACCAAAAAAATCCCCCATCCATTATAAGTGCAACGGTTTAGAGATACAGGCTCTTTAGAGAGAATCAAGCGACTTGACAATCGAGCAGACGTGCTACTGAACGAAGTCTTAGCTGTAAGGGAAATTTTAAGTAATAATAATTAAAAAATATCTATTAGTAAAATAGCCAGCATGTTTGATGATGTCGAAAAGTAAAGTATAGCGACTTTTAAAGATAATTAATTTTAAGGCATACAAAATTCAAACATTTCAACGAATTATACCCCACGCTTACGAACAAAGATATTACACATGTGAAACAATTCTAGATTTAACGAGACAGTTTCCTAATGCGCAAATAATAATGTCAGACGAAGCAAGATTTCATTTAAACGGAAAGGTTAATAAACATAATTACCGCATATGGAGAGAGGAAAATCCGCGAGAACTTGTCAAATTTGAAAGGGATTCGCCAAAAGTAAATGTTTGGTATGCGGTGTCGTTCACCAAGGTGTACGGTCCTTTTTTCTTTATGAAGAATACCGTCTTTGGGGCTAACTACACCGACATGTTAGAAATTTTCTTTTATCCGCAACTTGAAGAAGAAGGATTAATTAATGATATACAGCGCATTATTCAAACATTGCGAGAAATTCATTGGATTGAGTTTTTCCAAACAGGTGGATATGCAGGGGCGGTCCTATACCGTCGGCTCCATATTCCTCAGGTCTAACGATCCCAGACCTTTTTCTGTTGGATTATGTGAAGGAAGCGTGCTACAATCCTCTACCACGAAATATTGAGGAATTTAATATTAACATAAGAAATGTTATAGAAGGATAGGAATCGTTTCAAAACTCATATGGAAAATTTCTCTAATAGATTGACTAAGTGTGTGAATTTTTTTTGTTTGTCAATCTAAACGCAACAAATAATCTGAACCCACTTAAAAATAAGTGTGTGGAAGTTAATGGAGGTCACATACAACAATTGTTATAGTTTTTATTTATCTTCACGAAAATAAAACTTTTTACCTTTTGTTATTTTACTAAATTGTATTTGTAGCAATAAAGAAATTTAAAATTAGGTTCAAAGCAAGAATTTACAAAGTTAATTTTAAAATCTAAGAACTTAAAATAAATATCCCCAAACTATGTATTTTTGAAAAGAAGGAGTGTCATGCTATCCAAGACCATAAAAATATATAGGATGTCCCATTTGAAATAAAACAGTAATTTAGTCCCAAAAAATAGGTATTTCTCCGCGATCCTAGGATAAATGGGAAAATTTGGAAACATTGACAAGAAAAAACTCGAGGAAAATCTAAGTCATTTGGTGAAAACCGCATTTTGATATCATTTTTGATTTTCGAGCTATTAAGTCGAGAAATGTGTTAATTTTCCGTGGAAAACCCATATATATATATATATATATATATATATATATATATATATATATATATATATATATATATATACAGAGGGTCCCGAGTTGCAGTGTCCAAACTTTAACAGCGCATTCTGCATTCAAAATAAGCCCTAATTTTCTATATAAACATATATCGGCAAATGCTTCGTTTTCGAAATACAGGGTGTTAAAGTTTTAAGAAAAAAATTGTTTTTTAGTCATAACTTTTTTATTACTTGAGATATTGTTATTAAACTTGGTAAACAGCCTTGGGGTAACAAAAGGCATTTTGTGATTTAAAATATTTTTTAATATTTCATCAGTGGCGTCCGTACGGGATTTTTTATTAAATATTCGTGAAGAAAAAATGGTACTCTACTGCTTTTTCTGAAAACAAAAATCATTCCTAAAATCCCCACTCACTTTGGAGCAAATTTGATCCCTTGTCTTTTTTTCGTGCGGTGTAAGGATTTCGAGTAAAAAACTAAAAACTATTTTTATGTATGGCATAGTTAAAATTTCCATTATTGTTAATTTCAGTAGCAAAACCTTTAAGGTGGGATTGTAACCGCAAGTTTTTAAAATTATTTGGTTTCCGATATTTATTTCATGCATTCCGGGTGAGTTCATAATTTCTGAACAACGTATGTAGGGTTTCTAAAATAAAAGCTTGTCTGACAACTAAGGAGAGATGACGTCATCGACCCGTTGTAATGGAGATTTGCATTATGTTTGGGTTATCAGGGTGACATCGCAGAAGTTAGCAGGCAACCTATTAAAATCTAATGTCCTTGGTACTTACCATCATTCCTTCATTGTCGACTCTTAGTATGCCATGATTGCATTTTTGTGATAATTGAACAATTGCTAGGTTCGTCTTTAAAGTGTGACAGATGAGTTTATAATTCTAAAATCGTCGATTCATTTTGTAAAACGGTAATTAGAATTAATTCAATTTTGAAGACGATACTTCATTTTACTGAAACTACTCTTTATTAACTAAGTTCGTAATTAATTTTACAAAAACTAGAATTCATAACTTTTATTAACTTAGATCGTGAAAAAAATTTGTAGAGCACTTTAAATATTATTAAGGATTAATGTGGGCCTTAAAATTCACAATAATTGCTCAAAATGAGCTCCTCTAACTTTTCTCACATTTTCGGCATCTGCTCTTAACTGTGTCAGTGGCATGGCGTATAAAATTCGTATTGGCTCGCAAAGTTTCACAGGCTTGCTCTATCCTTAGAACCAGTTCTTCTCTTGTATGAACTGGTCTGGAATAAACTAAATTTTTCAAATAACCCCACACAAAGAAGTCGACAGGTGTGAGGTCAGGGAACGTGGTGGCCAGGCTGTAGCTCCTAATCGTCGAATCCATCGTTCTGGATAATTATTATTTAACGTTTCTAAGATTTAGAGGAATATTTTCTAGATATTGAAATAACTCATTTTGCAGAAAATCATTAAATAACTGTCCATCTAGGCGTGGTGGTAGAATATGGGACCCGCAAAAAATTTCATTTATTACACCACACCAAACATTAACAGAAAATTCTTGCTGAAATGCTCTAGTTCGTACAACATGTAGATTGTCATGGCTCCAGATTCGTAAATTATGGAAATTTACTGAGCCGCTTCGGGTAAATGTGGCTTCATCAGTCCATAAAAATTTTTTTGAGAAGTTCTCGTCTTCCTCTATTTGGCGCAAAAACCAATTGCAAAAACTGACACGTTTTTCGGCATCACCAGATTGTAAGTTTTGAACTGACTGCATCTGAAATGGCTTCCTGTGATCTTTCCTCAAAACGCGATGAACCTTATTTTTAGAAACAAAAACTGCGTTGCCTTGTAAATTATGAGCTGCTCTTCGTAGGCTTAATGTCCTATCGTTGTCAAACTTATTTAAAATTACGTTACTCAAATGATGTTTACCAAATTTAATAACAATATCTCAAGTACTAAAAAAGTTATGACTAAATAACAATTTTTTTCTTAAAACTTTAACACCCTGTATTTCGAAAACGAAGCATTTGCCGATATATATGTTTATATAGAAAATTAGGGCTTATTTTGAATGCAGAATGCGCTGTTAAAGTTTGGACTCTGCATTTTGTAACTCTTTTTTCATATCTCAACCCTTTAAATTGTTCGTAGATGTTATTTTCGTTCCCTTTCTCTCATACATTAAATCCGTACCTGCCGGGCGTGTATAAGTGTATAATGAATATTTATGATCTATTTTATTTAGTTTAGTTTCTTATATATGTCTGTAGAGTAATATTTACTATTTTTTGTGTTCCCGTGCCTGTCGGCTTCTCGGCGTTTGATGTATTTACTGATTTATCTATAGATTATTGGAAATAAACTTCCTTCCAATAAACAAGTTTTAAGTGTACTTTTTTTTAACTTCCGCGAAGTGAAATTAAATCTTTACGAAAGTGCTGAAATCTTGTTATATTCGTCTATCAATTTAATACCTCTTTCTGCGATATCTTTACAACTTTTATTTTTTATTAACATTGATATGACCTTTGTATGAAAAGGGAGCGGTAAACCAAGCCTTCACAAAAACTTTGACAATAAAAATGCATACATGGTTAATATTTTATTTTCCTTTGCTGTTACTTTAAATTCGTCTCTGAACAGAAATATGTGTATGCAATAAATTGTTCTCGCCATCCAACGTGCGTGATGAAACGCACCAGGCGCGCGAATCCGAAACTTTACATTAGTTTTCCCCAAGAACAAATGTGTCAAATGTAAATATTATCTATAGTAATCGACAGGTTGTTGACTATTTAAAATTGTCTAAACAAAATTGAAAATACGAACCATATCAAAATCTTCACGTGGTAATATTGAATTTATATGTTCATCATTTAAACTAGATTTATAATTATACCAATTAATGTTAGGCCACGCTTCTTGAAAACGTTTCAATAATGGGACGTTAGGATCAGTAAACGAAGGCATTTTTACATCAAATGCACTTCTAAAATCATAATAAAATCATCAGCTAAAATCATTTCAGCTATGTGGTGTCTACAAGAAAGATAAAGCAAATCCCGTTCTAACATTTCTTCAAGCAATATGCTAGCACCATTTAAATGACCTAAGTTAGAAGCAGTCGTGTCGCAACATAAAGCAATTCCCTTGTCATAGAGTTTCCATTCCATCAGTGCTTCATATACTGCAGTAGTTTGTTCTCTACCAGTTGAATTCTGCAAAATTAGTATTCCTAGAATTTATTTCGTATCACCACTTGTAACTATAACTGAAAGTCTGTCGTGTTTCACTGAACCTGTTAAGTCAGTAAATATTTTCTCATCCCAATGAACTACAGGGACTAATAAATCATGTCCTTTAAAACCACCTTTTCTGCCCTTTGTTTAAGAAATATTTGTCTGCAACGTTAAATAGTTGTTCGACTTACAGATAAAGAAAGAACATCATGACCTAATGTTTCAGCGGCGGTAGTTAAAAGATGAACTGCGTTTCGGTCGCTTATCTTGCATTTGTCGAATGAGGCAACTATTTATGACGTAATTAAATTTTTGTTCCTACTATCCATCTTTTTTTTCTAATTTATTAACAAAAGAAAGTTCTTTTTGTTTTATGGTTGCACTTGCTTTATGTATACTTTTTTGCAGAGATCTCCACACTTCGTACAAATCCTCTAACTTTTCTACACAATGTTGCACATTTCGATTCGGAATACGCACCATAATCCAAAAAACAACTGCTTCGTTAATTTAGCAGTTTCATAAAGATTTAATTTTATTTCGAGTAAGTTAAAAAAACGTACAGCTAAGACTTGTTTATTGAATTTTATTTCCAATAATCTGCGACGAATAACTGCCAAGCAGATACATCAAAAGATGCATTACTTTTCTTAAACGCCGGGAAGCTGACGTAGTTGAAGACACAAAAAAATAAATATTACTCTGCAGAAAGAAAGAACTCTAAGAAACTAAACTAAATAAAATAGATCACAAATGTTCAAATTTAACTTATAGACGCCTGGCAGGTACCGATTTATTGTGTGAGAAAAAGGGGGCGAAAATAACATCCAGAGCACAAGGATGGAAGATATATTATTAGGTTACACCTAATAACTTTATAAAATAATTACTTTATGCAAAATAAAGTTAATTGATTAAGATCTTATTTACGTTGATTTTTTTTTTTAATTTTATTTGGCCTCCATTTTGTTCCGCTCTCTTGAATTCGTACCTCTCCTTTACCAGTTTATCTTTATATCACACTTAATGCTTTCACAAAATTCGAAATTAATCTAATGAGTAGGGTTTTCAGAATGATTTTTTGAATATTTTATTAGGCCGCCATCTTATTCCGGCATAATGGATTTTTACCAAAATATTACCAGGTCATTCCCATATGATACTAAATTTACGACTAAAATTTGAAGTCGATCGGATAAGTAGGTTTTCAGCTATGTCGTGAATTACCAGACAGACAGACAAACCGACAGACGGGCCGACGGCATTGGTAAAACATATTGCTTGGCATCTAGGAACCCTAAATAGTGAATATATGTAAAACCTGAGAAAGTGATTTTTTTTTCACGATTACAAATATATTTAGTCTTCATTTTGTTCCGCCGTCTTGAATTGGTACCACAGTTTTACTAGTTCATCAGTATACCACAATTATGTATGGTACACAATTTGAAATCAGTCTATTGTTTTTCTGGCTTTATATATTTTAGTAAGCCGCCATTTTGTTCCGCCATCTCGTATTAGTACCAAAATTTTACCAGTTGATTCGTACTGACTTTTGTGTAAAATTTGAGATAAATTGGATAAGTAGCTTCGTAGTAATATATTTTTTTAATATTTCACTAGGCTGCCATTTTATTTTGAGATACTGGATTTTTAGCAAAATGTTGATCAAAACTTGAGGCCAATCGGTTAAGTAGTTTTTCAGCTATGACGTGAACTACCAGACAGAGAGACAAACCGACAGACGGACCGACGGAATTTGATAAAACATATTTCTTAGCATCTAGGGACGCTAAAACGTGAAGATATGTAAAACCTGGGAGGGTGCTTTTTTCGCGATTACAAATATTTTATTTAGCTGCCATTTTGTTCCGCCATCTTCAGTTAGTATCACAGTTTTACTAGTTCATCTGTATACCACAATTATTTATGGCACATAATTTGAAATTAATCCATTAAGCAGGTTAGATTCGTACCAAGATTTTACCAGTTGATTCGTATATAATACTTGATTTTTGTGCAAAATTTGAGGTAAATTGGAAAAGTAGTTTTTTAGAAATCATTTTTTTTAACTTTTCACTAGGCCGCCATTTTGTTTTGCCATATTTGATTTTTACCAAAATGTTAACAGGTCATTCCTATATGACCCTTAATTTTTGACCAAAGTTTGAAGTCAATCGGGTAAGTAGTCTTTTAGCTATGCCGCGAATAGACAGAAGGACAGGCCGACGGAATAGGAAAACATGTTTTTCCGCACTTAGGGTCCCTAAGGTAAGGATCTGAAAAAATCTCGGAAGTTGATTTTTTCACGATTACGGTACTACGAGAGAAGTAAAAACAGTTTGTAAATTTAGAAAATATTAAATATTTTTGTTTTTCGTACCAACACCATTGCTTGCAGTTTAAAATATTTATGGTTATTTATACATAATTCATAAATCCTGAAGAACGCACATTCTTCGAAAGCTATAACACACAACAAAGGTTTTTCTTTGTATCCCCAGTGAATCTTAAACCGAGAAGAGAGAAAAGATTCTGCTTCTTTCTTCTTAAATGGTATGTTAAAAGTTAACAGAACAATTAGAACATCGTTAGAGACTCTTCACATAATACATATTTAGCTGTTTAAAATGCCATCTTTATCAGCATTTAGTTAATATAAACAATAAACATGACTAGTTTACTCTGTTTCATTCCATGCCCACCATTTAAACATTTTCACATTTTGGCGTTAAATAAATGCAAATAATAATAATAACTACAAACAATACGTTATTTTGTGTTTTTGCAGCCACAAAAAATAATGAGCCTAAACACTAATTTGGTTTCCGGTAAATCAAAGTAAATGCACAAACTAAATTGTTGGAAAATAATATTCTCAATTTACGGTTTATTTTTGATATAGGAACGACCGTTTTTGTGTAATTAAATTATTGACAATAAAATTTCTGTAAACGGAATATATTGTATGTTCACAATAAGTACTTTAGCTGATTTTTATTATAGAAACAAGCACCATAGACTGTAAAAATAATTATTTTAATATGAAAACGTAAAATATTACCAAAAATTGCATAATGTAGGTATTTAGTTATTTAATAATAACTATATACAAACTAATAGTATAATTCAAAATATGTTTTCGTAAAATTTACCAATTTGGATAAGTCTACGCTCGCAGAGCGCCGTAGAATGAGTTATGGTCCGCTTCTTGCACCTAATGATTTTTACCTGCTTAAACCGAGACTAAAAAGTAAAAAATAATATTTTGCTCCATCTTGAAAATGTGACTTTGTGAAGTAGGCGTTAAACTAATATATTGCTTCCCTCGTAAAAGGGGTAAGTAAAAGAATTGTAATCGTGAAAAAATAACCCTGGAAGAGTTTTTCAGATCTTTACGTTTGACTCCAAATTTTGGTCAAAAATTAAGGGGCATATGGGGATGATATGGTAATATTTTGGTAAAAATCCAATATGGCAAAAAAAAAGCGGCCTAGTGAAATGTAAAAAAAAATTATTACTAAAAAACTACTTATCCAAAATACCTTAAATTTTACACAAAAATCAAGTACTTTTATTTGTAATGGTAAAAATCACCCTCTCAGGTTTTACATATCTTCGCGTTTTAGCTTCCCTAGATCCAGAAAATGTGTTTTATCAATTCCGTCGGTCAGTCTGTCTGTTCGCGGCATAGCTAAAAAACTTCTTGCCCGATTGACTTAAAATTTCGGCAAAAAATTAAAGGTCATATGGTGATGACCTGGTAATATTTTGGCAAAAATCCAATATGCCAGAATAAGATGGAGGCCTAATGAAACGTTAAAGAATATATTATTGAAAAATCTAATTACCCTATTTACCTCAAATTTTGCACTAAAATCAAGGGTTATATAGGAATGAACTGGTATCATTTTGGTGTGAATATAAGATAGCAAAACAAAATGGCGGCGTAATAAAATATTTTAAAAAATCAGCCTAAAAACACTACTTATTAGATTAATTTAAAAATGTGTACAAGCATAAAGTATGATATAGAGATAAACTGGTAAACTTGTGGTACGAATTCAAGATGACGGCCAAATAATTTTTTTTAAATCAGTGTTAAAAAAATCTTATTCAATTGTTTTTAAATATTTGCAGAAAAATTAAATATGATATAGGGATAAACTGGTACTTCAAATTGTCCTTAAAAATCAAGTGTGACATAAATAGAAACTGATAAAATATTGGTAGGAATCCAATATGTTTGAACAAAATGGCGCCCAATAGAAACATTTGAAAAGATAGTATATATGTGTTACTAAATCACTATGTACTGAAATAAATTGGGTCACACTTGACTATTCCTAATAAAAGGAAAGATTCATAACGAGGGAAGTTCCGGGTAAAGGAAATTTACCGATTTTTCATTATGCTTTAATTTATTGATTTAAGAATATTTTTTATATCGAATACCTCCATTGATACCAGAAGAGTTTTATTACCATAAACCTTTTTCAATTTCTCTCAAAAGTACCATTTCAGAATTTTATATATATTTAATTTTATTATATATTAATTTTATATTTATATATATATATATATATATATATATATATATATATATACAGGGTCCTGCAGCGCCCCTCCCGTCTTTTATTATACCTAAACCATTTATTTTAGAAAAAATATTTAAAAGCCACTCTATGCTGTTGATTAGAGAGCACATTTTAAAAATATTCTTGATTATACAGGGTGTTACAAAAAATAGTGGCGCATAAAAGTTGAATTTTTTAAAATGGAACACCCTATATTTTTTTACATTTTTGGAACACTCTTTGCCTAGTCTACAGACTCCTAGAATATTATCTCTCTTTTTTTAATAGTTTCGGAGAAAAAAGGTAAAATCGAAGAAAAAAAAAATTATAGTCTACATTTAAAATATTTATAAAAATTAGATAAAACATCTTAAAAGCTAAGGTAACCTAGTAGCTTACTGCAAAAGGTTTATAGTTATTCTGCTACGAGTATTATAAGTCTTACTTATACAGGGTGACCCAAATTCCATGTCAAACGTTGCAAAATAAAAAATTATTTTTCTCCATTTTTTCAAATGGAACACCCTATATATTTTTTTTCTGTCAGGTACAGAATTAACAGATCAACATTTTTTATTATTACACTTATCTCAAAATTCCTGAAGGTTTTTGAAATATTCTTAAAAAACTAATGTTGTACTTTGTTTTTCAGTACGATAATTGAATAAACTCACTAGTAATGTGGAAAAATGGAACACCCTATATATATTTTTTTTCTGTCCGATACAGAATTAACAGATCAACATTTATTATTATTACTTATCTCAAAATTCCTGAAGGTTTTTGAAATATTCTTAAAAAACTAATGTTGTACTTTGTTTTTCAGTACGATAATTGAATAACCTCACTAGTAATGTTCATACCTTCGCGATTTTAAATATTAGATAGGTCAGCGTAGTTCTAGCTATGGGGAAAAACCTAAAATCCTAACATTTTTTCTAATTACGTTTGCTGCATAAAATTTAAATTACTGCCAAGAGTTAAGGCTCGACTTAAGGTGTAACAGCTTTATTTAACATTATTAACAAATATCTAATTATTGCTAAAATTAATTTTTACTTAGAACATATGTTCGATATGTCTTCCATTCTCTTCGAGGCATAAACGAAGACGGGTATGAAAAGATCTTCCTACTATTCTTAATACTTCGGGCGTAATACTTTGAAATGCGGTTCTAATCCGTTGCTGCATATTTTCGGGAGTTGTTGGAGGTTTGTTGTAAACAATTTCCTTAACGTAGCCCCATAGAACAAATCTAATTTCGTTAGATCAGGCGACCGGGGCGGCCACGCACTTGCTCCCTGTCTTCCAATCCATCGATCTGGAAAATTATTATTTAAATGATCCCTAACTGGCAACGAAAAATGTGCTGGAGCACCATCTTGTTGCAACCACATTGTATTTCTCAGATTAACCGGCAAATTTTCGCACAAATTTGGCAAGTGATTTTCTAGGAAGTCGAGATACATGGCTCCAGTTAAATGTCCATTAAAAAAATGGGGACCAATAACATGTTCACCAATAATTCCCCCCCACACATTAACTGACCATCTGTGTTGTAGATCAAGCTGCCTAAAAATTCTTGGATTATGGTCGGCGTAGTAATGGTAGTTATGACGATTTACGAATCCATTCTTATGAAATGTGGCCTCATCAGAGAATAAAACTTTATCAAAAAAATCAAAGCTTAACCTAATTTTAGCTTGTGCCCAATTACAAAAGTCAACACGTTTCTCAAAATCTGCTGGAAGGAGTTCTTGATGCAACTGAATATGATATGCATGAAATTTATGGCTCTTTAAAATTCGCTGAACAGTTCTTTCGCTTACTCCTACGGCATCCCCGACTGCTTTTTGGCTAACAGAAGGATTTTCCGTGACAGCTAATAGCACAGCTAATTCATTTTCTTCCGTTCGAACGGGCCTATTTCTAACTGGTCTTGTATAATTTACATTTCCCGTTGCCATAAATCTCTCTAATAAGTTCGTCATGCTCCTTCTGTCTGGGTGCCTTCGTTCTGGATAATTTTGCGCATAAATCCTACTGGCCAAAAAGGCATTTCTATGCGATTCTCCTAACACAAAAACCATATCAACCAGTTCTTCGCGGGTGTACTCCATGACGATAGAACGTTCAAATAAAACTTCTAAACAGTGACGCAAACAAACGAAAAATGAACTACGTAGAAGGTAAAGACCACTATATGAAAAATCCGATAATTATTTCAATTTGTAAAACTTAAAAAACGAATAAGTAAATTGCCGATATGTTTTAGTTGTTTGACAGTTTCTAGACAATTTGTTTTTCATGGCCTACTTAAATTCTAGTTAATAATTTGGGCAACACTTGTCGATAATATTAAATAAAGGTTAAGGCCGTTTTACATGCTGCAAGTTTCTTGCAGCAAGGGGTTGCACCTGCAAGATATTGCGCGCAATTTGTCTTGCAGACTGTAAAGCGGCAGTTGTATTTCAATTGCAAGTGTCAGCGTATGCCTTTGTAGGAAGACCTGCAGCATGTAAAACGTCTTTACGGCTTAACTCTTGGCAGTAATTCAAATTTTATGCGGTAAACGTAATTACAAAAAATGTTGGGATTTTAGGTTTTTTCCCATAGCTATAACTACGCTGACCTATTTATTATTCAAAATCACGACGGTGCTTACTTATGAACATTACTAGTGAGGTTATTCAATTACTGTACTGAAAAACAAAGTACAACATTAGTTTTTTAAGAATATTTCAAAAACCTTCAGGAATTTTGAGATAAGTGTAATAATAAAAAATGTTGATCTGTTAATTCTGTATCGGACAGAAAAAAAATATATATAGGGTGTTCCATTTTTCCACATTACTATTGAGTTTATTCAATTATCGTACTGAAAAACAAAGTACAACATTAGTTTTTTAAGAATATTTCAAAAACCTTCAGGAATTTTGAGATAAGTGTAATAATGGAAAATGTTGATCTGTTAATTCTGTACCGGACAGAAAAAAAATATATAATTTGAAAAAATGGAGAAAAATTATTTTTTATTTTGCAATGTTTGACATGGAATTGGGGTCACCCTGTATAAGTAAGACTTATAATACTCGTAGCAGAATAACTATAAACCTTTTGCAGTAAGCTACTAGGTTACCTTAGCTTTTAAGATGTTTTATCTAATTTTTATAAATATTTTAAATGTAGACTATAATTTTTTTTTCTTCGATTTTACCTTTTTTCTCCGAAACTATTAAAAAAAGGGAGATACTATTCTAGGAGTCTGTAGACTAGGTAAAGAGTGTTTCAAAAATGTAAAAAAAATATAGGGTGTTCCATTTAAAAAAATATAACTCTTATGCGCCACTATTTTTTGTAACACCCTGTATAATCAAGAATATTTTTAAAATGTGCTCTCTAATCAACAGCATATAGTGGCTTTTAAATATTTTTTCTAAAATAAATGGTTAAGGTATAATAAAAGACGGGAGGTGAGCTGCAGGACCCTGTATATAGTTTTTTGTAACGTAACGAGTTTAAATTGGTTCGAAGAGAATCGGCAACTATGGTAATACCCACCTACAAGTTGGTTATATTGTTGTTCATTATTAATATAAATAAATAAAGATAATTAAACTAGTCCTTTGTAATTAGAAAATAGATTATGATGAATACTAAATAATCAATTATGCCCCAGACTGTATCATTGTAAATGGGTTAAAAAAAATCAATACGGCATCATATTTTAATGACTTCTACTATTGGCTACGGACACCCAAATCATGTTGTAGGAAACAATCTATAATATTGCTTTAACTAATTGAAGTTACAATAACATGTCTAAGAAGGCAACCCAACATTCATTTGTTGTAAATCAACAGACGGTTAAATGATATCCTCCTGTCTATAATAAACGACTGAGCCAGAATCTCTTTTAATTACATCATCTATTACGTCAAACACTGGTTGGACTGCTTGTTATTTCAGCCGTTCATTGATCGATCCTTTCAGATTGCACGATTTCAGGAAACCTTTTTAAAATTAGGGAGATATCTCTAATTAAATATGGATGTGGTTTAATTAAGCTTCCCTTTTACTCTTTAAAGTTTATTCTTTAAAAGAAAATAAAAATATTTCTCAAATAATTTACGACCAAATATTACTGAAGGTAAATTATTAATCAAAATCTATAATCTTTGCCATATTTATTTAGAATCTAAATACATTTTGTCAAAACTTTAATTGACTTTGAGGGAAGCAAATGTGGATTCGTTACTATTGTCACATACTATTATATTATATATTATATATTTTTTACTTTTTAGACATTTTTTTAAGTCGGTTTTATTTTTTTTAAATATTTTATTTCACACTTTCTAGTGAGTTTATACAAGTTACATTTTTAAGAATATTATAATTTGTAGTATATGTATATCCAATATAACGTAATACAAAAAGTGACGAATAGAGAAGTAAACAACTCTATTAAAAAATCTGTAAATTTTCATTATCCGGAACTTCCCTCATTATGATTTTTTTAAATTTGTTAGGAATAGTGAAGTGTGACGCAATTGAGTTCAGTGCATAGTCACAGTACATATGTGTTATACATACTGTTTTTTCCAACATTGTTAATGGTCGCCATTTTGTTCAATCATATTGGATTCCTACCAATATTTTACCAGTTTCTTTCTACCTATGCCACACTTGGTTTTTGGGCATAATCTAAAATAAATTCAATAAGTAGTTTTTACATTCACACATACCTCCGTTTTGTAATCTTATGTTGAATTCGTACCAGTTTATTCCATTTTCAAATTTAATTTTTCTGCAAAATTTAAAGTCACTTGAACAAGATTTTTTTACGTTGATTTTTTTTTATTTTGTTTGACCGCCATTTTATTTCGCCATCTTAAATTCGTACCACAACTTTATCAGTTTATCTCTATATCACACTTCATTCTTGCATACAAATTGAAATTAATTTAATAAGTAGTATTTTCATGCTGATTTTTTAAATATTTTATTAGGCCGCTATTTTGTTCTGCTATCTCGGATTCATAATAAAGTGTTACCAGTTAATTTCTATGTAACTCTTAATTTTTGTGCAAAATTTGAGGTAAATTGGATAATTAGTTGTTTTAGTAATTATTTTTTTCACATTGTTCCGCCATATTAGATTCTTAACCAAAATATTACCAGGTTATCTCAACGTAACCCTTAATTCTTGACTAAAATTTGAATATCAATCCGGTAAGTAGTTTTTAAGCTATGCCGCGAACTGACAGACACACCGACAGACGGACTGACGGAATTGATAAAACCTACTTTTTGGCATCTAGGGACGCTAAAACTAGAACATATGGGTTATTTTTTTTCACGATTATAAACATTTTATTTGGCCACCATTTTGTTCGGTCATTTAATACCACAATTTTACTAGTTGACCCCTATACCACAATTAGTTAAGGCACACAATATTAAATCAATCCATTAAGTAGTTTTTCCAGTTTCAATTTTTAAATATTTTATTAAGCCGCCATTTTGCTCCGCGATCTTAGATTCGTACCAAAATTTTGCTAGTTCCAACATAATATTTTGATGTTTGTGCAAAATTTGAAATAAGCTGGGTAAGTAGTTTTTTAATAATAATTTTTGTAATTCCATACTGGATTTTTACCAAAATATTACCAGGTCATCCCCGTATGACCCTTAATTTTTTATCAAAATTTTAAGTCAATCCAGTAAAGTCTTTAAGCTGTGCCACAAACTCGCAGACAGACAGACAGGCAGACCGACAGATGGACTGACGGAATTTATAAAACATATATTTTGGCATCTAGGGACTCTAAAACGTAAAGATATGTAAAACCCCTAGAAGGAGATTACAAACATTATATTTGGCCGCTATTTTTTTCGTTCAATTTGTTATGGCACACAATTTGAAATCAATCCATTAAGCAGTTTTTTTATATTTTATTAAGCCTCCATCTTGGATTCGTACCAAAATATTACCAGTTGATTCCAACATAATACTTGACGTTTGTGCAAAATTTGAGATAAATTGGATAAGTAATTTTTTAACAATATTTTTTCACTAGACTGCCATTTTGTTTCGCCATATCAGATTTTGACCAGGTCACCTCCATACAGCCAATCAGCTAAGTATTTTTTAGCTATGCCGCGAACAGACACACAGACCGACGGAATTGAGAAAACAAGTTTTTCGGCATCTAGGGACTCTGAAACGTGAAGATCTGAAAAAATCTCGCCCGGATTTTTTGACGATTACAAGACTTCTCTTTTACGAGGGAAATAAAAATTTAAGTTTAATTATAAAACTCGCCGCCTTTATTGCCCTTATATCTGTGTTTTTCCTATACCCTTCCTAACTCCTTTCTAAAAATAGTATGAATTTTTATTTGGCCCATGTAAATGGTAGGTCTCTTTTATCAAACTTTGTTTCTTTTGAAAGTCATGTAGTAGCACGAGAGTATGATGTCATTGGCGTAATGGAGACATGGTTACGACCTGAGATGGATGAAGCAGCTGTAAGCATAAATCAATACAATTTTTTTTGTCACAACCGCCCCGAGAGACGTGGAGGTGGCGTCGGGGTATATGTTAGACAGCATATACCGAGCGAAGTTCTCATTTCCTTTCGCGCGGATTATATAGAATGCATGTGGATAAAACTTAAAATAGGTGATGGTTTTGTTATTTTAGGAATTATATATAGGCCACCAAATTCAAACGTTTCTCAATTCTTAAACTATATGGAGGATGTTATCTTGAATTTGTATGCAGAATTTGATAGTATTACATGCGTGGGAGATTTTAATATTGATATGTTGAATTTAGAATCAAACAATAGTTCAGAGCTTGAGGCGTTGCTCTTCACATTTAGAATGTCACAAATTATCACCGAGCCAACTCGTATTTCTATGTATACGACTTGTCTTATTGACCTAATTTTCACTAATATGGAAAACATTATTGAATGTGGCACTTTGGATGCGGAGTTTGCTGATCATCTTTTGACCTTTGTTAAGTTTAAATTGGAGAACCCTAATAATTCGGCTGTTGATTTTTTTTATAGGTCAATAAAAAGAATTGATCTCCATTAATTTCAAATTGATCTAAAAAGCTTTGACTGGCATCACATTTTCCGCCTGGTTTCTGTTGATGAAAAATTGGAATATTTCAATAGTCTTATCTTAGCCCTTTTTAACAAACATGCTCCGGTAAAACATTTTAGTAAAACAAAAAATTATAACTATGCTCCGTGGATTACAGAAAATATTAAGATAATGCAAAAGTTAAGGAACAAAGCTTTAAAAAAATTTAAACAGACTAAAAACCCTGTGCATTATGAATCTTATAAGCAACTTAAGAATTATACCACTTTCGCAATAAGAACTGAAAGAAAAATATATTTACGAACTAGATTTGAAAATTGTACGTATAAAGAAAAATGGCGTGAGCTGAAAAATCTAAATTTAGTCAAGGAAAAAAAATGTGAATTACCTTTAAATCTTATTGATCCAGATAAAATAAATAGCTTTTTTATTAATTCCGTAGCAAGTAACAATAACCCAAGTCAGGAAATTATAAATTTTTATAATAATAATTATTTAACTCATTTTAATGAATATTTTCACTTTAATTTATCTAATGAAAATGAAATATTTAATGTAATTAAAATAATAAAATCAAGGGCCGTTGGGGCTGATAAAATCAATTTGGCCATGATTAATTTTTGCTGCCTATTTATTGTACCATATATTGTTCACATCGTGAATGAATGTATATTGTCTTCATACTTTCCAGTTTTATGGAAACAAGCGGAAGTAATGCCATTGCCAAAAATAAGCAATCCCACCGAGTTTGGGCATTTACGCTCTATTAGTATACTTCCCACGTTTTCTAAAATATTGGAAAAGTAATGGAAAGTCAAATCAGGGCCTTTCTTAATCGTCATAATATTCTGCCAGAAACCCAGTAGGGCTTTATACCCAATCATAGTTGCGAGAGTGCTTTGGCTTGCATTGTGGATGACGTTCTGGGGGCGGCGGATGAGAATAAGATTAGTATTTTAGTGTCTCTTGATTTTAGTAAAGCCTTTGACATGTTAAATCACAAAATTCTCATTTCAATTCTTCATTTTGTAGGATTTAGCGATAACGCCAGTATATTAATAAATTCTTATTTATCTGATCGCGTACAGGAAGTCGTCTGTTATAGGCAGCATTCGAGCCCTTTAGCTTTATCTACCATTTGGGAAACATTTTGGGTCCGCTACTATTTACCATTTACACTTGTAATTTCTGTAAGTCCTTGCAGCACTGTAGATCCCATTTTTACGCAGACGATACTCAGCTATATTTTTCGTTTGAGGTGCACCAAATTAAAGTGGCGCAAAATCTAGTAAACTCAGACTTAAGCCAGTTTTACAGAACGGCATCATAGCACTTATTGGTTCCTAATCCTGGAAAGTCGACCGTAATTGCATTTGGTAATCAGAGTCAGGTTGTGCAAATAAAGAATAACATGCAAATACAAATTAACGGAACTCTGTTGACTTTCTCTGATACCTGCAAAAGTTTAGGAGTAGTATTGGACAGCAAATTACGCTTTAAACAGCATATTACTTCAAAGCTTCGCACTGCTTATAGCAATTTAAAACTAATTTATTCAAATAGGCACTATCTCGGTTTGGAAACCAGAAAGCTGTTCTGCGACTCTCTTGTGTTGTCACAATTTAATTATTGTAATATAGTATTTTCCCGTGTCTTGATGCAAATGATCGATATCGTGTTCAAAAAGTTCAGAATTCATGTTTGAGACTAATGTATGGTGTCAAAAGAAGAAATCACATATCTCCCTACTTAGTGAGTTCAAAATGGCTGAATATGTATAACAGGTTTAGACTTCGTATGTCGTGTTTTGGTTTTAAAATTATAAAATATGAATTGCCAATTTATTTACACTCTAAAATTTTATTTAGAGCAGATGTTCATAATATTAATTTCCGAAGAGGTCAACTTCTTAGAGTTCCACAACACAGAAAGGAAATTTACAAGGGATCTTTTTCATACAACGTAGCTACTAGAATAAACTCACACTTTAATATTGATTTTCAACTTTCGATATCAGTTTTTAAAAGAATAACAATGGGCGAATTATTACGTCAGCAATAGTGTATTCGGCTAATGGCATCACGACTCTCTAAATAAAACTATGCCCCCCCCCAATTGTTTTTTCTCTTCCATTGTTTTTTTTATCTTCCTTTTCTTTGTCCTCCCTCCTCTCTTCATTACATTTCCTTTTCAGAAGTAGATTTGAAAAATTTCAGATTATATCTGCATCAAAATTAAAAAAAAACATATTTATCACACCGTATATAAACATTGCCATATATTTACAATTGTTTTATATAAATTAGGGCTTGAACAGTATTCAGGTCCTGTAACTGGATGTCTGCTTTACCAAGGCCCATTATTTGCCAAAATAGGACTATTCAAAGACTATATTAATTTCATGTAAATTATTGGTAAAACAATAAATGTATTTTTATTATTATTATTATTATTACAAAAAAAAAACGGAATTCTAATTAAAATATATGGGATATCCAGAGAAACTTCCTCTACAATTTGGCGTTTAACTCATAAAAATCAGCCAAGCCGTTTAGAAAATATGCGTGAACAAATATTAAAAAAATATATATATAGGTCGAATTGAGAACCTCTTTCTTTGTTAAAAAAGTCGGTTAAAAAGCCAGCGGCACAATGAAAATATTTTTTGGTAATCATCTATGTACTAACATTACAAGGAAGCTTCATAAGATTTGTTCAAAGATTAAGTCTTAGGAGCGGTAAATTGTTACTTAAATGCTTGTCAAATGCACGCTTATAAGATAAGTAAAAAAGCTTTATGGTAACATTCGCCAGCCCCGTTGTTCTAATTTGGTTTCCCCTGAGGCAAAAATGTGGTAAGTATTTAAAATCTCAAAGCTATTGAATCTTAAGTAAATCCTTTAGTTTAATATTAAGACGTACACAAGCAAAAAGGCAATCCCAAAATAATAGGATGTTAAATCTGTGTAGTAGATAGAACTATTTGTTCAATAGAAAAGGGCTTCTTTGTTCTGAAGTTGTTTAGTTTAAAAGTCACTTTGATTGAAAAGATTAGAAACGAGAGTTTGTTTGTGTCTCTGGGTTCTGCTTAGATTGGACATTTTATTTGCAGTCACTTTTCCGTGCGTATTTGGCATATTCCAAAGTTTTCCTACTTACAACTATTTAATTAATTCAATTTATAGTTTGTTCCATTACTGCATCAAATTATCTATTCGATTTGTCTATAAAGTTGAGAATATTTTTGCATGCTCCTAATTTATGGGACTACGACGCCTGAGTATTCATTGTATGTAGAAATTGATCCAGATATTAGTGAATAGGCCTCATATTTCAGTTAGTTAATTTTTTTTATTTTATTTTAAATGTACAATGTTCTACTAGTCAAATCCAACAGAACAAGCAAAATCTGAATATAAAAATTTTACAAAATTATGCAAAATATTTCAACCTTAATATATATAAAATATATATATATATATATATATGTATATATATACGTAAAAATATATATATATATATATATATATATATATATATATATATATATATATATATATATATATACGTAAATATATATATATATATATATATATATATATATATATATATATATATATATATATATATATATATATATATATGTAGGACCTTGTTTTCTTCGGTTAGGTTAACAATGAAAAAAAATTTCTCACTTTAAATCAACGTTTCGCTCGTTGTGTTGAGCTTTCTCAAGATTTTATTGTCTTCTAATTCCTAAATTTTTTTTCCCATTAAAAACACAATAAAAATATATACATACATACACGTAAACATCATTATATACATCCAAACGGTAAATGGCTTAAAATGACTAAAATTGTACACTTTACAATGAATTTAAAAACACATTTAGTAGACACAAATTTAAAACACAAATATCTATTATACTTATAGTTTACGGTACGCACCCTGCCGAAGCAATTTGCTTGGTGGAATGTTAATGTGGTGAAATTATGAGACTGATCGGGTCAAGAATATTTTGGTTATCATTTTTTTTTCTTTTTTTTGCTAAACTCTGTATCTTATCTGATGCTTGGCACCTGTGAATACAAATATTAATGTTTTTAATTCATATACAGAGGCTAGTTGAATTTCTGTTTAAAATTTTATACAGGGTTAAGAGGATTAGATTTTGAATTTGTATTTCTTTCCGATTAATTAATTAAGTTGAAATATATTTGACTTAAACCACTAATATCTTTTTATCATTTACTGCCTGGCACTCTTTTTTTATTGCAATCATTTCTTTAACTGTTAATTTATAATTATTTTTTATCTTGGGCTAAAATCTCGGTTGCGTTAAAGTTAAACTCATGTTTTGTTGTATGTTCATGTTTATGAAAAGCAGTAGATGCATTTTTAGTATATTTGTGCCCTTTAATACGGTTTTCTAAGTATTTTGTGTTGTCATATCTATATATTTCTTAGGACAATTTAAACATGGAATTGAATAAATTACGTTTGATTTCTTTTTTGTGGAACTTTACTTTTTGATGGTGTGTACAGAGAATTTAATAAATTTTATGCTTTATGACAAACAGTTATGTTATGTTTTGAAAGAATATGAGTATACTTTAATTTTTCTGATAAGTTATGTATGTGCGGTAGTGCCACGTATTTAGTATTTTGGTTCTTTATTGCTTCTTTCTTTTTGTTGTAATGAAAATAAGTTCTTTGTTTTAAAATCTTTAAAATATTTTTTTCTGGATAATGGTTGTCTACTAATACCTGTTCAACTTTTTCTAGAGTTTCTGGTCGGTATTCTGGAGAGGTTAGAGCGATTGCGCGGTCCGTCAATCCTATTATTACACTATTTTTTTTGTTGTTTGAATGGTTGGAATTAAAATTTAGATATCGGCCCGACCAGGATTATTTGGTATACCATTTAGTTTTTAATTTGTTAAGTGCAAATTCTCTGATTAACGTTAAATTTAAAAAAAATAATTTCATTATTATTTTCTTTAATTTCCATTGTGAATTGTAACTTAGGATGAAAATTACTAAAGCTGTTTAGTAGTTTGTTAATTTTATCTTCTGGAATAGCCGTCAAACAATCATCAACGGATCTTTTGAAAAAAATTATATTAAAATCCATTTTCTCCAAAACACTTTCTTCTCGATACTCCATTTCAAGTTGTGCTATTGTAGAGGAAATTGGGTTTACCTGTTGATAGAAACTCTCTTCGTGTTGAAAGTAATTGATGATTAATGTAATGTTTACAACCTCTATAAAATCTCTTAATTCAAGTGTTGTGTATTTTTTTAAAGTGTCCTATTTCTTTGTTATTATCTGAGGAACTAATTCATTTGGGATATTGGTATATAAAGAAACCACATCAAGCGATACAAGTTTGTAACTGCACTATGTATATTGGGAACCCTTTGATACCTTGCGTTATGTATTGTTAAGTTTTTGGCTGTGTTTTCCGTTATGAGATTTTTACTTAAAAACTTTTTTATTTTTACTTTATAGAGTTATTTATGTTTTGAAATATATTTGTAACATCGCTTTTTAGTTTTTTATAAGTTTTTTTAGCAAAAAAAAGAGAAAAAAATGATAACCAAAATATTCTTGACCCGATTAGTCTCATAATTTCACCACATTAACATTCCACCAAGTAAATTGCTTCTCGAGGGTGCGTACCGTAAACTATAAGTATAATAGATATTTGTATTTTAAATTTGTGTCTACTAACTGTGTTTTTAAATTCATTGTAAAGTGTACAATTTTTGTCATTTTAAGCCATTTAACGTTTCGATGTATATAACGATGTTTACGTGTATGTGTATATATATTTGTATTGTGTTTTTAATGGAAAAAAATTTTAGGAATCAGGAGACAATAAAATCTTGAGAAAGCTCAACACAATGAGCGAAACGTTGATTTTAAATGAGAAATTTTTTTTTCATTGTTAACCTAACCCAAGAAAATAAGGTCCCACATATAAATTTATGGTTAAAGAAAAAATCTAATTTATATATATATATATATATATATATATATACACTATTTGGGAAAATGTAGTTTGATATCTCGTACACTACACTGGAAAATATCAATATGTTGTATAGTATTGTTATATTCATTACACATATTGTAGATGAGTGCGTTCTTTAAAATGTTAGTACGAGGAGTACTATGCTAGAAAGAGTTAGTGGCTCTTGAGGCTATACGCGGAACATTAAAAATTGATTTTATGTAATAAATCTGTATACTCTATGTTATTCCAACAGTTTTATGGAGTGTAATAACAGAGTGATATTTTCGTCTCAAATTTAGACTCGAGGAATTGTGTTGAGAGACGGCCGACGTGACCAAATATTTACCCATTTAACTGTACATATTGAGTTCAAACAGAAAAATATGATTGAAATAATTTAGTTAGCTGTTTAGACAATCCAAAAACTGAGAGTTTTATTAATAAAATACTATGATCCAGTCTATGAAATGCCTTAGTTACGCCCGTATAAATGACATTTCTTTGACTTCTGTCATCAAATTTTTCCCCTATATTCTGAGTGACTACAAAAAGGTGTATTACTGTTGAGAGACCTTTCATAAAACCATGCTGCCGGGTAGTTCTAGACCCACTAACACGACGATAAATTTGTTGTTCCAACAGAATTTCAAAGACCTTACAGGAATTACAAATAATAGAAATCAGTCTACAATTTTTTCTCAGTTTTCCACTTTTAAAAATAGAACAGACTTTTGAAGATTTCCACATTGAATATATTGTGCAGATTTGCATACATACATTTATTAAGATTGTTAGAGGACGTGTCAATATGTATGCGCAGTTTTTTAAATAAATGCCGGTATGCTATCCGGCCTATAGTCATCTTCGCCTTAATTTTTTTAATGTATTTACCATCTCATTTTCGTCAAAGGCAATGATTTTAAGATCAGATGATTAATTAATTTCTAATTCATAGTTAAAACCGTATGTGACCATGTGTGAGTTACTAAAACAATCAGCAAAACAATTTATTATGAAAATGTGTTCTGATATTTCTGATTCAACTATTTTAACATATATCTAAAACAGCTTTTACCTCAGCTCTTAAGTGTATACAATTTGAAGATTACTCTGTCCTATGGCAATGAAGACATCGACTGTTTTTGATCTGCAATATTTAAATTAGATCTAAGTTTATTCATTGCCTCCATATAAGCCGGTAATTTTTTCTCTCCCACACAGAGTGATCATCAATCCTTAAAATTTATTTTATGTAATAAATCTGGACACTTTATGTTATTCCCAACGGTTTTGTGGAGTGTAATGACAGAGTGATATTTTCGTCTCACATTTAGACTCGAGAAACTGTGTTGGGAGACTCCCGATGTGGCCTGGTATTTATGAGACTTATGCCCATTTAACTGCACATATTGAGTTCGAACAGAAAAATATAATTGAAATAATTTAGTTAGCTGTTTAGATAGTCCAAAAGCTGAGGGTTTTTTAAATAAAATACTATGATCCAGTCTGTCAAATGGCAAATAGTTAGGCCCGTATAAATGACATCTGTTTGACTTGTGTCATCAATGCTCTCCGCTATATGCTGAGTGGCTACACTAAGATTTATTACTGTTGAGCGACCTTTCATGCTGCCGAGTTCTTAAAATAAAGGTTCATAGTCTTAAGCAAGCGGAAAGGTAAAATTTGTGTACGCAAATAAATTTTATGTTATTTTATTTGTTGTAATAGTTTGCCGCTTCAACTATAAAGTGCGCCAACTAAGAGGTACGGAAAATTAATCGAGGATTTAGTATATTTTGCACTGGTCCACTTGTAATTGGGATGTGCCTAGAGTCTCCATGCACTTGCCGCTAGAAGGTTCTAGCTATTTCCAGTGGCGCCTATACATTTCGAGCATTTGTTTTCATTTTTATATAAATGCGTTGCGTAGAATTTCAATTATTATTTCGAAGTAACGATGGCGAGCAAAAGAGGAAAAACAATTCGAAGCGGTGCACGTGAAGTTATTGCGAGCGTTAAGTGTTACAGGTGTTGTTCAGGGAATCCGCTCTAGTACTCGCTTTCTGATGCTATTATAGATAAATAACTGTGTGAAATTTGATACACGTCTTTTATGCATAAAAGGGCATTTTTTATTAACAATTATTTTTTGAAATTGCCACCAGTGGCGCGCATATCTAATTAACCTGAGTAAATCCGTATGCTCCTTAATGCATAGAAGACGTGTATCAAATTTCATGCAGTTATCTACAATAGCATCAGAATTGGGATGAAAAAAAATATTTTCTTTTTAAACACACAATGACGGCCCCTGTATAAAGTAATGTGACAAATGGAGACAGACGGTCACTTTTGGCATACCCGAGTAGCCCAAAGTCGAACTGCATAAATTAAAATTTTGATAAATCTCGTTCACTGGATCTGATGCTGGCTGCCCTTGTAAAATCTGGACTTGTAAATCGTGTATTACTATACTGGGTAGTCCAATAACAGTGGACGTAGGCAGTAGCCCGGGAACCGTTAATGACAGAACTCAAGAAAAAATATATTTATAGATAAATCGATCAAGAAAAATCAAAATTAAATCGTTTTAAAATTCGAAAGTTCGCCGTTTTTACAACACAAAAGAGATATAGAAGTGCGGTACACGAGAGAAAACAGACAAATATAGATAAAGGTTCATTAAGCATAGTTTTTGGTTTTGTTTAAAGAGATTTCTTGGCCGACCTTCCTAAACTGCTTGACTCCGCCCGGTTTTCTTTCGTGTCCCGCACTTTAGTTATAGAGCCATTGACATGAGGATAATGTCGTTGTTTCAATAGAATTTCAAAGACCGTACAAAAATTACAAATAATATGAATCGTTCTAGAATTTTTTGTCAAATCGATTTCCACTTTTAAAAATAGGACAGACTTTTGAAGATATCCACATTAAACAGATTGTACAGGTTTGTATAGATACATTTATTAAGATTGTTAGAGAACGTGTCAATATGTATGCACAGTTTTTTTTTAATAAATGCCAGTATGCTATCCGGCCTGTGATCATCTTCGGTTTAATTTTTTTAATGCATTTAACACCTCGTTTTCGTCAAAGGTAATGATTTTAAGATCAGATGATTCATTAATTTATAATTCGTACTTGACCGTATATGACCACGTATGAGTTACTAAAACAATCAGCAAAATAATTTATTATGAAAATATGTCCAAAATTTGTTCGAGTTAACTGATATTTCTGATTCAACTTTTAACATATTGTCTATACGATATATCTATAACAGCTTTCACCTCGGCTCTTAAGCGTTTAAAATTTTCTAAAACCTGTTTAATGATGCTATTGGTCAACCAAGGTCGAAACTTATTATTGCTATTTACAGAATATTGTATAATTGTATAATTTTCTATAAAAGGATCTCTTCGGCTTTAGAGAAAATCTTCTAAGAGTGTCCAATCAATGTTATACATTACAATGTACCGGCTGTGTTAACGATTGAAAAAAGTAAATTTACGTCCAACAGGTATAATTTCGAAACAAACTGTTTATGCTATGGTATACATATGTAAATCGCGCTAATTCTAAACATATTTTGAATTATATGGGATGCGTCAAAAAAGTAGAGTTACTAAAAATTGTAATATTTTAAATGGGACACCCTATATTTGACTTGATTTTTAAATTCTACATAAAATTCTAACACTTTTTTGTATAACATGTTATATGGTTAAAATTGATACTTTCTTAAATATTTGGCTTTAAACGAAAAAAAATATAAATTTGATGCACATCTATGATTAGAAATATAACGCCTAGTTGTGGCACTAAAAATAAAATATTTTACTTCTGCACAAAATAGGCATGGAATAAAGGACTGCTTTCGTAATATTAAAGATATTACATACAGGGTGTCCAAATTTAAATGCCGAACTTTAACGCATTTAAAAATGAATACAATAGTTTATTATCTAAAATTAATATAATGAGAATTTAGATAATATAATAATTTGTTAATAAAATTGCTACAAAAAAAAATGATCTAATAACCTTAATATTTTAACATCAGAATCTACAGTAAGCAAGACTACAAGAAAATATAAATATCATCCATTTCATATTACTTTAAACCAAGAGTTACACGCTGAACATTTTAAAATCCGTGTTAAGTGTTAATAATAAGGCGAGTAGGGCCATTTCCGAACTTTTTAGACAATATTACGTTTTTGGAATGAATCTTACATTTCAAAGCAAAGGATCCGTGAACTGGCATTATATTATAAATATTTAAAAATTGTGTTGAAAAAGGGGTCTACTCGTCTAGTTTGCAAATAAGTAAATACACTTAAATGAAGGAATAAATTTCAATTTAGATAGTCGAAAACTTATATTAATAGGCACTAATTTTTAAAGTTATACAGAAAAAAAACTTATCAGACTTAAAAAAATCGATTTTAAAAGTTAATCAAATGTTTTCATAGTTATATTTTAAAAGATGCTCAAATAAGCGTCCGCCTTCACGAATACACATGTTGAACCTTTTAGTAATATTTTGCCTAGTTCTAACTAGCATGTCTGGTGATATAGTGGCGCATACATCCCTGATTCGTTTCTGCATGTTCTCCCTTGGCGTAGGTGGTTGGGTGTAAACACAATCTTTAATATAACCCCACAAGAAAAAATCTAATGGAGTTATATCGCAAGATCTGGGTGGCCTTTCGATAAAACGGCAACGAACAATCCAATTATTTCATTTTGTGAAAAATTCATTTTAAATTAGACGAGAATACGAAAGACGAAATACAATGCACTAACAACAACACGTTTTTGACATTTCATACATTTAGTCGCCAGTTGCTATAGACTGTTTTTTCCATGGCTACTTTGATTGATCGAGTTGTTGATTTTCTAAATTACGCAAAAAAAGGAAATTTAAGAATATTTCGAAAACTATTGAAGATAGGTATATAATATGTTTAATAAAAGTTGTACATTTTTTATTCTTAACAAGACTAAATACAAATATACAGGTGGTTCCATTTAAAAAAACTGAAATAAATTGGTTTGAAAAAGTTAAAGTTGCGCATTTAAATTTGGACATTTGTATGTGATATCTTCAATATTAAGAAAGCAGTCCTTTATTCCATGCTTATTTTGTGCAGAAGCAAAATATTTTATTTTTAGTGGCACAACTAGGCGTTATATTGCTAATCGTAGATGTGCATCAAATTTAATTTTATTTTGTTTAAAGCTAAATATTTAAGAAAGTATCAATTTTAGCCATATAACATGTTATACAAAAAAGTGTTAGAATTTTATGTAGAATTTAAAAAACAAGTCAAATATAGGGTGTCCCATTTTAAAAAATACAACTTTTAGTTGCCCTACTTTTTTGACGCACCCCGTATGATTTAAAATATTTTTAAAATGAGCACGACTTACATATATATCCCACAGCATAAACAGTTCGTTTCCAGATTTTATCTGTTAGACGCAAATTTACTTTTTCCAATCGTTGACTCACCCTGTACATGACTCAAAAATCAGCTAGATAAGTAAAGGAATCTATAAAAAATGAACCAAGATTGTTTTTATATGTCCTAATTTCTGGATGTGATGATGTTTGTTTATCCTCTTATTAAAGGCTCAAGCGACCTTTGGACAAGCCGGGATTGATTGCTGCAAACTAAATCAACCAACTTATTGAAGTGATTGAAATCAATGTTATTCTGAGTTAAACGGAAAAAGACCCTAAAATTATTTAGAGTAGATATTCGTGCTGATGACCGAGTGTCACAAGTATAATCCGGAATATTAAAGTCTATTGCTAACATTTCAGAATTAAACAAAAAGAGGGGGGATTCCAGGGTTTCAAAGAAACTGCGAAACTCTTCGAAGGGCGCAGAAATATATAAACCAACTAAAATTATACGTATTAAGCATGATTCGTACTACAATAACATCGCTAAATTGGAGTTGCGGAAACACACAATCGTATAAGTTTTTTGTTTCGATTTAAATTCCTCGTGAATCCCAATCAAAACATCACCATCTCTAGTAACATCTCTCAACAAAAAAGTTCTCTCCGCTCTATAAACATTAAATTCCAGACTAAACAATTTCCAACTGTTAACAGACAAGTTAAGCCAAGTTTCACAAGGCAAAAATTTGAAGATTACTCTGTGCTACGGCACTGAAAACATCGACTGTTTTTGATCTGAGGCCACGAGTATTCTAATATAGAATCGATAAGGTATTCCACATTCCAAACGCGATAAACATTTAGCAGCATTTACCGGGGACAAAGGAAAATTATTCTGTAGTTGTTACTTTGCAATATTTAAATTAGATCTGTTTATTTTCATTGCCTCCATATAAGCCGGACATTTTTCTCCCTCCATCACAACGCGATCAGTGAATATATTTTTATTTAATTTTAAACGATTGGTGCACTTTTTACTTCCCTCGTAAAAGGGAAGCATTGTAATCGTGAAAAAATCACCCTCCGAGATTTTTTCAGATCTTCACGTTTCAGGGTCCCTATATGCCGAGAAACATGTTTTCTAAATTCCGTCGGTCTGTCTGTCTGTCTGTCTAAAACTAAAAACTACTTACCCGATTGACTTCAAATTTTGGTCAAAAATTAAGGGCAACATGGGAATGTCCTGGTAAAATTTTGGTAAAACTCCAATAAGGCGAAATAAAATGGCGGTCTAGTGAAATGTTAAACAAAATTATTAAAAAGCTATTTATCCAATTTATCTCAAATTTTGCACAGAGATCAAAATCAGTAGCGTGCCGTGTAGGGGGCACGAGGGGGCGGTTGCCCCCACCCCCGCCCTCAGCTCTAACCCGTCTAACCCGCCCTGTACGATCGTAAAGTTTAATTAACTTAATAAATAATTAATAATTTAATATAAAACTTAACTAGTCTAAGACAATAATATGACCTTTACTCTTTTTATTATTTTTGCATTTTCCCGACCAACATTTTTTAAAGAGCGGTTGGCAACATGGCTTTTCACGCTCCTCGAAACTGTATTGTAATTATTAGCAGTCAGGTAAGTTAAATAAATCGACGTTTTTTGCGAAGTTTTTTTTAAATATTAAAACACCTGTATTTGTAATAAAGGATAGGCGAAGAACGTAGCAAAATGAGACAAAACAGACCCAAATTAGGTGCAAAAAAATCTGGACATGCATATAAAAAAGAAAAGGAGATAAAATTACGTTTGGCTGCAGGTTATTTGCAAAAATCTAATGTAAGAGGTTTTATTCCTCCATGGTTTATCTTGGTTATTTTGTAATATAATCGTTGGGTGCCCTTAAAATGACGCGCCCCTCCCGCCTCTTTACCCACGGCACGCTACTGATCAAAATATTAAGTTGGAATCAACTGGTAAAATTTTGGGACGATTCCAAGATGGCGGATTCATAAAATATTTTAAAATTCAGCATGAAAAACTACTTAATGGATTGATTTCAAATTGTTTGCCATAACTAATTGTGGTATAGTTGTCAATTAGTAAAATTGTGGTACTAATTCAAGATGTCCGAATAAAATGGCGGCCAAACTTCTTACCCGATTAACTTCGAATTGTGATAAAAAAATCAGGGTTATATGGGGATGATCTGGTAATATTTTGGTAAAAATCCAGTATTATTATGGCATAACAGTGAAATGTTAAAAAAATTATTATTAAAAAACTACTTATCTACTAAGTATTAAGTTCAAGAATCACTGGTAAAATTTGGTACGAATCGAAGATGGCGAAACAAAATAACGGCATAATAAAATATTTGAAAATTCAGCCTGAAAAAACTACTTAACGGATTGATTTCAAATTGTGTGCCATAACTAATTGTGGTATAGGGATCAATTAAATAGCAGCCAAATAAAATGTTTCTAATCGTGAGAAAATCATCCTCTTAGCTTTTACATTTCTTCACGTTTTAGCATCCCTAGATGCCAAAAAAATATGTTTTATCAATTCCGTCGGTCTGTCTGTCTGTTTTTCAGTTCGAGGCATACCTGAAAAACTACTTACGAGACTGACTGAAAAATTAGGCGTCATATAGAGATGACCTGATAATATTTAAGTAAAAATACAATATGGCGGAACATTGTTAAAAAATATTACTTAAAAAACTAATTATCCAATTTACCTCAAATTTTGCACAAAAATCAAGTGTTACATGGAAATGAACTGTTAACATTTTGATATGAATCCAAGTACAGCGGCCTAATAAAATATTTAAAATATCGGCCTGAAGGTACTGTTTATTAAATTAATTTCAATTTTTGTGCAAGAATTAAGTAAGGATAAACTGATAAAGTTGTGGTACGAATTTCAGTTGGCGAAACAAAATTGCGGCAAAATAAAACTTTAAAAAACAACGTAAAAAAATCTTGTTCAATTGACTTTAAATTTTGCAGAAAAATTAAATATGAAAATAGGATAAATAGGTACGAATTCAACATGACGTAACAAAATGGCGATATGTGTAAATGTTAAAACTGCTTATTGAATTTATTTTAAATTATGCCCAAAAATCAGGTGTGGCATAGGTAGAAAAAAGTGGTAAAATATTGGTAGGAATCCAATATGATGGAAGAAAATGGCGCCCAATAAAAATGTTTGAAAAAACAAGATATTTAACACGTATATAATGTTACTATGTACTGAACTAAATTGGATCAAACTTCACTATTCCTAACAAATGGAAAAAAATCATAACGAGGGAAGTTCCGGGTAAAGGAAATTACCTATTTTTTGTGTTAGATTGTTATTGCCACTTTTCCAGACATTTCCTACATATAGGACATGAAAATGGATTCTTACACTTTAGAAAGGAGTGACCAAACTCATTACATTTAAAACATCGAAATAAATCTAATGTATCATGCACTGTACAACCGTCATACGCCACAAACAAATTAACTTCTTCATCAAACCACAGTTTAGGAAGAAGAGCCCAATTTCTTTTACGTCATAAGAGTCAGACATCGTTTGCTGCACAATAGACTTCAGTTTTTCATTATCAGCTTTGGTCTTAAACCCGATTAAAAGTCCACAATCCTTTAAGGTCTTGACCTCTTCCAGTTAAAAATTTTCTGAAGATGGATTTACGTCGTGCAAATTATCAACCTTATTGTTTTTTTTTGGTAAATTAGTATGACGCGTTTATATAGGTCAAATAAAATAAAATTAAAGCATCTGCATAGGTGTGATGACACTCGAATTCAGATTCGGAGATTTCGCCTAAACCCGATTTAATCGAATTTATTTCATTTTTCAGGGTACCCGTTGAATTAAGCAAAATACGGGTTATATACAATCAGCGAATTTCCAGTATTGTATTTAGCAAGTTTATAATATCGACGTTTTATGCTACACAAATAGCATTGTTCTCATTTTTGCATCTTTCACAAAAAATTCCAGGCCTACTTCTACTTATAGAATTTAGACATCTCGTACAATTAACCATAATAACTAATTATTTCATACCTGAGTTTTAAAATATACGAAGAAAGTTAAATATAAAAGTCGGATAATGTCGAGTGTTATTCATATCATAGCTGCACGATTCTGGTCTAAAAAAAAATATAAAAGGTACTCAAAACATCACGACCTGACATACAGGCTTTCCTAAAAGAATCGGAACAGTGAAATATCTCGGTGACAGATTAGCCTAACGTTATGAAATTTGGAATTGGAGGGTTATCAATGGTGCCGGACCTAAAAATAATATTTACAGCGTTGCCGGTTTTATAGTTTTTCCGAGAGAGCCCTTAACTTTATTTTTTTAAAAGCAATACTACGATTATTTTTCGCTTATAATGTTGACCAAGCCAAAGTGTTTTCAATCCTAGAATATCAAATTTTTCGTCCAGAAATTTTAAAAGATATGTCAAGTCCATATTTTCATTCAAAAGAACCGGAACGGCCAAATATCTCAATAACGGATTAACATATCGTTATAAAATTTGCCATAGGGAGCGGTATTGCCGGTTTTATCGTTTCTCCGATAGAGCTCTTAACTTTATTTTTGTAAACGCAATACTATGATTGTTATTCGCCTATAAAGTTCACCAAACCAAATTGTTTTCAATCCTAGAATATCAAATTTTTCGTCTGGAAATTTTAAAAGATATGGCAAGTCCGCCTTTTCATTCAAAAGAACCGTACGGCCAAATATCTCGATAACGGATTAACATATCGTTATAAAATTTGCCATAGGAAGGTTATCAATAGTGCCGGATCTAAAAATTATATTTACAACGTTGCCAGTTTTATAGTTTTTTCGATAGAGCTCTTTACTCTATTTTTTAAACGCAATATTATGATTGTTTTTCGCATATAATGTTGACTAAATCAAAGTGTTTTTAATTAAAATAACAAATTTTTCTTCTGGAAATTTTAAAAGATATGGTAAATCCGCATTTTCATTCAAAAGAACCGGAACGGCCAAATATCTCTCTAATTAGCCATGAAGAGGTTATCAATAGTGCCGGATCTAAAAATAATATTTACAACGTTGCCAGCTTTATAGTTGTTCCGATAGAGCTCTCAACTTTAATTTTTTAAATGCAATACTGTGATGGTTTTCCGCTTATAACGTGTTTTTAATCCTAGAACACCAAATTTTTCTTCTGGAAAATTTAAAAAATAATATCATATTATGGAAGACCGCATTTTCGTTCAAAAGAACCGGAATGGTAAAATATCTCGGTAACGGATTAACATATCGTTATGAAATTTTGTATCGGGGTATTATCAATAGTGCCGGATCTAAATGCAACGTAGTCAGTTTTATAGTTTTTCGATAGAGATGTGTACTTTATGTTTTAAATGCAATACTATGATGGCTTTTTGCTTTGATGTTGACTAAAGCAAAGCGTTTTCAATCTTAGAACATAATTTTTTTGGGGAAATTTTGGAATATATGGCAAAACCGTAATCTAAATATTTCAGTAACGAATTAACATAGTTATGAAATTTGCTATCGGGGAATTAACAATAGTGCCAGATCTAAAAATAATATTTACAGCGTTGCCAGTTTTATCATAGATAGATCTCTTAACATGTTTTTTTAAGCAATGTTATGCCAATTTTTTGCTTATACTGTTGACCAAACCCCAGTGCTTTCAATTCTAGAAAACGTTTCCTCTAATTTTTTTAAAAGATATGCAAGACTGCATTTTCATTCACAAGAACCGGAACGGTAAAATACCTCGAACATCAAAAATATTTCGGCATCGGATTATATCGTTATGAAATTTGCTATGGGAAAGTTATCAATAGTGGTGGATGGAAAAATAACATTTGTGACGTTGTCAGTTTTCTATTTTTTCCGATAGAACTCTCAACTTCGTTAGAACCATGAAGTATAAAATATCGAGTGACTCTTTGGAAATAGCCAATTAACAATTATTATTGTTGTCAATCATCTGTCATAACATTTTGAAAGATATTTAAAAAATCTACAGTTGTTCTAACAATAAAAAGATACCAACAAACAAGAAAGAGACTAGCCAAAAACTGGGCGACCTATTCCGTTTTTTTTTTCAATGAAAATACGGTCTTACCATATCTTTTAAAAATTTT